>JAESVK010000205.1:433068-500180 GCA_017140935.1 Hamamelis virginiana | reverse complement strand
TGTGTTGTGATTTCCTCTAAGATAAGATGATAATTGGAAATGTGTGTACGATTTTCTCTAAAGATAAGATAATTGGAAATGTGTACGATTTCCTCTGAAGATAAGATAATTGAAAATGTGTGTTGTGATATCCCCAAAGATAAGATAATCGGAAGTGTGTGTAACTTCCAAGAGGACAAAGGTCCTCTAAGATAAGATGATTGGAAATGTGTGTGTGATTTCCAAGAGGACTGCGGTCCCCTCAGATAATTGGAAGTGTGTGTATGACTTCCAAGAACGATGATTCAGTCAATGCTTGTGAGTAGTTGGTTTGGTTATCCCTCTTTTGTTGTGGCAAAAATGGGATGTTATGTTGTTTCATTGATATTCACTAGCAAAGCCATGAACATCAACGAGGGGCTAGACCTTTATCTTGGCCTCACCCATATAGGGCACAAGTGCACAACTTTGTATCTTGCTCGGAACCTCACATGCACCCATTATCCAAGTTGCCTAAGCTCATGTTGGATCCCTTTTTAATCAGACCCAACTCCACGAGTTATTGGGCCCAGCCCATATGCACTCCATCTTAATAATATCCCATTCTCATCATGCTGAATTGACCAAATGAAAGGGCAAGTGGAATATGTGGATCTATATAGATATACCTAAACAATGAAAAATAATTCCATGTGATGGACATGTATACCTCACATAAACCCCTAGTCCCGGTGTGAAAGGAGAGGCTAATTAGAAATTAGAGTTAAATATCCATAAGTCCCTTACATGAATGTATTAAATACTTTGTCCTATCAACCAACAATTAAACCTGTGATACTAAAAGAACTCAGAAATCCCTTGACTTGTTTCAAGCTCTAGCTGGACATGAGCGTGTTTCTTTTAATCATAAATCCCTCTATTTCTCTCTTGATCTGAGAAGGAGCATTCAAAGGATTTTGCCGATGGTCTTTTGCGGTCTTCTTTGAGAGCCAATCACCGTTATTGTTGTTGCCATAGATCCTTGGCCGCTACCATTCTTGCTGTCTTTGATTATCACTCGCCTACCGCTACTTGTGGGTCTTAACTTTGCCAAAAAAGGTATTCCTCTGCTCTTTTATTTATCGTCATCATCTTGTGTCTGATCTGATAAGTAATATCTGTGTATGTTGATATATCGTGTTTTCTTTAAATCTGAGGCATTTTTTTTTCTTCAAATTTTTTTGTTGTATTAATTTATAAACGGGAGAAACATCAAGGTTTTTTTTTTTCTTTTAATTTTTGTTGTTGTTTTCTTTAGTCTGTTTCTATTCTATATTGCTTGAATTTTTTTCGTTTAATAAATTGTGCTCATTTGCATATTACTATATTAGTAATGTGAAAAAAAGAACTTGCCTTGTTAATCTGCTCTCACCTCTAAGTTCTATTTTTTATTTGATTTTGCATGATGGTTTTGTTTTTAATTTTTAATTTTTTATTTATTTTTATTTTTTTTAGTTTGATTTTTTTCATGTCATATCAAATAGATGATTCATTAATGTTATTGATTGGATTTTCATTTTCTATATAATACTATGTTCTAAATTATTTCATTGGGTTAAAATTTTGATAGTTTCTTCTCAAAATTGTTAGTTGTTTCTCAGAACTTATTGTGCATAATTATATAAGCTTAATTGTCTTGTAGTTAGGTTCGCATCTATATGAAAAAGTCTTTTGGGAATGGGTGGAGGAAAAAAAAGCAATGTATGTACCCATTCATATTTTAATATTGCCTATCATCAATTATTAACTTCTATCCATTTTATTTTAATATAATTTGGTTAAAGATCTGTAAATATAATCAGACAAAAAAAAGTCACCAACTTTTAGGTTTCTCTTTTTAACATGAAAAGAGAAAGAAACTACCAATTTTTATTTATAAATACATTCAATAATAATAATAATAATAAAAAGTATTTAAATGGATAACTTAGAATGTGATATAAAGATCGACTTCATCTAAATCTTTCCTTTTTTTGCATGCACAAATCTCATTATTTCATTGGCTACCATTCATGGTTGCTATCTTGACTTGAGCATTGTCTTGGCTCCTCTGTTGATTGTGTTAAGGTATCTTCAATCACGGTTGTACTCCACAACATATTTACTTTTTATCACAATCTTCTTTTTTTTCCCTTCAATTCATCCACATGTGAATTAGTTTATTTTTGGTAATTTTCAATCACCAAAAATAAACTAAATCTCCATTGTAGCACATAATCCCTATATATATATATATATACACGTTGGCAAATATCCCTAAGTATTGCAAATTTCTCTAGTCTCGCCCGTGTAGGAACTAGCCACTTATTTCGAGTCCTAGATGTCACGAGTGGGATGTGCAGACACATGACAACCTGGCCAAGTGGCAAGCATGCAAGGTTAGCCCCAAGCAAATAGCATCTCTCCACCCATTACAAACTCCAGAAGCTATGATCACCGTCCGATCATCCACAAGTGAAACGATTCGCAACAAAAGCCCCATAGGAATGGCCACTCAGTGATGACCCCACCTCGCATCTTCCTCGCCTCACCACTGCCACCATCACTAATTCCACAAGCAAATATCACAAGCTTCTCAAAGCACAAGTTCAAATCCTGAATTCTAAACCCTTCTTCCCCTACCATTTCACTTCTCTAAACTCCACCGCCTTCCTCAAATATATATATATTTCCTCGTTTCTGTCGCCACATAGAGGGAGATAGGAGAGTTTTTAGGGAGGGAGAGAGCTTCTAGAAAGAGAGATAAAATATAGTAACAAATTCCAAAGAAATTGAATTCAGAAAATTGTACGGAGTAGTAAAAAAACAAGAGAGCAAAGACCCAGAAACGTCCATCTGTCAACAGCATAGGAAATTTGCAGAGATATTGCAGAGAGTAACAAAAACTCTATACTACAATGAAAATACAACAAAACCCCACAAGGTCTTACACACATACACATATGTGTATAATAATAGATAATTGCATAATTGCAATGGTGATATCAATAAACCTGAGCCGAACAAAACAAAAACTTTACAATCAGAGAAATTTAAAGAATACAGAGTCCAAGTTTGAATAAGTAAACAGAGAGAGAGAGTGAGAGACCCATTTCACAATTTTGAAAAATAGATTAAGATCAATTCAAGCAAGCCCAAATTCCAAAAGAAAACTCAAAAACTTTACTAGAGCAAAACCCGATAAAACTGCAAAGAGAAATCAATTTCATACACGATATTGATAAAAAAACGAACCTGAAAGTGACCAAAAAAATCATAAAAAATGAAAAAAATTACCTCATCTCAAACCAATATTTATAATCAAAGGAAGAAGAGATGAAGAGTTAAAAAAAGTTTTTTTTTTTTTTAATTTCTTCTAAAAATCATACCTCTGTGTGTTCTGTCTTGTTTCTTGTTTATATGCTGAAAGCTACAGACTTTATTACAGGACAGAGGAAAGCAGAAAATGAGAGAGAGAGAAGCGAACCCATTTGAGATAAAGTTGACATCAGAGGAGTTGCTGACGAGAGTCTCTTATTGGTGTAATTAATACGGCCCCCGTGACTCACCCCATTCTTGATGATGAATTTGTATGAATTTGAAATAAAGTTGAGAGCAGAGGAGTTGCTGATGGGAGTACAGCAGTGGCTGATGGGAGTGGCCGGTGACTCATTTCTTTGCTAGAACAAGAGCAATGACACAGAGAGGAGAGAGAGTTGGGTCAGAAATCCCTTGACTTGTTTCGAGCTCTAGCCCGGACATGAGCGTGTTTCTTTTAATCATAAATCCCTCTATTTCTCTCTTGATCTGAGAAAGGAGTATTCAAAGGTTGCGTTCGGTACGCAGGCTAGGAATCTGAAGCCCGAGAATGTTTAATACCGGGTGTGGGTCAAATCAGTGTTTGGAATGCTGGAAATCTCAAACTGAGAATGCCTCATCTTTGTCTGTTTGGAGCATCAAGATTCAAAACAAAATCAATATAATTACCAAATTACTCTTATTTAAACAATATAATCAAACCCCCAAATATGTGTGTGTGTGTGTGTGTGTGTGAGACGCGGCAGCAGCAGAGGAAGGGGGAAGGGGGAAGAGAAAGCAGCAGCAGATCAAGCCAAATCTACGAGCGGCGACGCAGCAGCTTCTTCGACGGCGACGGCTACGGCGACGCAGCAGCTTCTTCGCAGTTTCTTCTTCTTCTTCTTTTTCTTCTTCTTCTTCTTCTCTTCTTCTTCTTCCATTGATCTGCTGTGCGATTAGGGTTTCTCGTGTGACTGTAACCTTCGAATGGTGAGTTTTGTATGTAGGATAGAGATGGAAATCATTTTTGTTGCCTGCAAAACTGAAGGGCACGCTCGTGATTAACAAAATTTGTAAATTGCAAACCTGGTTCCAAGCTTCCAACCCACCGCTGCAAGAGGTCGCCGAAACCAAGTACGGCCGTCTTTCATGGGAAGGGTCATGAATGGTTGCCTATGAGTTGAAGTAGAGTAGGGTGTCAAAACCCTAAGTCGCTCATAGTACATATTTGTGTAGTTAGTTAGAGGTCATTATCGCATGTAGGTTTTTAGGTCGAATTGAGTCGATTCTTTTTGCATTTTGTTTTTAGAGAGTCTAGGAATGTCCCTGCTAAATTTCATGGCATTCTGAGCCAGGCTTGATATAAAATATGGTCTTTTGTGACTTGAAAAGCAGCATTGTCCTTTGAATCACAAAAGCTCCAAATGATTATCAGTCTTATCTCAGATTGTCTCGAAGCTTTGGCATGTATATTTAGAGTATGTTTAGTAGCTAAGTTGATCAGTGGCAAGGACCATTGAGCATTTGGGCTCATGTTTGGCTCTTAGGCCCATGTGAGACCCTGAAAATTGTTGGATATAATATATGTATATCAATGTATATATATATTTCTAAATATACATATTTTTATTCATTTATATTGCTTGCACACATGGTTTATTTTAATTGAGCCAAGTGTCTAGGCATTAGGGAGGATGTAAATTCCTTATGGTGCACCTTAATGCACCCAAATTATACTTCCATTTCTTGATGATCAAGGGGATATGGATGACTTATCTTAATGTTAGTCATAAGGAGATAAATATGACTCTATTCCAACCAATGAGAAATGAACATGAGGATGAGAGAGAGAGAGAGAGAATGATTTTGTTTGGGCATCAAGAAGAGATAGACAAGGAGTCCACGTGGGAGAGAGGTCTGGAGGCTGTAGAAAAAAGGGGAGAGAGAAGAAGAAAGAGAAAAGGAAATAAGAGAAAGAGAGAGAATCGGGTGGAGAGAGAGAGAGAGCTGTTTGGAGAAAGAGAAAGTTTGGGAATTTGGGAATTCTACTCCAAATCTTCTTCAAATCCGAAATTGGGTGAGGTTCCTACTCTTTTATACCTTGTTTTTAGCTTCATTGATGAATTTATATGATGATTTGGTGAAATTGAAAGGAAAGAAAGTGTGTTTGTTTGCCTAGAAAATTCTAGGAAAATCTGGAACAAGTTGAGCTCCAAAACAAAGCATGCTGTTTGGGTATTATTGACTTGGTTAGAGGCCGAATTGATCTAAATCTCATTTATAAAAGTTGTAGGTCTTCCAATTATCTTTCTAACAAATTCGACCTCGCCTTATTTTGAATTTTGTGTGAAAGGTTATTCATGTTTTACTCAAACTAGTTTTTCAGCGAAAAATATTTTCGTTCAAAACTGGAAGACTACTGTAATTGCTTATTGTGGTTATGAAAACGTTGGATTTGAGCTACAGTTGTGAAACATGAAATTGTAGAGCTTCGAGTCTTGTTTTCAGAACACTAAAGCTCATTAAATTGGGATACATGAGCTAGAAGATATGGCCTAAACACTAAAAACTGTTTTTGGATGGGTTTAAACCACGAACATGGAATTTGGGGTTTTATACATATTTGAGTTTAAAATTTCTCCAAATTTGTTTATTATCATTTATAAACATATTTTAATATATTTGAGAAGAAAATTTTTTGTTGAGCATTTCTACATGATTTTATTTAAAATTTTTGGGAGAAAAATGCATATTGGGCTTTATTAAAAATTTGTGTAAATGTTTATTTATTCTCCAAACTTTATGGAAATTTTATGGGCACTTTATGTACTATTTTGAAGTATAAAAATATAAATTTCTATGATACATAAGTTGTGGAAAACGTTATTGGAGATTTATGTAATTATAAACCTCAAATTCAAAGTTTAATCACTTAATTGTGACTTTTCCTTTTAAAATAAATTTTGAGCATTTTCAAAGGTCTTCATAAAAATTTTATGGAATTAAAATAATGGTTTTCCCATTGTTTTCATGAAAAATCAAAATTTTAAGATTTTTATGGTGTGAAACCTTTGAAAATAAAGTTTTGGGCACCAAAGGGTACTCAAATAAGTCCGTTGAGACTTTTGTGAATGGATGCTGTGGACTTAAGAGACTGTATTGACATATATGGTTAGAGTATAAATGTCATGAATATTATTAGGAATAATATTTCCTTATTCTTGTATATTATGAACTGATGAGTGATTATCTTGATTTTTTTTTTGTAATTCAAGAATGTGATAGTAGAGGAGCTTAGAATATGCTGTTATTATTCATTCTGAATGACATGATATTTATATTTGAAGCATGTGATGAATTATTATGCATAAAAATATATGCATGTAGAGAATTGTTATGAATTATTGTGCATAAAAATATATGCATGTGATGAATTGTTGTGCATAAAATATATGCGTGAGATATTTGCCATATTTGTAACAAAATGAATTGGTATATGGCATGTGGCTGTGATGTCTAGTGAAAGTGACTGGGTTTATAAGTACACATCGTATATCTCCTAATAACAAACATGAATTTTTTTAGGGGTACGTAACCCGAGAAAAATTAAACCGGCGCTTGTCATGTGGACATATGTGTATGGGCGCATATGTTACGCAAACAAGTAAAGGGAATGTTGTTATTTAGAGAGGTACGAAGTGTTACTGTGGCACAGTTACAAATGGTGACATATGCATATCATTGATATAACTGGTATGCATATTATGAACTGTAAAAACGAGGAGTTGAGATACCACCGATGGACAAAAAATCCTGGAAACAGTTAGTGCACTAATAGATCACCCTTGCTAAAAACAGCAAGTAAATCCTCTTGCTAATGAGTGGCAATCGCGGTAGGTCCTAAAAAGGTGGGGACTGGGTGATATAGATACCCTAGCACCGGTGGGCGAAGGTATGCTGTTGTGGTAGGATGGTTGTGTACCCGATGGGGTAGCCATCTGGGATGGTTGTGATACCCTAAAATGAGGTAGCCATCCGTGTGAATGTTTTTTGTTTTGCAGGAAAGACAGAACTGAGGAAATATTCAGCCTAATGTTTTTTGTTTTGATTGAATCATGCGGTGATGGAACAATGTTAAAACAATATATATATTTTCATTGTTTATTATTTGATGTATGATTTGTGGAAATATTGAGTATGTCTTTTAAGTTATTGACATTGTAGAAAAGATTAGAAAACTTCACTGGGCATAGTGGTTTGCTCACCCCTCATTCTCCCCCCAGGGCATGCAGAAGACTGATGATGGAGCTGCTTTTGAGATTTGAGATATCTGCTTGAATTTTCTTTATTATGACAGCGTGCATGACTATAGGCAATGTTTTGTACATAGTGGTTCGTAATAGATATTTTGGAACTCTGGACTGTATATATTTTTAGTTTATGTTTGGAGTACTTTACGGGACGATACTCGATATCAGCTAGTACTTTGTGCTTATCCAAAAATTTTGAATGCTTTTGATTTTTTCTAAACTTCCGCAAATTTAAATTTTGGTTTCAAAAAATAAGCACCAGGAATTTGTGTATGTGACACCTAGCAGATTGGAGGTAGTCTGTTAGGGGTGTTACAGCCCAAAAGGCTTTTTTAAGCTCAGATTAAGGTTTCAACCGAGGATGACTAGAATTCGATCTTTTCATCAAAACAAAGCCTTCAAAAGCACTAAAATACTTTCTTAAATTTTTCCTGAAACTTGTTTCGAGAAGTGGAAATGATCTCGAGAGCAATCGGTTAGCATATTTCAAAACCCTAATTGGGTTTAACAGGCCCAAAACAGCTAATCGGCCGACTTTCTCCTAAAAACTTTGACTGAGGTCAATACATTTTCACTTCAAACACTTCTCAAAACATGGAGAATCGAATCACGGTCGTTTTGGTTCTTGAATCGTCGAATTTGGACTCGAAATGGGCCCGAAAACCAAAAAACAGCCGAGACAGGTCGAGAGAGGCCCAAAATAGGTCGAAATTAGGCTGAAGCGCGACTGACCATCCACCTAGGGATGGCCAACCGTCCTAGGATGGACGGTCACCCGAGCCCAAGTCTCCTATTCCGCCAATTTTCAACTTTTGAGTGTTTTAAGCCCTTGGGACTCTTCCAAACTCTATCTGGTTCATCTTGGGGAGTTGTGCACGACCTTGGGGCTTTGGAAGACTGATTTAGGACCCTTGGATGACTCCTTAGGGTTTTAATGAGAGTCATTGATCAAAATTAAAGCCTCTCTATAAATATAAGGCTATAGAATTAGACTAGAAGGCTGAATTTTTGGAGATGAGAGACTTTGACACTTAGAGCAGCCCCTGAAAACCATAGCCACGAAATTGGAGGCCATTGAAGCTTGAAGAAGAGAGCTAGGAACAAGGAAGAAGGAGGATTAAGGTACATTCATCCCTCCCATTAGTCTTAGTATGCTTAGTTACATAACATAGTTTGAATATAAGATGTTTGGAGTATTTTTAGTATTGCTGCCAAATGTATGCTTTAATTCCTTTACTTTTTATGCATGATTTAGGTTGAGAATGTAGACTTTAATCATGTTTACTAAGTTAGGATTGAATGCTTTAATGTTTATGCAAAGTTTAATATGTTCAGAGTATCTTTTCTGCTTTGCATGCTTGAGGAGTTTAGGCTATTTTTAGTGTTAGTTTGAGTCATTTATTATATTGTGGGGTATGTTAATCATGGTTTGGTTGATAGGAGTATGTTTTAGGAGATATAATCATATTTAGGATGCATGTTAGGAGTTATTTAATGCATATTATTTTCTGTTTTGATATGATTTTGAGTCCATCCATGTATGATCTTTGTGTTTAAGATAAGTTTATATGTTGAATATTTCATGCATAAGTTCGTTAGTTGTATGTTAACGCCTTAGGATAGATTTATGTTTCATGCATGGGCTTGTGTTTAATGCATATCATTAATGCTTGAGAGTGGTATATGAATTGTGTTCAAGGGAGCGAGCTAAGGTGAGTCCCTTCCCTTGTGTGCAACTTAATTATATTGAGCATTAATATATGTTGTTTTGGATGAATTGCATGAGTATTTGTCTTCCCATGTTAGTATGCATATTAGGACTTTATTTTATGATCGTTTGATGGATTAATTATGGTCTTTAGACCATTTATAGTAATTATTCAAATCTGTCCAGATTTGAATAATTGCTTTAAAGTGGTTCAAATACCATTTTTAAGTCATATTTTTGCATAAGATTCATGTAGGGTAATTTACTATATTGTGTTAGATTGCAATCTAGAGCATTCTCACATTTTTTATTTGTTATTTTCAAGGGTTTTAAATCACTTTTTAAGTGACTTTAGATTCTGTTCAGAATTTTAAAGTAGCTTTAAAGTGAGTTAAAAGCCATTTTTTAGGATCAAATCAACTTTGAAACTTGCTTAGGTTCAAGTAGAATAATTAGATTGCATTTAGGGTATTTTTCATGCATTTTATTAATTGTTGTGTTGCATTTTTCATGCATTTTTCATAATTTCCAGCATGCTTATTTTAGTATTCTAGATTGTTTAGATTAACTTAGGATGTAGTTAGGGACTTTTAGGTTATGGGAGCCACTTGGCTCCACTTATGATTCTCCTTTGTTGTAAAAACTACATCAAATTAGGGATTTTAGCCTATTTAGGAGTCTATTTTCTAGAGAGTTTCCCAATGAAATTGGAATTTAAGAATTTGTTTTCGGGATGATGAAACTCCCACTTTGAAAGATGAAATATTTTAAACGAATACAAACTCTCGAAGATAGAGTCTTAGATAAGATAGGATACCTCTGATGGAGTAGTTCACTACAATAGGAGAATCCTAGGTATTCGAACTACGATGAACTTTGATCTCTATAAGGAGACTGGTAAAGTAAGTAGGCAGCCAATAGGGCGCAAGTCCTATCTTAGGTTGACTGTGAGTCTCCTAAGGTCTTTAGGATTGTATTTGTATTTTTTTACTTATAATCTATTATTATTATTAATATTTATATTTTGTGATTGATTAGATAATTAAGATCATTTGTGATAAGATTTTGATAAGCCCAAAATTAATTAGGAGACCTTAAATTAGGGTGAGATGGGTGCCTACAGGATGCGTCCTGGAACCTTCCTATCTCATAACCTTGCCCCAGAATCCAAATTTTGGTTCGAAAATCTGCCTTTCCTTAAAATATGGAGTCACTGTTTTATTGAAAATAAAAATTTTTTTTATGGTTTCCTTATTCCTTAAAAATAAGGTGGCAACTCCTAGTTTTTATCAAACTCCTTTCTTTTTTTCAAAACCCAACCTAAGTGGACTCCCACAATAGAGAAGGATGATCAGGATTAGATAATCTTGAGTGGATAATAAAGAAGGATAATTGAGTAGATAAAGAGAATGATAAATAGAGAAGGATAGTGAGTTATCTACATCTACAATGATCGTGAATCCAATTCCAAACTCAACACAAATAAGTGAGCCAGGTCGGGTGGTTCACAGCGAGCATTGAATTCGTAAGAAATATTTCTAAAACAACCAGTAGCTTTTTAAAATCTATTATACAATTAGTTATACACAAGATCACCTTACACAATTTTACATCTTTGGTGTAAAATCCACCTTATAATAAAATTTAGTTGTTAGGGTAAAATGCATTGACCTCCCCTCAGGTTTGGCATAATTACAGGGACCTCCCCTAAATTTTGTAAAATTCTAACGACCCCCCTGGGGTTTACATTTATTTGCAAACACCTCCCTTTCGTTACATTTTCTGTTAATAGGTATGTAAAATGACTAAAATACCCTCATTTCTTTACAAATGTAAATTGCATCGACCTCCCCTAAGGTTTGGCAAAATTACAAAGACATATCTTGTTTAACAAGCTTACTTTGAAGGATCATATCTCCCACATATGAACTCCGATTTGAGTAATTCAAGTTGCTATAGAAATCTCTCATGACATACTTTCGATTACAACTTGAATCACTCTATTTGGATTTGATATGAATAAGTTATAGGCCTTCAATTTTTGGGGGAAAAAATCAAAAAATTTCAAGTGAGTTCTATGTAGAAAGGATTTTTTTTTCTCAACTTTGAAGGCTTGTAACATTTTTGTTTTAGAAATGTTACAGAAATTTGGTGAACTGGATATTTTGAGCTTGTTTTTTTTTTTTTAAGATTTTAAGTGAGATACTGTAATGCCCCAATCTGACGTTACTGACGATCGTCCCGGGTAGGTCGACACGTGTCAAAGTGGAGATACAACCTGATATACTCATTCATATTTCCGTACTTGGACATAAAGAAGGATATATATATATATATATATATAACAAGCATGAAATGAAATAATGTGTCATACATATGTCCCTGAATCGTCAAGTGCCATACATAAATATATCAATGCATAATAGAGTGCCAACATCCCTGACATATAGGTAAATACTACAAGCATTCTAAAATCCAAAGTTCGAATGTTTATGAAAACAACTACCTATTCTTCAGAACCGATGCCCAAAACACCACCCAGCCTAGCACGGTAGGAAAGACACCCTGCTCCAACGATCCAGCTATACTATTTTGAGAATCTGCTGTACGAAAGACAGCTATGAGCGTTTGAATGCTCATTAGAAATATAATTCTTAACTAACAATGATAATAATAATGCATAAGTCATTATAATTTAGTTTTACAAATACAGATGCAGTTTAAGAACTATACAAGTATCCACAGGTGATATGTTAACATTTCACAACATAAATAGCATATTGTGAACCAGCTGACCCGGATCGGGAGGCCGTTCACTTTGAATCATTGTGGATTGTGGATGATCTTTATCCGTCTCGATTTATCCTTCTCTATCATCCACTTTTATCCTTATTTATTATCCACTCAAGATTGAGTTTTGAAAAAGGATAAGAGTTTGTAAAAAACTGGGAGTCGCCACCTTATTTTTAGGGAACAAGGAGACCACAAAAAGAGTTTTATTTTCAATAAAACATTGACCCCATATTTTGGAAAAGCATAGTCTTCGAATCAAAGTTGAATTCGGGAGCTAGGTTATGAGATAGGAAGGTTTCAAGACTCATCTTGTAGGCACCTATCTCACCCTAATTAAAGGTCTCCTAATTAAGTTTGGGCTTTATCAAAATCTTATAAAAAACAACCTATCATATTTAATCAACCAAGAAAAATATGAATAATATTACTTATATAATAATAGATAATAATAAAAAAAAAAAGAATCAAAATCCTAAAGACCTTAGGAGACACAGAGTCAACCTAATATTGGACTTGCGCCCTCTTGACTGCCTACGTACCTTACTAGTTTCTTGATAAGAATCAAAGTCCACGTAGTTCGAGCACCCTAGGAATCTCCTATTGTAATGAACTACATCATTTAAAAGTGTTTGACTTTATCTAAGATACTATCTTTGAGAGTTTTTATTCATTCAAAATTACTTTTCAAAATTATTTGATAATTAAAAGATTTCCAATGCATTTAGAATTTTTAAAAGATAAAACTTATCTTCTATAAGTAAACCTCAATTTAAACTTCATTTTTCAAAAATCATTATCCATGGAATTTCATTCCAAAAATCATTTCTTTTTTCAAAGAAATTATTTTCAATATAAACTCTTTTAAAAGATTCCAATTTCATGAGATAACCATTTAATAAATCAATTATTTTTAACAAAAATCATTTTTTAAAATCTCTCTCGAAGATAGACTCTTAGACTCGATCAACTACTTGAATTTGAATGCAATCCTTACAACAAAGAAAAGTCCTAGGGAAGGTCAAGTGACCTTCCTAAACCTAGGGTATCTACCTAACCCTAAGTTAATCTAAAATCCTATCATACTAATTTAATGCATGCTGAAATTTAAATAAACAAACATAATATTAACCTTACAATGCATAAAAAATGACCTAAATGCATACTAATTTAACTATGTGAACCTAGGCATATTTCTAAGCTAGATTTGGCCTTAAAAATGATTTTTAGAAGTGATTTAGAGGTATAAATAAATTTGGACAGAGTTAAATATAAGCTTTAAACCATTCTAAAAACCCTAAAAAAATAATAAAAAAAAATGTGACGATGACCTAGCATGCAACCTAATGTGATATACTAAGACTACCATATGTAAAACTATGCAAAAAAATGCCTTAAGAATGGTATTTAAGTCACATTAAGTAGATATTCAAATCTGGACAGATTTGAATATTCACTTTGAGTGGCTTCAAGACCATTGTTACTTCACCAAAATATCAAACATAAATACTAACATGCATGCTAAAACAATGGACTAAAACCCTATATGCAAAACTACTCAAAACAACCAAATACGATGCTTAAAACTATTCAATTTAACACAAGGGAAGAAGCTTACCTTCGCATGCTCCCTCGAACACAAGTCATATAACACTCCAAGCATTAAGCATGATCAAGAGGAATGATGTAATCAAACACAAAACTATCCTAATACAATACTCAAGACTCATACTCTTTCTACCATACCAAAAGACTCAATTTTTTCCTTAACATGCATTCCTATATAAAATAGAAAATAACATGCATAAAACCTACTCCTAACATGCATTCTAGACATAAAAACAATCCTAGACATATTTCTATTAACCCATAATGACTAGCATGCTTAAAACATATGAACAAACTCACACTTTATAAAGTTAAATATGCAAAACTCATAAATATAGAAACTTATATGCTAATAAATTGAAATCTACATGCAATAAACAATTAATCCTATACTCCTAACCTATGAATACTCAACCTAAACATCCATTCTTAACATAGCATAAGCATAGACAAAGGAAGAAAAGAGAAAAGAAGAAGAAAAATACTAAACATGTCAACTATGCAGAAATCTCCAAAATTAAACTATGATATGCAAAACTCCATCCTAAGCATAATGGTATATTCAAATGTACCTTTAGCCTTCTTCTTCCTTCTCCTAGCTCCTTTCTTTAAGCTTCAATGGCCTCCTAAAACGTGGCTAGGGTTCTAGTGCAGCCCCCAAGGTCCCAAAGTCTCTCTAATCAAAGTTAGCTCCCTTAAACCTATTCCTAAGTGATGTATTTATAGAAAGAGGCTCTAAATTGATCAATGGTTGTCATTAAAACCCTAGGGAGTGATCCAAGGGTTTCAAATCAGTTTACCAAGGTCTCTAAGGTCGTGCCAAGTGTTCCAAGCTGAGATAGATAGCCATTGGAAGAGTCTCAAAACCTTAAAACACTCAAAATCTCAAATTTGGGCGAATCTGGGCATTAGGCTCGGATGACCATACACCCTATGACTGCCAACCATCCCCTAGGGATGGCCAACCATCCGGGGAGGGATGATCATCGAGCCTGATGCCCAATTTTGCCCCATTTTGGGCCTCTCTCGACCTGTCTCGGCTGTTTTCGGCTTTTCGGGCCCATTTTAAGTCCAAATTCGACGATTCAAGCGCCAAAACGATCGTGATTCAATTCTCCATGTTTCTAGAAGAGTTTGAGGATGAAAAACCTTAACCAAAGTCAAGAGGTTGAGAAAAACCAAGTTGATTAGCTGTTTTGGGCCTATCGGGCCCTTTTAGGGTTTTGAAATCCACTAACCGATTGGTCGTAAAAACCATTTCTACTTCTCGAAACATGTTTTGGAAACATTTTGGAAAGTATTTTGAGTTTCATAAAGCTTTGATTTTGATAAAAAAATTGAATCCCGATCATTCCCGGTTGAAACCCTAATTTGACATTGAAAGGGCCTTTTGGTCCTTATCTGCCAAACATGAGCCCAAAGGCTCAATGGACCTTGCCATTGATAAACTTAGCTACCAAACACACCCTAATTATCATTGCCAAAGTCTCGGGAAAATCCGAAACGAACTCGAAGGCTTTTAAACACTTTTGCGATTCAAAGGACAATACTGCCTCTTAAGTCACAAAAAGCTTAATCACCTATCAAGCTTGACTCAGAATGCAGTGAAACTTGACAGGGACATCTATGTACTCCCTAAAAACCTAATGCAAAAAGAACTGACTCAATCTACCCTAAAAACCTACATACGATAATGACCTCTATCTAACTGCTCACAAGGGTAAAACTGGCAACTTAGGGTTTCAACACCCTATTTCACCTCAAATCACAGGCAACCATCTATAACCCTACTCATGGTCAAAAATGGATGTCTACACATATGTGCTCATGATTCATCCAATACACATTTCTATCACATTGGCATGGGAGTATTCTCGGTTCCAGTGCCATTCCATATATTTCATATTCATGAAAGAGGATTCTCTGACTATTTCTCATTTATCACATATCCAATCCATATCTGATTAACATAACATAAATATAAACAAATCACGGCACAACATCATCACATCACAACACAATATGGCATGCTTGCATATTCTAACCACATTACCATCATATATAAACAGGATGATATATGCATCAGTAGTTTGTAAACAAAGTTTTCATAACACGGGTGATAGCCCTAAAATATTAATTACCAAAATTAGTAAGAATATAAATATTCCTACCTCAAAAGTTATGTCTCTGATAGGCCTAAATTGAAACGCAATGCTTAGTCGTGTATTAGTTTTCCCACGGACTTCTCATAACTAAAAGAAAAGATAAATGGATACATATATCAACTTTTACTACCACAAAACCAAACGAGGCTTCGTTCCAAATATTGGTTTTTCCCAAAGCCCTAACTTTAACCCCGAAACCTTTACCATAGCTCTAAATTAAAGATTGTTAGGTTTAGTGTTTGTGTGTTGGCTAGTTTCGTTTCAAAACTTGGTTTGGGTTTGTACATTTATAGATGTGTACTGATGATCTCAAGTGAAGCCGTGCCAAAATGATTCTATATCTTCATGGATTAGGATGGTAAGTGACCTAGTGACCTAAGGTTTGAACCTAAGAGGTTAGATTCCATCATATGCATGTTCAAACTAGTAAAAATCAGGGTTTATGAATACCTGGATCGATCCAAGGTTGATCTAGATCGATCCCATGTTTTGCACCTGTGAAAATTGGGAAGTTAGGAATGCTTGGATCGATCCAAGGTTGACCTGGATCGATCCAATGTTTGCACCTTCACAATGCATATTTGAAAGATCTTAAATTGGCCAAGTTGGATCGATCCAAGCCTTGGCTGGATCGATCCAGTTTCGAGTTAAACTCTTTACAGAATGCTGGTTTTTGGTCCAATTCAATTTGGATCGATCCAAGTCTTTCCTGGATCGATCCAAGTTCGTGCAAACCCTAATTTTACCTGATTTTAACCCTGTTTTCTCATTGGTTTCTGTTGTTACTATAAAAGGAATAGGTCACTCGAGATTCCTGTGACCTCAGCCGCCAGAAATCATTTCCATTCCTAGACCTATCTTGTTTCTTCACTTGAAGGCTATTGTTCTTCTTTTCTAAATTGAGTATGAGCTTGAATATTGATCATTTGATTATGAACCTTCTTAGAATGGATTAGAAACCTTGGAAACCACATTTACATACATGGTGTGAGAATCATCTGTGGAGATAGGATCATTCTCATGGCTCTTGGATGAAGACATCAAGAGTGAGACTACTTGTGTAGTTGATGAGCAAGCTTTGAAGAAGGAGGACTCGATGGACTGAGTTGAGGAGATCTCAGTACACTAGGCCATGGGTTGGTGAGATAGAGTGTATGGTATAATCTCTGTAACTCTTCTTTCATAGTGGATTGCTCTTGTTCTCCCGTGGTTTTCTCCCGAAAGGGTTTCCACGTATATCATGTATTCAATCATTATTTGTTGATGTGATTTCAAACTATCAAGAAGGATGGAATGATTCTTGTGTTCATGGATCCCTCTTGATAGTTGATTCATTCTGTGTTCTTTGATATATATGTTTCTTGAGTGTGGCTGATTTATTTCATACTTGTTACTCGTATTTAAAAGTGTTGAAATTCGTGTGATCTAGTAGGGATTAGGTTTTTCAAAGATATATAAAGTAACCAAATAAAATAGAGAAGGAAATGAAGAAAAGGGGATCCTATCGATAGACCCTCTATCAATAGAGGTCTGTCTATCGATAGACTCTTTATCGATAGACAAACCCACACTATCAATAGAGACACCTCGCAGGCCCAAAATCCTGTAGACAGAGGGCATCCTCTATCAATAGAGGTTCTACCTGTATTGATAGAGGTCACTCGAAAATGCCCACTTGTGAGCAGCAGCTGCACTTTTCACAAAAACTCCCTATTTTCACAACTGATCTCAAATCCTAACCATGAAGCTTTAGATCCATCACAAACAAGCTTAAATAACCAAAATCCACAGAAAATAATGAAGATCCAACGGTGCGATCGTGAGATCCACAAAGTTTTAGGCATAAAACCTACATAAACCCAAAATATAACTTATACTCAAAACTACTCCAAGTTTCTCAACCAAAACTTCAAATCCTACACTAATCAAGCTAAACCATCACCCACAACCACCTAGAGTCATCAATCCTCACAAATCCAACTTTAAACTCCAAAACCCACAAAATGGGTTTTAAGAGAAGAAGCAGAAGAAGATGAAAATAAAGAAAACATCAAGCTTACCCTTTTCCGGCGAGACGACGGTGAACCACGACAAACTCTCCTCCTCCCTTTCTCCTTTTCTCCCGAACCCACTCTCTCCTTTGCTCACTCTTCAGCCGAAAATGAAAAAGGAAAGTTGGGGGTTGACTTTTAAAGATTAGGGACATGGGGGGTACTTTATAAAAGATATTTATTTATTTATTTATTATTATTTTTTATAAATTAAAGATAAAAAGTTTTAGGTTTTCACAGATACACCACCTTATGGGTGCCAAAGTAGAATGTATGAGTTTTTCTATAATAATTTGAATAACTCAATTTGGCTTGGAAACAAAAAATTGCCGATCTCCCAGAGTTTGAATATTTTATATTATTTTATTGCCAATTATGATTTATATAGAAGATATTTTATTTTTGTAACTCCCTAAAAAGTCACAATTGGATAAGTGTTTACATTACATTTTCATTGCAAATACAATAATTTTAGATAAATTTATGAAACATGACCTCCAAAGAGCCAATTGTAGAATAGATTTTGAAAAACTTATCATTCAGTTAGATTAATTGTTAGTACTAAGGTCAATTTTGTTGACCACATTTGATGATAACCAAACATTACTTAAGTCACTAATTATTGGTTAAGTGTTTGCCTCCTTAGAATCAAAGATCACGTCTTGTTGGAGCTTATCAACATATCTTAAAGCAAACTCTTGATGCGTATATGCTCATACAAGACATTATGAAGATCAATTTGAAGCCAAGATTTTGTCTTTAATGTACTAGGAATTAAATGTATGGTATCTCAATTGTTTAACCTGTATGACTCAAGACAAAACTTTTTCACTCATATTGCATTAGCATATATCCCATAGAATAAGTGTAAAGTGCTTGAACTTTGTCAAAAATAGTTTTTGAACCCTTAGTTAACTAGTTTATATGTTGGAAGTTGACTTAGCTTTAAGAAACTTGAAATATTGGCTTCCAGACATAACTAGTCGACTAACTATGGTTACAGTAGTCATGTTTTTGAGAATCATAAATCTAGTCGACTAACTGTTAAACTGGTAGGCTAACTGTTAAACTAGTTGACTACTTCGTGAACTAGTCAACTAATCGATGAGGCAGTAGCCATGTTTTGAGAGGCACATAAACTAGTCGACCAAAATCTTTAACCTAATTTACTAATCGATTCCGGAAAATTTCTTATAACAAATTTTATCAAACTAGTTGAGTAACATTTTTTGTCTAGTCGACTAATCGTGCTTGGGAACTGTAAAACACTTTGAATTTTACTTATTTAGTCGACTACTCTTGTGGTCCAGTCGACTAGTTCCCTTTGCAACTCAAAAACGGCTAATTCCTTAAATAGAATGTTGTGCATTTAATGCCCCCTACTGCTCCTCTCTTCCCCCATCTGACTTGTAAGTCTTGCAATGGTCATTTGAGACCAAATGCATTATAAATACACATCTTGCTCTCATTTATGACTATTAATCCATAAGAGTTAAGAGCATTCATTATTCAAGCTTTCTTGAGAAAAATTCTCGAGTTATCTTTGTTAATATCTTGAGAAGCTATTAGTTTGAGCTTGTATTTGTGCAAATCAGCTTGTTGAAGCCTTTATTGTAACACACTCAAAATCATTTATTTTTGTGAGCTAAGGTGATGTTTAACCCTTGTTGAAGTTTTAAGTTTGTGAAGCAAATCCAAGCTTGTAAAGAAGAGCTGCTATCTCTTGTTATTGTAAAGGTTTCTCAATCGGAAGGAGTGTTTTTGTGATAGTGGATTGAATCCTCAAGCGGTGCTCTTGAGACGTGGACGTAGGCGGAGACCGAACCATGTTAAAATACTGTGTTTGATATCTCTCTAATCTACTCTTTTCCAATTAAGTTTTATTTACTTGTGTATTGGCAAAATTAAGTGGATCTAAATTTTATTTAGTAATATTTGCTCAAAGTTTGCCAAAACCCTATTCACCCACCTCTAGGGTTATATTACTTGGAACAACATTAACTTCTTATGAATTTCATGCTCGTCATATATAAGGGAGTCTATTTTAAGTACGTGTCTTTTGCATACTTTAATGAAATTAGTATTAGACTTTTACACCATTTATATGCTGGTGGCCAAAATTATAAATTAATTAAATTTGAGGTCAATTTCGTCTTTTCACGCATCCAACAAAAATAAGTACAAAATAGGCATTTTAAAAAAAATTACAGGATGATGTTAGCAACTTCTAGAAGGGAGGTGTTTGCACATAAATATAAACATAAACCTCTTGGAGTTGTTGGCATTTTTTGAATCCTATGGGAGGTCCCTGTAATTATGTCAAACATCTAGGGAGGTAATTAATTGCCAATAATAATAAGGAAAAATTTGGCATTTTTAGAAATTTATTGACCAATGTCAGCATTTTTAGTTAATTTTTGATAGAAAATGTAATGAAAGGGAATATTTACGCAGAGACATAAACTTCAAGGGAACGATTGGAATTTTTCAAATCTCGGTGAAATTCGTGCAACTACTTCAAACCGAGGGGTTAGTGCATTTTACATTTAACTTAACCCGCAGATGTCGTTATGGACCTCTTTAACTTAACCCGCAGGTGTCGTGATCCAGCTAGAAAAGTACGAAAGCCGCATGTTCTTCTTGTTAAAAAATTAAAAAAGAGAAAGGAAGAGGAAGAACCTTCCCTCTTCCCGCTTCAAAAATAAAATTCTGTTTCTCGTATCAGTAAAATAAAAAACCAAAAAGAAAATAGATTAAAGCGTCCTTAGGTTCGTCAAAAGCCGTGTGATCGCCCATTTGTTTTCCAAATAATTAGTTAAAGCAAAAGCAGCACACATACACACAACGCTGTTCTCCTTCAATTCCAATCTCTCTCTCTCTCTCTCTCTCCTCTTTCTCTCTCTTTCAGTAGCACCCAAAAAGTTTGGTTCTTTCATTCTTTTCTTGTTCTTAGAGAAACCTGAAACTCAGCTTACCCTACCCCACAAACAAAGAATCTCCCTGTCTCCGTGCTTTCTCTTTCTGTATCTGTGTATATATAATACTCTTTCTCTGGAAAAAAAGATGATAATCTTCCCATCTGTACTTGTATTGACACAAACTCGAACAAGAAGTAGAGAGAGAAAGAAGAAGAAAACAGAGAAGAGTGAGAAACTCAATAGAGTAATTATTGGGTTGGCCAAAAATGGCGAGCTCAAGTGGGACGAAGGACACGGTGGGCCCACCGAAGTCGCTCTCGAGGAGAATGACCAGAATGCCCACAACGGTGGTGGACAATTCCGCCGAAGAGAAAAATTTGGTCGACAGCGAGCTCGTGCCGTCGTCCATCGCTGTTATCGCTCCGATCCTCCGTGTCGCCAATGAGATCGAGAAGGACAACCCGAGAGTCGCTTACCTTTGTAAGACCCTTTTTTGCTTTTAACAGAGTGCTGTAATTTTAGTAGTAATGGTGGTGAGCTTTTATTTTTTGTGTTACATTTGAGGCAATGAAATGAAAACCCTTCAATTGTAATTGTTGCTGAGGCTTTGATTTTTTGTTTGGGACCGTCAGTGCTGAATTTTGCTGTGTGTTTGTGTGACAAAAACCTTTAACTGTACCAGTCATATATTTGAGGCTGTGGAAATCTTTGATTTTGTGGCATATTAGAGCCCATTGTTGTACACACACATACATGGGTTAAGATGGGGGGACATACATTTTTACACAATTTCTTACACAAGTATTATTATTAGAGCCCATTGTCATGCATGCCAAATTGACAACCTTGATATTTAATAAGCATAACATTTATGGGAGGAACATCTAATTCGACAGTGGATTTCGCAAAATACAAGTCTCACTAGAAGATATTAGTACTTGTGTAAGAAATTGTGCAAAAATTTGTGTACCCCATCATAGCCTATATATATATGAGTGTGTGTGTGTGTGTATATTATTGTATATATCTCTGGTTGAAAACCACTAAGAACAATTTCTAGAATTTAAGGCCAAGATTTGATGACCCAAATATTTCAAATTTTTGTTTTTGTTTTTTTTTTTTCTCCCCTCTTCAAATTATTAAGCAGAATTTCACTGAATCTTAAATGAATCTCTAAATTTTGTTTGGAATCTCAATGTAAGATATGTAAAAGAATCATCAACATGACTGACTTTTGCGAACCTGTGTTTTTCAAAATTTTAAATTATCTTGTTGAATTTTATGGGGTCTTTAACGGATTTTTGAATGTTTTGTCCAAAATTTCAGCTGAATCAGTAAAGATAAGATTAAAACAGCCTACTTTTCTGAAATTTTGAATTGCATTAATTTGAATTTTATGGCTGAATATTTTCTAGCTGAAAAAATTGACATTGGATGCTTATTCTGAATTCAAATTCAGTCAGCCAGTCTGTCTCAACTAGCTGCCGAATTTTGAAGCCATGATTAGAGTTTAATTGATGCTTCTTTTGTTGAAATCCTGTATGATGATTTGTTAGCATGTAAGAAAACAAAATTTTGTGTACTCTTGTATCACTGATTATGCGAAAATTAGTAAAAACTGTTGTACACAAATTCCATTTTTTATGTTATCCTCACAAAAGTTTGCCTTATAAATAGGTTCATGAGTGTTAAGCATTTGTTAATATATATGTATGTATTTAGAATTTCTTTCATTAGAGAGTAATTTGAAATTCAATGAGCCAATGATATCATGATTACGTTTATGTTGAGATTTGGTGAATTTCTAACTAGCAATATTATAATCAACAGAGTTTAGTTAAGATGGTGAGCAATGGTGACTAGCAATATAATATTCAATTATTAGGCACTAATGGCCTTGTGGTTGGATAGTATCTGTATTAGCAGGTTCACCTACGAGCTCAAGTTGTTGATAAGAATGCCTTGCATCCTATTCCTAGTAAATAGTCATTTTTAGGCACAACATGTCCTTATAATAAACTATACAGTTTACCTATCTCCAAAACTAGTTGAGGGTTGCATATGCATGGCAGTTTTTACATGTGTTATACGGTGTACAAAGCTATTTTTTCCAATTTAATTTTCTAAATTTTTTAAACAAAAGCCATTGTCATTACATATTTAATGTAATTATTTTGCCGGTATTAAATTTAGTATAATACATAAGTACATGTAGCTCATTAATCAGGTTCAGGTTGGGTTGTGCGCCCAAGGCCTCAAGACAAGCCAAACCCAACCTTAGGGCTTAGCTTGGGCTGGGATTTCTCAACCGAAGCCCGACCTTAAGTTTAAAAACTTAATAACCTTGCAAATTTGTCAGTTGGGCTAGGTCTTGGTCGTAACTCGCCCAAGTTCTAGCCCAAGATGCAAGGGATTGGGACCCACTACTCAATGTGTCCTAGTAAAAATATAAGTAGCAAGTCTCGTAATCATGATGCCGGATGGTCGGTTAGTTATTAAAGGTGCGAGGCGCACCTAGGTGCCAAGGACTCCTAGGGCCTACGCACACGGCGCAGAAAAAAGCTCGGGCCTGAGGGGAGTGAGGCTCATATTTTACATTATAATAAAACTAATATTTAAATATTTGATTAAATGCGACCAACAAAAATAAATTAATTGACACAACCAATTGAATACTCTCATTTTTTTTGGCCTATAATTAAAGTTACTAAACACAAAATTAATCAACCAGTAGTTCTGATTTTTTGAGCATAGAATTAAATTAAACAAAACAGATTTGGGAGTTCGGAGATAACCATTGGAGGTTAGAGATGGAGAAAGGCTCAAGAGCTTTGAGAGCGGAGACACACGATAGAGACTAGCGAGAGCTTGGGGCTTCTTTTAATTTTCTTATTTTTCTTTGTTTATTTATTTTTATTTTATTATTATTTTTTTTCCGAATAGTTGATGAGGTAGATTAGATATTCAGATGAGTGATTTGATAATCTAATCGACGAAAATAAAAGAAACATAAGAGTTCAATAAAAAAAGGTTAACAACATTATAATTACTCAAGCGTGCCTTTATAGCCTTGTGCCTTGTGAAAAGCCCGCCAAGGTGCGGCTTTCTTGCGCCTGGAGGAACTTGCCTTGCCTGGCCTTCGGCAAAGCCCACAGCTTGCGCCCACCTGAGCTTTGGGCCTAGGTTTTAACAACTATATTGGCCCTTTATTTGAGTAGTCTATCTGTAGTTCATGGTCTAATCAATTGAAATATAACTGAACTTTAATTCACCAATTCGACATTCATGTTTTTATTACTATAAACGATTAAACATGTCACAGTCTAGATGATCTCACTGATAATCGGGGCTTTCTATTTGGAATACATCATTAGTTACTTGTATGACGTCTCATATGGTTCTAAATATCAATCAGTCGTTGTATTTTTTTTAGTTGGAAAATGTTTCACTGATTATAAAATAATGTACATGTACATTAAAAGTATGTATAACAAAATGATAGTGCACTAATTGTTATGAAAATTTTCCTATGCACACACACCAAAGAGACACCATGTTAACAATCTTCTGTTGGTATTTCTTCTTTGGATGATGTAGACGAATGGATGTTGAAACACCTGTGTTTTTCCTGGATTCTGTTCCCTGGGAGCTCTGTGGTATTATGTGTGTTAATATATTGTTAGACTGGATGGTTCTCAGTTCATTGGGATCTTGGTTGAGCAACTCTTCTATATTGCTTGTTTTTAGTCTTTGTTCTAATTAAGATCTTTACTATGAATTTTATGACAGAAATGGTGATTAGAAGTTTCTGTCTTTGTGTCTACTGTTCTCTTTGCTGCTTAGCAGTGATAATCTTTTGTTTTCTTTGCGTGATAAGTATAAAAGTGGTAGGTTATTTCGCTAAGATGTCATTTATAGAGAGTTGCTGCATTGTGATTTGTGAATGACATGTGTATTAACCTTAGTAGAGTAGCTAAGCTAAACAATTTGAAATAAAATTATTAACTGGCATGATCAGATATCTGATTGTTTACTGAATCCTCAACAGTTTTTTAATTAGTTATCCTATTGTATGGATGCATGCTATTCATGCAACAAAATTTTATACATTAGTCATGGCATACCTTTTGTTTTACTTGTTTTTTGGCTGAACATGGGTCTTTGGCATGATATGTGTGTGGCAGAAGGTATCTTGTGCATGCCTTTATCTAAGAATTTTAATTTTGACCTTGATTTGGCTATGGAAAATTAGGTCGTTTCCATGCATTTGAAAAGGCTCATAAGATGGATCCGACATCGAGTGGACGTGGTGTTCGCCAGTTTAAAACCTACCTCTTACATAGACTTGAAAGGGTAACCTTGATAGTTGTTGATATTCTATTTTTTCCTTCAAAGAATGCTTTTCCCTCTGTTAAATATGATTTGCATTTGTTAGGCATTGTATATTAATGTCTCATTAATGTTCTTATGTTTAGTTTATTTTTAACATTAACAATTCTAATGCGAGTGAGTATTGTATGTTTGATATTGGTTTGGTCTCCCCTGATTTATTCTTTTTATTGATAGTGGGGCCATTTGATTGAATATATGATTTATTTATTTGGTCTCCTTGCCCTGTCCATATTATTATTATTTTATCAACATTTAACCCTCCCAAATCTAATTATTAGTTGTTAAGAAACTATAAATCCTTTCAAAGGCCCATATCCCTGTCCAGTGTTTTGGAATTATATTTGTTCAATGTAAAACCTATTTTCCTCCATCAAAATGTTAAGGTGCGTCTATCCATCTAGTCATCACACAGGATGTTTTGATGAAGTAGTGAAAATATCTACAGGTCTTTGTTAATTTCTTAGTTTAAAGTTGTAGGTAGAATAAAGTAGAACTAATTGTTTATTTGTTATTTAAGAAGGCATTAAAGAATGGTAGGTGGGAGAAAGTTATATCCATTGTGAGGCGGTGGATTAACTCTCATTTGAAGCATGTTGAAGAGCCTTCCAATTGTATGTTGATTTTTACTCTTCCATTTGTCGGTTGCGAAGAGGTTGGAAAAGGTCCGAAGAGATTGTTGGGAAGAGTGAGGGATGAGCCTTAGTGTCATTGGGTCCAACAGGATGAAGTGTTTTGCCTAAAGGGAATGATGGTTTGGGGCATTTTTTTTTTTCTGGTAATGAACATATCTTTGTCCCCCCCCCCCCCCCCCCCCGGTTTTTTTTTTTTTTTTTTTTTTTTTTTGTTTTTCCTTTTTTTTTTTTTTTTTTTTTTTGGGGGGGGGGGGGGGTGGGTTGGTTTGGTTTGTAATGTTGAACGAGGCTTTGTTGGTTTGTGTTATTTGAGATGAAAAGAATTGTGTATTTCATATCAATATTGAACCAAGGTACACATATATATATACAAAGTAAAGAAACTATCTAAGGAAACTAAGCAATTAGGAAACCTAAACTTAAGCCTAGAATTATGCTAATTAAGAAGCTAATATATACATATATATATTCTGTAACAGTTTGGAAAGGTAATCTTATGGAAGGAAGTGCTGGTGTGAAAATATGTGATGTGAAACCAAGAGATAGAAAGAAGATAAGAGAGAAGAAGAGAAGAACATAAGAAATTAGGGGGATGAGAGATGAAATTTATGGGAAATGAGAAGAAGAGGAGAGAATGAGAAAAAGAGGAGAGAAGAAGAATAAACATAAGAAATTTTGGAGAAATTTTCAAATATTATTAATATTCCATATCTAATTTGCCTCGAAGGCTACAACCCTATTTATAGAGGACTAGACAGGAAATAAAGTTATTTGTTGTCCCAAATATATAACCCTAGGGGGGGGGTGAATAGGGTTTATGGCAAACTTTTGCAAATAATTACCAAGTAAAAATTAGGTTCAATTAATTTCAATACAAACAAATATATAAGCAATTAATTGAAGCAAGAGTAAGGGATAGAGAAATCAAACACAGTATTTTAATGAGGTTCGAACTCTGCCTACTCCTCGCCTTAAGCACCTAGCTCAAGGATTCCCACAATCCACTAAGGATTAACTCCTTCAAGGTGGAGAAACTTTTACACAGTCTTCTTTATCCCAGGTGGAAGACTCTCACCTAAGCTCACAAAGAACTTGTACAATGGCTCACAAAGAACCCTCAAATGTGCTGACAAAGAACACCCTAAGGGCTCACAAAGAACACTTCTTCAAGCCTCACAAAGAGCACTTGGACAATACAATCTCACAAAGGTTGGTTGTGTACAATAAATGCTTCACAAAGCTGATTTACACAAGTATAAAGCACAATTAATAGATTCTAAGATGATTAACAAGTATAGCTCAAGAGTTTGGAAAAGAAAGCTTTGAACAATGAATGCTTGCAATGAATGATATTAACTATTGTTGGATTAATAGCAATAAATGAGACGCTCACCTCTATTTATATGCATTTTGGTCTGAAATGGCCGTTTGAACTAAGCTTGAATGCCATTGGAGGAGAGGGGAAGAGCAGGCATCATTAAATGCATCACATGCCCAAAATAGAAAGAGCCCTTTTGTATCTGCAGGAGCATTAGTCGACTAGGCAAGAATGATTAGTCGACTAGTCAGTTAAAAATTCAAAGCAAGTTTGTTCCCGGGCTTGGTTAGTTAGGCAACATGGGTTAGTCGACTAGCTAAGTCGAAAATAGTTTGGTGAAAATTCCGGGCACTGTTAGTCGACTAGACTATGGGATTAGTCGACTATCTCTTCTGCAAATCCAAACTTGGGCTACTGGAGTACTTTTAGTCGACTAGACAGAGGGATTAGTCGACTAAAGGTATCCTTAGTCGACTACTCGATGTGATTAGTCCACTAGACTTGGAATTTCTAAAGTTTTAGCTACTGGACCATGATTAGTCGACTAGAGTAAGATGCTTAGTCGACTTGACTTGCTTCTTAAGCTAAAAACTCGAAATTTCTAAGTCTATTTCAGCTCAAAACATCTAAAGTAGTTAACTTAAGCATTCAAAGGCATTTTTACAAGTTTTCTAAGTTAATGAATGCCAATGCAATGTGAAAAATCCTTTTGGCTTGAGCTATGCAAGTTTAATCAAATGAGTTGCCTTACAAAAGGTTCCTAAACATCTTGACTTCAAAGGTCTTCAAGGAATGGCTTCAAGATGTCCTCCACAAGCTTCAAGATTCAATGATTTTGCATATTTGCACAATTGAGAAGCTTTGAATATATTGATGGGCTCCAACAAGATATGGCTTTGATTCTATGGAGACAAAAACACTTAACCATTTGTTAGCAACTAAAGTAATGTTTGTTGATCATCAAAATGTGGTCAATGCAATTGACCTTAGGGTTAACATTATTCTTGCCACCCAAGCGAAAGATGTGCTGCCCAAGCAAAAGATGTGCCACCCAAACAAAAGATCGATTGATTAGCTACGCAAAAATTAATCGATTGACCCAAATCAATTAGTCAAAATTAATGAAACCTAAACTATTAAGATCTGAAAAATTACATAAATAAAAATAAAATCATCAATTGTCATAAACTCCTGTTATGTGATCTGCATCATTCTCACCTCATTGGACATAATTCGCCCTTGAATTCGCCAAGTTTTCATAGCTAATTCATTTCGTTATTGAAGCCCAATGATACAAGTAAACAGTAAGCATTAATGAAGCCCAATGATGCAAAAGTCTCAAGCTAGAAGAATGACAGGAATTATTATTATTACTTTTTGGGGTTGGGTTGGGTTGGGTATGGGTGTGGTTGTGGTTGTTGGTGGGCTTGGTTTGGAAGTGGGCTGGACACAGCTAAAAGAGGAGGTGGATTTGTAATTTAAAAACTAGTGGGTTTTTTTTTTTTTTTTTTTATAATATAAATTGTAAACACATCACTACTTTTCCATCATGCCTTATCGACTTGGATTTAGGTAATAGACTTTGCTTTCTTGGTTTGTCGATGGTGGTGTGAAGCTTTCCACTTGGTGAAAACAACGAAACCGTGGATTATCGGCCAAGTAAACTTGAGTTTTGGAGCCGGATAGAGATTCGAGAAGAGTTAAAAGGAGAGAAGAAAGAGGGAGAAGAAAAAGAAGAAAGAGAGAGAAGATCAATGGCAGAGGGTTGGGTCACTAGGCGACAACACTTGAAGCTTAGATATGGTGCTTGCAGAAGCGGCGAAGGTATTGAGTGTAATCCCAACTAGAGACTCTAGAAGGGGGGTGAATAGTGTCTAAGGCAATCCTAATCCAATTTTAATCAAACACAAATTTATAACAACAAAAATCAAATAAACTCAGCAAAATAAGCAATAATAAAAGAGAGTGTGAAGCGAAGTCCCACATCGCCTAGGTATGAAAGTAATGTGCTGTATATAAGCGTGAAGGCACCCTCACCTCTTGAGCTAGCTTTTGGGGTTGAGTTCTACCCAAGACTGTGTATAATGGTATCAGAGCCGGGGTACCGAGGGATGGGTAGGGTGCGTGTCCCTAGCCTGCACGCCGCAGGTGCTGCCGAGTGAGCACGCTGCGCGTGAGGGAGGGTGTGAAGTGAAGTCCCACATCGCCTAGGTATGAAAGTAATGTGCTGTATATAAGCGTGAGGGCACCCTCACCCTCACCTCATGCTTATATACAGCACATTACTTTCATACCTAGGCGATGTGGGACTTCGCTTCACAGAGAGATGAGTAAGAGAAAGCAAACTCGCGATGTTAATGTTGTTCGGCACCCTTGCTTACGTCCATGCCTTAAACACCGCGCCTAAGGATTCCCAATCCACTATAATGCTCATTTGTAGGTAGAGAAACCTTTACAATAAAAAAGAGTACCAACTCTTTCCAAAGAATGGAGAAACCTCCTTCTCCAATCACCAAGGGTTATAACTTTAACCCCTTTTTACAACCAAGAGAGAATAGAAGAGGAATGATCAAGAGATGCTTCTTTGCAAGCTGATTTGAACAAATTAAAGCTCACACTAATAGCTTTTAAATAAATAAAGACTATTGAATGCTCAAGAGAATGGTTGTTGAGAGATTTATTGCTTGGAGGAGTAAATGCTCTTGTTTGATCTCATTGAATGCACTTAGTAACTTTACAATGAAGATGAAAGGGCTTTCAAATAAGCATTCAGTCCAAAAGAGCCATTGCAACCTTTCACCAATGAAAGAGGAGGTAGTTGAGAGCATTAAATGCAGCATATATTAAATCTCTGCGCGCACCATTGGAATGGACTAGCTGTTAAAATTAAAATCTAAGTTCTCGTTCAAACAATCTGATGCTCCGTTCGAATGGCCTTAGTAACTTTCCAATTTTTCTTTCAAATGGCCAAATCCTCCAAAACAAAGCTTTTGTCCCGTTCAAATAGGACCTCCATTCGAATGACCTTACAGGCCTGTTCAACGTCGTTTGAACGGCCTAGATAGATTTCCACTAAAACAACGTTTTTTATTTAAACTTTCTGCAATAGAGGCAAGGGGCCATTCTAACCAATCTCGGGAAATACCAAGGACTATTTTAAAGATCAACCAAGGTTCCTAAAGTCCAAAAGTGTGATGGGAACCTCTTATGGTCAAACTAAGGTTCATTTGAGCATTTATTGTCCATATCAATGAGATCTTTACAAATATTGCACCTAAGATACTCAAACCAATAAAATTACAACTCAATGAAGTTCCTTGATGTGTCTTGAGCTATGTCCTTTGACCTTGAGTCTCCAATTGCCTTGTTTGGTCCATTTGCTCATATATTCCATGCTCGAGTTCTTAGCTTGCTTTGGATGCTATTTAGATTGATCTTGTTTTGAATATCACATGCATCACTAAACAAAGTTATTAGTAAACAAGATGGTTGTTTGTTATCATCAAAACTTGACCAATGTGGTCATGAGGGTAGTCTTAGGGCTAACAATCTCCCCCTTTTTGATGGTGACAAACTTATTGCATAATAAAGCAATATGCACTAGGAAATTGGAAGAAAGGGAAAACTTCTTTCCAACCCCCCCCCCCCACTATATGCATGGGATAAATTATGCAAGCAATAGAGCTCAAGCATTAATTAAGACTATAGCATTTTCAAGCATGTAAGGATAGCACACAAAAAATTATGCAATTTCATGCTTCTCCCCCTTTGTCGTCAACAAAATTTAAAAATAAAAATGAAGGAGGTAAAAGATTGATCCTAACAAGATAGAGACTCAAATACATATATAACAAAATTGAGAAATAGGGTTATAACAAAATGTAATAAAAAATGATGCTTTTCCTATTTTCAATACACATGGGCATAAAACAAGCATCATGCAATATCAATTGGTCTACACATGCCAAGGTGATGCAGCTCAAATAAAAATTAAATTAAAAATAAGAGAGAGAAAGAGAATAAGAAAGTAAGTGATTGTATTAGATTGAAGATGATATGTGAAAGTTGGGGTACAATGGAAAATACGGTTAACTCGGGGACTCACTCACCAACTAGAGGACCACTAAACTCTATCAAATGGGCCAAAAGCTCTCCCAAATCATAAAATGATTCATCATGCAATACTACCTATCATCCTTTTTATTACATTTATTTATAGGAGAAAAATAAAGAAAAGAAAAGGAAAGAAAATATTTGAAAAGAAAATATTTTTTAAAAAAACTAGCCGTTAGAAACTAGCTGTTGTGAGGACCTTGATCCCATGCTTCTCAGTCTACATCATCCTCTCCCACTTGAAAAGAACTCGTCCGCGAGTTTAACTTTCCGATGTTTTCCCAAGTGTCCTTGTCGAGCTCCTTCAATTCTTGCTCATTGATCCAAGTGTCCTCAGATTCGGGCTTATTTTCCCCTTCTAGTTGTAATTGATCGCGAATCAAGCACATAAAATTTTCGATAAGATTTGGCCGGTGATGGTAGCTCCATAACCTCAAATTTTGGTATGGGTTGATTAGGATCACCATGATAAGGATAAAGATCGGCAATATTAGAAGTTGGGCTAATCTCGATACCATCGGGTAGTTTAAGCTGGTAAGCATTTGGCCCAATTTTCTTGAGATTCACGTAAAGCTTTTCACTGCGCAAACCTTGCAAAACTTGATGCACATGATCAATATGTACATCACGAGAATAACTAAAAATAAGAATATCATCAAAATATAAAACCACAAATTTTCCAATAAATGGTCTAAGTACTTGGGTCATAACTCTCATAAAGGTGCTTGGAGCATTTGATAATCCGAATGGCATGACAAGCCACTCATAAAGTCCTTCACGAGTCTTAAAAACGGTTTTCCACTCATCACCCACTTGAATGCGGATTTGGTGGTACCTATTTCTAAGATCAATTTTTGAAAATATTTTTGCACCATTTAACATATCAAACAAATCATCAAGTCGAGGTATGGGAAACCTACAGTAATTATGTCCCGACTATCAACACACATCCTCCAACTCCCGTCTTTCTTAGGAGTTAGAAGAGTCGGACCACACATGGGCTTAGACTTTATTGAATAAGTCCATTTTTTAACAAACTTTCTACTTGCCTTTGAAGTTTGGCATGTTCCATTGGGCTCGTTCGATAGTGTGGCAAATTAGGTAATGTGGCACCTGGCACCAAGTCAATTTGGAGTTGGATATCACGCTTTGGAGGCAAGCCATCTGGTAACTCTTCGGGGGTGATATCGGAAAATTCATTTAAAAGTTCTACCATGCAATTAGGTACATCTTTTTTTTCCTCTTGGTTAACTTCCTGGCCAATAAGAGCAAAAGCTAAAGAGGTTTCTTTGTAAGCTTTTTGAAATGATTTTAATGTTAAATGATTAGTCTTTTCCTCTTTTAGGGATTGGGAAGGCATTTTCTTTAAAGGAGTCAAAGTATACTTTACCCCACTAAGTGTGAGGGTATAAGTATTCTTTTCCCCATCATGGTGTGCCTTTCGGTCAAATTGCCAAGGTCTTCCAAGTAATAAATGACATGCATCCATAGGTAGAACATCAAACCAAATTTCATCACAATATTTCCCAATTGAAAATTTAATCAAGCATCTTTTGTTAATAGGGACTTCACCTCCCTTCTTAAACCAAGAGATACTATATAGACTTGGATGTGCCTCACATTTCAATTTTATTTTTTCAACCATGCTATTAGCCACCATATTTTCACAACTACCTGAATCAATTAAACTTGAACAATTTTTTTTCCATAAGAAGTGCAATAAGTCTGAAAAATATTATTTCTTAACCATTAGTCATCTTCTAATCTCTTTGGGGCGGATAAGACTCGCCTTATAACAAGACTTTCCGCTCCACTATCGAGTCACATAACTCTTGGGGTTCTTCTTGGGATTTTTCATCCTCATCATGAAGGTCATAAATAATGACACCATCATCCATTTCATCAATTAAATTCAAAGGATGGTCATTATTTCTCTAAGGACACTCATATATGCGATGTCCTTTGTCCCCACACCGAAAACAACCGGTAGATGGTCCATTTGTTCGGGTCTTTCCATGTGATGTGGGTGCTTTGGTCTTAGGATTGGTGGGTTGTGATACCCGCTTTTCCTTAAAGGCCTCTACACGATTAGGTCTTTCAAACCTCTTAATAGATATTCTTTTTAATTTTTCCTCGGCCTTACAAGCCAACCGATGAGCTTTATCAAGACAAGTCACATGATGTAAAGTTATCTCATCTTGAATTGTTTGTTTTAAACGACTTGTGTACCTAGCTACCAATTGGTCATTGGACTCTTCTAAGGTAAGTCGGCTCAAACATTTAAAAAATTCCTCTGTGTAATCACACTTTGGTCATTTTTTTGTCGGAGGTGATGAAATTTCCTATATAAAGTTTGAGAATAGTCATCCGGGAGGAATTTATCATCTAACTTTAATTTTATATCCGCCTAAGTATTAATTGGAGGATTTCTTCTCCGTTCACGTCTAAGTTGGTGTTGTTGCCACCAAAGTAAAGTATGATTTTTGAGTTTGGTAGCAACAAAATCAATTTTTCTTTGTTCGGACATTTCTCTCCACTTAAAAAAGGTTTCTAAGGATGCAGTCCAATCAATATAAAATTTGGGATTGGGTTTACCATCAAAGTTGGAAACTTCAACACGAAAACTTTTGTCGAAATTCTCTGGTGCACTTACAAGGCGTTCCATAGCCTACGCTGATCGGACAAGAGGTGGTAATGACGATCGTGAATATGATTGAATTGATGTAGAGCTTGATGTGTCATCACATTCTTCCTCAGAATTAGGAAATAAGATGTTGGATGGTGAAGCATTTGGTGGATTGCTTGAAGATGGAAGCCTTCAAAGAATTTCATCCATGGTTCTTTGAAGAGTGACATTTAACTGTTGCAACTCATTCACCTCATCTCGAATAGATGCTTCTTGGATTGTTGACGTGCGAGTTTGCTTTCCCTTGCCTCTCGGTATTATAGTTCAATCAAAAAAATCGGAACTTGCTCTGATACCAATTTGATGTAGCTCAAATAAAAATTAAATTAAAAATAAGAGAAAGAGAAAGAGAACAAGAAATTATGGGATTGCATTGGATTGAAGATGATATGTGAAAGTTCAGATACAATGGAAAATAGGGTTAACTCGGGGACTCACTTACCCAAGGTTGGGACTCACTCACCAACTAGAGGACCGCTAAACTCTATCAAATGGGTGAAAAGCTCTCCCTAATCATAAAATGATTCATCATGCAAGACTACCTCTCATCTTTCTTATTACATTTATTTATGGGAGAAAAATAAAGAAAAGAAAAGGAAAGCAAATAATTGGAAAGGAAATATTTTTTTTTTTCTAAAAAAACTAGCCGTTAGAAACTAGCCATTGTGAGGGCCTTGATCCCATGCTTCTCGGTCCACATTACAAGGTCTCTCCTAATTGTGCAAAAAAGATTCTCTTGGAGAGGTTTCGTGAAATGTCTGCCAATTGATGGTTCGTAGTAACAAATTCTAATTCCACATCTTCTCTTTGCATATGGTCACGTAGGAAATGGTGCCAAATTTCAATGTGTTTGGTTCTTGAGTGCAAACAAGGATTCTTACAAATGTTGATTGCATTAGTGCTGTCACACCGAATAGGTATGTGATCAAGTATGAGCCTATAGTCCTTTAGTTGTTGCTTTATGTATAACACTTGAGTACAACAATTGCCGGTGGCAATGTATTCCGCTTTTGTGGTAGAAAGAGCAACCAAAGTTTGTTTCTTAATAAACCAAGAAACAAGAGAGTGTCCTAAAAGATGACAAGTGCCACTAGTGCTTTTTCTCTCGGTTTTACAACTAGTAAAGTCAACATCCGAATAACTTACCAAATTAAATTCAACATGCTTAGGATAAAACAAACCAAGATCACTAGTACCAACAAGATATTTAAATATGCGTTTAACGGCTAGCGAATGTGATTCTTTATGAGATGCTTGAAATCTAGCACATAAATATACACTAAACATTTTATCGGGTCTACTTGCGGTCAAATAAAGCAAACTACCGATCATTCCTCTGTAAAGCTTTTGATCTACACTTTTACCATTTTCATCTTGATCAAGTTTAATAGAAGAGCTCATTGGTGTTCCACTAGACTTGACTTTGTCCATGCCAAATTTCTTGAGTATATCTCTAATGTACTTGGCTTAGTTGATGAAAGTTCCATCCTTTGTTTGCTTGATTTGGAGTCTAAGGAAGAAAGTTAATTCTCCCATCATGCTCATCTCAAATTCCTCTTGCATACACTTAGCCAACTCCTTACAAAGCAAATCATTAGTAGCACCGAATATAATGTCATCCACATAAATTTGAACTAAAAGCATGTCATTACCTCTACTTTTGATAAACAAGGTGGTGTCAAATTTTCCTCTACAAAAGCCATTATCAAGTAGAAAACTACTAAGTCTTTTATACCAAGCTCTAGGAGCTTGTTTCAAACCATAAGACGCTTTTGAGAGTTTATAAATATGATTTGGAAAATGGTGATTTTCAAAACCCGGAGGTTGTTCAACATAAACTTCCTCAATTATAAAACCATTTAGAAAAGCACTCTTAACATCCATTTGATAAAGTTTAAAATCCTTATGACATGCATATGCCAGTAACATTCTTATAGCTTCTAATCTAGCAACGGGAGCATAAGTTTCATCATAATCAATACCTTATTGTTGATTGTAACCTTGAGCTACAAGACGAGACTTATTTCTTACCACGTTACCATCTTCATCCTTCTTGTTTCTAAAGACCCATTTGGTGCCAATAATTGAGTGGTCATGAGGCTTAGGAACCAACTCCCAAACTTTGTTGTGCTCAAATTGGTTGAGTTCCTCTTGCATGACTATGATAAAAAGGGAGAAACTAATAACATATGGTTCGGATTAGTCCTCTTACCCATAAACCTAATGTTGTGGGTGTGAAGCGAAGTCCCACATCTCCTAGGTATGAAAGTAATGTGTTGTATATATATAAGCGTGTGGGCACCGTCATCTCTTGAGCTAGCTTTTGGGGTTTAGTTCTACCCAAGACCGTGTAGTAACATGGTATCAGGAGCTGGCATACTGAGGGATGGGTAGGGTGCATGTCCCTACCATGCACGTGGCAGGTGCTGTCGAGTGAGCACGCTGGGTGCGAGGAAGGATGTGAAGCAAAGTCCCACATCGCCTAGGTATGAAAGTAATGTGCTGTATATAAGCATGAGGGCACCTTCACCTCTTGAGCTAGCTTTTGGGGTTTAGTTCTACCCAAGACCGTGTAGTAACGGTGGGCTCCATGACATTCAAGAAGCCTTTTTACTCCAAGAAAACATACTTGTGGTAGTGCCTGAGTCCTTTAGTAGCTTTATTTTGAGTGTCATAGTTGTTAGTCTTTAATTATTCATTTTTTTTTCTAAAAAAAAATATTTAAAGCATAAATTTTTTTAAGTTAATGTAGCTTTACTGTAGGGGGGCACTGTTAATCCTTTTAGTTATTTTAATTCAGATTTTAACATATGGTTCGGATTAGTTTGATTCTGGGCCATTATTTATTTTATTAGGGTTTCTAATGTATAAAATGAGCTGTAATCTTCTTGTTTTCAGTGGAGTGAATATTGAATTGAGATTACACAGCGTTAGAAGCTCTGTTTGAAGGTTGTGGTGCCTAGATATCTTCCTCTTTGCTCATACTTGTGGTTGCTCTAGGTCTTGGTAATTTATATTTGTATTTATTTATTTATTTTTTGGATCTACCATCCCATGTTTATCATGAAAAAGGAGAAACTTATAACTGTTTCACCTGTTTGTGATTAAAAAAGGGCTCTTTTAGTTCTAGAGGGAAATGAAAGATAATTCTAGTTCTCACGCAACCTTTTAAGATAAACTAATTATGGAAACTCATTGCTATTAGTTGTTAATCCATTTGTTATTTAAACAACGATTTATGAATCAATTGGCTAGTTATTTTGCAATTTATGTTTGTGGATTACAGAATTTAATACCCGGACTAGTTTCATTAAATTATGTCAGAGGTTTCAAAAGTAGACAAAGCCTGATTTAGAACATCTTAAAATTCTCTTGCTTGCAGGAGGAAGAGGAAACAAAACCTATACTCGCAAGAAATGATCCTAGAGAAATCCAGAAGTTTTACCAGAACTTCTATATGGAAAATATCAAAGAAGGGCAATATACAAAAAAACCGTAAGGCTTAATTTTGAACTATTGACGTTCCCAAATTTTGTTTAGGATGATATGAATTATTTTATTTAGGATGATATGCGTTGTTATTGTTTATTTATCTCTCTCTCTCTCTCTCTCTCTCCCTCTTTGGTTTTCTTGAAGGGAGGAGATGGCTAAAATTTATCAAATTGCAACAGTATTGTATGATGTGCTGAGAGCAGTGGTACCTCTTGCGAAAATTGAAGATGAGGTTTGATTTTTATAGTTTTACTACTCTTATACAGGATTTTAGAATAAGTGTTTGCATGTGGAAGATACTAATTCTCAAAAGGCTGAAATGTAATTGCAGACAGAAAGATATGCCAGAGAAGTTCAGAAGAAAAGGGCGCAGTATGAACATTATAACATTCTTCCCTTGCATGGTGTTGGAGTTAAACCTGCAATTGTGGAACTTCCTGAGGTTGTATATATGCTCTGCACATTTAGTCTTGGTTTCATTTGTGCCTAATAAGTTAGTTATTTAATCCCTGAATGCCACCATGATTGTTCTTTTTTCTTTATCATTTTTTGTTTCCCTTGAAAAATATAGGTCAAAGCCGCGCTTCATGCTCTACGTAATGTGAATAATCTTCCATTACCCAGGATTCGATCGACACCCGATGTTGTTGATGACAATCCAATAATACACGGGGATAGGGATAAATCTGTCAATGATATTCTTGATTGGCTTTCTACTGTTTTTGGGTTTCAGGTAACTTTGTATTCTGAGTGCCTGCCTTTCTATTCCATTTCTGCATCATAAGTGGTATAGGCTCTGGGTTTCTATGCTAAGCTAATCCTAAGGCTAACCCTATTGGCTAGTTCCCACCCCACCTTTTCTTAAGCTATTGTAGGGACTTGAAGCCTTGGTCGGTGAATCTCCCCCAGCTGGAGCCAGATGTTATCACTGTGCCACCCAGTTTGATATTATTTATTTCATTATAAATCATCGCAGAAGTATTACCTTTTTGTAGCATGGTGATAGCCACGAGATTCATTACAAATAGACATACCACCACGATGAGCACTCTTTCATTCATGTTTGTTGGGTGATGCCAGGTTCGGAGATGGGAATGTTAGGAAGTAGGTGGGTTAGGAAGAAGAATAGCCCCTCCCACATAGTGTGGAGTTTGGTGCTGCATGCAGTTTTGTGGAATATTTGGAAAGAGATGATGTTGTTCCAAGTGGTGACACTAAAAGTTCAACTAATATCTTTATGAAAATATATATTCAAAATGAATAAGAACAAGTCAAATAATCAGATAATATAAATGCAACAAGTAAAGCAAATAAGAGTAGATAGAACAAATGTACGATTTTTATGTGGTTCGGCACTCCCCGCTTACGTCCACTCCTCAAGCACCTACTCGAGGATTTCCCAATCCACTATGGAGCTCCTTTAAGGTGGAGAAATCTTCTTACAAGTTACAACTTATAGGAGTTGATCAACTTTCACAAACAATGGAGAAACAACTTTCCTTGATCTTCAAGGATTTAATCCCCAAACCCTTATACAACCAAGATGTGAGGAATAAATGAAAGAGTACAATAATGTTTCTTGAAAGCTGATTTGACTAATGTCAATCTAATAGCTTCTCAATGATGGAACTAAGTTTCCTCAACAAATTTTGGCTTGAATGTAACTAAGCCAATGAATGCTCAATCGATGAATCTCAAGTGTGTTGGTAGAGAATCAGAAATGAGTGACAAACAAGTTAATATAGGCCCTCTAGCATAATATGACTGTGTGGTGTTCATTTAATTCAGATGAGGGTGGTTGGACGTCATTTAATGCTTAAATTTCTCAAAAAGGAATAGCTGTTATACACTTAAACTTAATTTGAGCAAACTAGTCGACTGGATTGCCTCATCTAGTCGATTGGTTTGTGCTAGGATTTTTGTTGCACATACTGCCAAAACTAGTTGATTGGATCACCCTAGTTAGTGGACTGGCTTTGTTAGAATGTGCAAAAATCCATATTTAGCAAAAAGAAGAGAGGGATCAAGGTCATTAGCTATTTTTGAGAGTAGTTAACTATAACCAAGCTTTCCTAGGGCAAAAAGGATTGAAATATAGGAATCCTAAGGTCCAAAAGCTAAGTCCAAGAGCCAAACTGAGTTCCCAACATGTGGAGGCTTACTAGTAATCCTTAAAGAAATAAAAACTAATTTTGAGAGAGCAGCATTTGTTCCACAGAAGCAGTCAATGAGTACCCTTCTTCTCCAAGCTTGATGCCTTGAACCTTTGAGACTTTTACTCTCTTTAAGCTTGAAGAGAGAGCTTTGATTTTTTCCTTTTAACAATGAATGACCTGTCTTTTACATGTAGGAGCTCAAATAATACATTAGCAATTAAATTAGTGATTTGTTATCATCAAAACTGAGATTAATGCTTCCAAGATGGTAACCTTGGGGCTTTCAGAATAGTTATTGGATTTTTGAAGATATAGAGAGTTCTTTTAAGGTGTTAAGGAATAGAGTAGTTAGTTCTCTCTTTTTTGTGGAAAGGGTTGGATGTTTTTGAGAATTGGAACTCTTTCCATCATTTTATAGATTCTTGCTTTCTAGTTTATTCTCTTTTTTTGTATGCCTCACATGTACAGGGGTGTTTTGCCTTTGTCTATTTATTAATATAATATATTCTCCATAAAAAAAAGAACGCTTTCATTCATGTTTGACAAAGACATTGGAAACAAGTCCCACCAGGTTCTTTTCCTCCTAAAATGATGAAAGGTTGGACATTATGGTGATAATACTTGAGAAACAGTTGTTTTCTTGAAAGCTAATCATTTTTGAAAGTGATTTTCATCTTGAAAAGTACCTCCATAGAACCAAATGGATCCAAACATTCTCTTTTGTAGATGAATTCTATGTTTTTTTTTCAACCTGAAGATGTGGCCCAGATTTGTACAAAGGATCCACTGTTAAATGGCACTCATGAGATCCGTTTGGTGAAGAACATAACTCATTATATAATTTTATTATATTTCTTGATAGTAAAAAATGTATTAAATATTCATTTCAGTCACAACGAAAGCTATCAGTTACAGTCTTACAGTTATACGATACTCACTTTTCTATGTAAGAAAATTTGTATCTGGGATCTTTTATATGTGGGGGTCATGATGGTTCCTCTGACCGCTACTAGTTTTTATCCTTTTATATCATATGAATAGCTGATAAAGGAAACAACTGCGTTCATCTGCTATGTACTTTTGTCCCATTTTCTGGGCATTGCAGAAAGGAAACGTCGCAAATCAGAGAGAGCACTTAATATTGCTACTTGCAAATTTGGATGCAAGGAACAAGGATCTTGAAGACTATAACCAGGTAAATCATTATTCCAGTGATCTTGCTAACATTTATATAAATTATATATATATAATTTTTTTTTTTGCTCAGTAGTAGCATTAACTTTGTACCTTCTTCTTCTTCTTCTTCTTTTTCTTCCTTTTCTTTTCTTTTCTCTTTTTCAAATGTTGAATATTGATTGCAATCTTATTGCAGCTGGATAGTGGCACCGTACAGCAGTTGATGGATGACATTTTCAAGAATTATCGTTCATGGTGTCATTATTTGCATTGTAAATCAAATCTTAAGTAAGTACAAACTTTAAGCAAAAACTTTTAAAGTATTTATTAAATTGTAATTGGTAGTATGTAGAATTCTATCCCATGGGCACTTAAATCGTTTATTTTTTGTGTTCCTTTTTTATTTGCAGATTTCCAGATGGTTCTGATAGACAACAGTTAGAGCTTCTCTACATTGGACTCTATCTACTTATTTGGGGTGAAGCTTCAAATATTCGATTTATGCCTGAATGCCTTTGCTATATTTTCCATAATGTATGTGTCCTTCTATCTTCAGTTATGCACTATTATTAACAGTATTTTTATGGATATATATATTTCTAGTTGCCTTTCTTATTTCAAAGAGAAAAACATAAAATGTTATGTTAATTCATCAGTGTCAAAATTTTGTTTCCAAAATGGAAAGAAAGAGGTTAAAGAGAAACAAATGTCTTCCCAAATTACTTTCATAGTCTATAACTTTATTTCTATTAAGTCTTGGATTACATGTTGGCCTCACCTGGTCATGTATTCCTTTGACATCTTAAATTATAATTTAATTCTTAGTTTATGTGTAGTTTACAGTGTGAAGTGTTCCTGATGTAGCCTATAAGTAGCCAATTAGGCATTTGTTTGCCTTTTAAGTCATGTAACCACTTATCACTTTAGTTTCTCTCATTTTTAGTTAGTTAGAGCTTGTTAGAGGTCTATAAATACTAAGTTAGAGAGAGTTAAAGTTAGTTTTATGATATTTTGAACAATTTCAGATCTGTTTTAGATCAGTAACAGAGCTTTAAGTTTCTGTACTTGCTGATTTTACAGCATTTCTTGTAATTCCTGCACTGTTCCTCAGATTTTAATGCAAGTTCTTCATTGTTCTTGATGATTTGATCTTTAATCTACATCATTTGGTATCAGAGTTCCATATTCTGATCCTTTTATGCATTAAGGATTTAGCTGTGTTACTTTGATTAAATTTGATTTTAATCATATTCGATAATTGTTGATTTTGCAAGATCTTTACAAGACTTTTCCCCTAAAACAAGTTTGTTGATGCCGATACAATTAGAAGCTAACATGAGTGCTATACATGAAATTTCTTTGAACTATACTTCAGGTGTTAATAAAGCATGATTCTGATGCCAAGGTGCCAGAGTATATTTGATTTCAGGTTTAGGGTTTTCTATGTTCAAAGGGAAGGAAAATTAAAGGAGTAATTAGCTTTTTTAGTTCAGCTCGAGGATATATAATTCGGTTGATGATAAGGCCCTTATATAGAATATGACGTGAGTTCTATCATAACCCTTGAGATACATAGCATTCTTAACACATACATCCTTTTCTTAATTTATAGGGAAGTGTTGCAATTTTTTCTTGGCAGGTACTTTTAAGTTTTAACAAGTGAATCATTATCCTACACTGGGCTTACCCTTCACTTTGATTTTCATGGTGCTCAAGTCTTTCATGTGACCCAAGTCTCTCATGTGACCTAAGCCTCATTTTTAGAATTTTATTATTGCACCTGTTTTGGGGCAAAAATCTGAGGTATTATTAGGCTTTTCCCTTGACCCAAGGTTTGGCACAGCCATTGTTGCAATCTCAATCAAGTTGGAGGGCATACTTTGGCGACACTTTTTGGACAATTAGACAACAATTCAAGTGTCTTTGACATCAAACTGGCCTAGCAATGCTTGCTTGAGAATCTTTTGGTCATCGGATTAACTTAATCCTTTAGAGGCCACTGTATAGGCTTACTGGGGCATTTTTTCAGGTTACTAGGTCATTTGATTGGCCAATTAAGCCTTTCTAGGCCGCCTATTTAGAAAATTTATTCCTTTTTAGAGGTCTTGTTTGGTGGCCGACGACCATCCAATTGGCCACAAAGACATCATAACTGTTGGGAATGGCTGCCAACAGTATTGCACAAGTATTCTAGAAGCATTGGAACATCCTATATTGTGAAAAGCAATACGGAAGAAATGAAGGATCTAGAAAAGAATGGTAGATAGGAAGTTGTTCGCTTTTAAAATAAAAGAAGATAGTGGGATGGAAGTTGTCTTTATTGTTGAGTACTGGACTACTAGTTTTATGGCTCAATTGAAAGGTTCATGATTCCACATTGTTTCTTCAATTTTTATTTATTTAGTTATTTTTTTGAATTTCCTACCATAAAACATTTGTGCCCGTGACCAAGGTGGATTCCACAGGAGTGGTGGTGACGAGTGAGAGGTATTTCTAGAGAAAATGTGATGAGAAGACCAAAGGATATGTTACAGACTAGAAGTTACAGAATCTAATTATAATTTAAGTGGAATGCCACTTCAGAAAAAAGGTATAGCTACAACCATTCTTTTAATTATTATAGTTGATCATGGGGATCTTCAAACCCTACCTTTAGATAGAGCTAGACCAGAACTGAAACCTACATATGGTGCTAGGTCTTGCTAGTTGTTTTCGGTAAGGCACAATTAATAGCATCAGACTTTGGTTTTAGCGGCCCTACAGATTAAATAAATAAGTTGAATTGTTTGCTTATGGGAGCATTGTTGGATTCTCTATTGTTTTCATGTTAGACATACTATTATTTATTTTATTTTATTTTTTTGGTGGGAAAAGCAGCAGCTGGCTGTGGTGTTTAATAATAGAACCCGTCTAACTTTCAGAAAATAGCTATAGAATTGTGTGCTAAGTATTATAACCTGGATTTGTTAATGAATCATGCTCACTGTTAATGCCTTGCAAGTATACTGATGATCACCTTTTTTGTTATACAACTTCATGCTTGAGAATAATCCTCTTCTTGTTTCCTATTGTAACAAGATGGCGAACGACGTTTATGGAATTTTATTTAGCAATGTCCATCCTGTCAGTGGAGGCGCATACCAAACAGAATTACATGGTGAAGAAGCGTTTCTGAGAGTTATTGTAACCCCTATCTACCTGGTCTTACTCAAGGTAACTATTATTCTATTCTGCTGCCTCTATTTGCTTGTTCCATTTCATTTACAAGTTTATATCTGATTATTGATCTTTGTTTGGTGAAACAGGAATCTAAGAGAAACAAAGGAGGTAAAGCAAGCCATTCAGAGTGGAGAAATTATGATGATCTAAATGAATATTTTTGGTGAGTTTCTTACTTTCTTAAACCTTATTATTATTATTATTATTATTATTTTAAGTTTCTGTTTGTTTTGTGATACAATGAAATTGTTTTGAAAAATTTGTCCCTTTTTAGGTCTGACAAATGCTTTGAGTTAGGGTGGCCAATGGACCACAATGCAGGTTTTTTTGTTAATCCAGATGAGATACGACCTACAAATGAGGTAGTTATCAAATTTTTTTTTTTTTTATTATAATATTTTGAGAATAATATGAGATAGTTATATTGTTGTATTTACTAGTGTCCTCAATATATTATGGAACTTTTTCAAACAAAAATTTTAATAAGCTGCAGGCCCCCTTTGCATTATCTTTGCCTAAAATCTCTTTTGGAGGACTATCTCTTCATAAATTTTTTTTAGAGTAATGTCCGAGCCAAACCAACTCTTGACATATCAAAATTTTTGTACTAGAAGTGATTATGGCAAAAGCTGGGTGATGTAGCTTTAGTCAACCGTCCTCCTATATGTCTCAAGTCGTAATCACCCTTCTCATTAGATCAAGTAGAATTTTGAGCTCCAAATGTGGTTTTAGGCAAAGCTATCTTAAACGGGCCTGCAGTAAAAGTTCTTAGTTTGACCAGTATGATATTATCAATGTGTAATATAAAATGAAGAGAATAAAAAAGGAAGCAAATATAATTAGAATAAGCATTTAACAAGAAATTATATTGGCACCAACATTTAACAGCAAGAGTTGATTTTGGGTTTAAGTTGCAATGATCCATCAATAAAAGGAGAAGAAGAAATGACATGACTCAAATATCAAATCAACAATAATCAATGCATAGAAATTACAATGATAGAAATTACAGTAGAATAGCACAAACAGAGAGCTACCGCTCTGTACAAGATCTCAAAAATCTATTTCTAACTCAAGAATATCTAAAAACTTACTTTTCTAACTACTAGACAGGTATTTATAGAAATTTTAATAATCTAAGGACTTGTAAGTTGTAACTAACTTTCTAACAATTAATATGAGAAATACTAAAGCCACAAGGTTGTTATTTCAAGAAGTAACCGATAGACATACTAACTTCTCTAACTTTAGTACTATAAGGATGCATCATACCCCCTCCCCCCTCCCCTCCCCTCTTTAAAGAAACTTTCCCTCAAGTTATAGCAGCAATCAAAAGCTAGCCAATCAAACAACTCGTCATGTACCTTTCAAGATTATAGCCCTCTTGTAAACATGAATACTTTTCACATGAGCTACCACATTGAAAGTGTTGTCAAACTTTAATTTTGTAGAATCTCTAAATGCTTCATCTTTGACCATATTCATGTCTTCCACATCCCTTGAGTCAATAAAACCATCTAGCCTTCCAATCTCATAAATAATTCACTATTTATCCCCATTTCATCCATTGTTGGTTCCAAACATTCATCCACACTTTCCTCAATGTTATCATTTTGTTGTTCACTTGAGAGTTGATCATAAAGTCATGGTTCTTCTTCTTCAAAATCATCCACATTGGGCTGTGACTAGTCACAAACAGCAAGAAAACTTTCATTTCCAACTGTTGGAAATGAAAAGAAATGGCTGAATTCTATGGGATATCACAGCTGTAAATATTTAGAATTAGTCAATGCTACAGAATATGAAAGTATATATCTAGAATGAGAGAGTATTTTAAGGTTGAATAATTCTTATTTTTCTGTAAAAGGGATACAAGGCAGTATTTATAAATTACAGCAGAGAAAAATAAGGAAAGAATAAACTAATTGCTAACTTTTAGGGAAACTAAATCTCCTAGAATAACTCCTAAAATCTTTACACATTTGCAACTAATTTTCCCCTAGAATCCAGTAACAATTGACTGGACAGATTTGGAAACTTTCCAACACTCCCCCTCAAGCTGGTTTAAAGATGTTTTTCATGACCAGCTTGCTTATCAGGTTTTCAAATTGTTTCTTCGGCAGTCCCTTTGTAAGTATGTCCGCTACTTGCTCAGCTGTCGGGATATAGGGTAAACAGATTATCCCACTATCTAGTTTCTCTTTAATAAAATGCTTGTCCACCTCCACGTGTTTTGTTCTATCATGAAGAACTGGATTGTGAGCAATAGCTATTGCAGCTTTGTTATCACAATACAGTCTCATAGGCAGTGAATTAGTAACCTTTAATTCTTCCAGCAATCTTTTAATCCACAGCACTTCACAAATTCCATGAGCAACTGCCTTAAACTCGGCCTCTGCACTACTCCTTGCCACCACATTTTGCTTGCTGCGCCATGTTACTAAGTTCCCACCAACAAAAGTGCAATAGCCAGAAGTTGATCTTCTCTCAGTGACACTTCCAGCCCAATTTGCATCAATGTATATTTCAACTTGTAGATTCTCATGATCTCCAAATAATAAGCCTTTACTTGGAGTCCCCTTTAGGTACCTTAGAATTCTGTAAACTGCATCGAAATGCTCCGGTCCTGGTGAGTGCATAAATTGGCTTGCCACACTCCTTGCAAAAGCTATGTCAGGACGTGTGTGAGAGAGATAAAGGAGTTTCCCTACCAATCTTTGGAATTGCTCTCTATTGGTTACTTCTTCAGGTTTAGCCGGTTGAAGCCTTAGGTTCGGTTCTATAGGTGTCTCTGTTGCTTTATACCCTAGTAAACCGGTTTCTCCAAGTAAATCAAGTACATATTTTCGTTGGGAAACGAAAATTCCTCTCTTTGACCTTGCAAACTCCATACCAAGGAAATACTTCAAGTCACCTAAGTCTTTTATCTCAAACTCTATAGCAAGAACCCTTTTTAACCTCTCAAGCTCATTGTTGTCATCACCTGTTAAAATAATATCATCAACATAGACAATAAGAATAGCTATTTTCCCTTCACTCGTGTGTCTATAGAACATAGTGTGATCGGCTTGACCTTAACAGTAGCCGTGACTCTTTACAACCTTCCCAAAACGCTCAAACCAAGCTCTGGGAGATTGTTTGAGCCCATACAATGATTTCTTCAATCTACACACCTTGCCTTTGCTAATTTTGCCTTTAAAGCCCAGTGGTAAGTCCATAAAAACTTCCACCTCTAGGTCTCCATTTAAAAATGCATTCTTCACATTCAACTGATATAAGGGCCAGTTGGAGTGAACCGCTAGAGAGAGTATCACACGGATTGAGTTCATCTTGGCTACAGGAGCAAACGTTTCCCGGTAGTCAATTCCATGTGTTTGAGTGAACCCTTTCGCCACAAGTCTTGCTTTGTATCTCTCTATACTGCCATCAACCTTGCATTTAATTGTAAATACCCATTTGCACCCAACAGTTTTCTTCTCCTCTGGTAGATCAACAATTTCCCAAGTGCCGTTATTTTGTAGTGCATTCATCTCTTCTTGAACTGCTAATTTCCAATCCGAGTGATCGAGGACTTCTTGAATGATTCTTGGAACAAACAGATGAGAAATATTTGATGTAAAGGCCTTATGATTTTTAGAGAGTCTATGATAAGATAGGTATTTAGCAATGGGTGTGTGGTACAGGTTCTAACTCTTTTCTTAAGGGCTATAGGCATGTCAAGATCAACAGGTTTATCAATAGAAGGAATATGATAAGAAGAAGTACCTGGATTATCTGAATCATCAACTTGTGGAGGTGATGATTGGCCTTGCTCTGAATTTGAAGAATGGTCTCTATTATTATAACGATACTTGCATCTAGTATAGACGCGAAGCTCAGATGAGGAAATATCCGGTAGTATTTCTCCCCCTGTCTGTGAATCACTCATGCCTTGTACCTGTAGACTAGTATTTCCATTATTTTCACTATGTAAAGTATCGGTTTCATGAATTTTTAATGAAGGAGTATTGATGTCCATGTCTAGGAAAACATTAGGGAGTGATGTAGAGGTTTGCCAGAACTCATCTTCACTTTTCTTTTTCTCCCCCTGAAGATAGGTATGGCTAAAATAAGGATGGTTTTCAACAAAAACGACATCCATACTAATGTGAATTTTTTTTGTTATGGGATTAAAACATTTGTACCCTCTCTTATTTGGAGCATATCCTAGGAAAACACATTTTTCAGCCCTAGGGTCAAGTTTGGATCTAAGATGGGTCGGTATATGGACAAAAACAGTGCACCCGAATACTTTTAGTGGTAAATCTGATGTTATCCTACACTCAGAGAATATTTTCTTTAGGCATGCTAATGGTGTAATATATTATAAAACACGAGTAGGCATCCTATTAATGAGATAACATGCAGTTAAAATAGCATCACCCCATGAATATTTTGGAACATGCATAGAAAACATTATGGCCCGTGCAACCTCTAATAAGTGACGATTTTTTTCTCTCTGCAATGCCATTTTGTTGTGGGGTGTCACAACAAGTGGATTGATGTTGAATACCTTTTTCTGTCAAAAACATTCCTAAACATTTGTTAAAGTATTCGATACCATTGTCTGTTCTAAGTATACTTATTTTTGTTTGGAACTGATTCTCAATTATATATTATAAAAATCCTTGAATATTTTTTCAACTTCAGATTTTTCACTCATCAAATACACCACACAATCGTGTATGATCATCGATAAAAATCACAAACCATTTTTTTCCAGATGCAGCAGTGATTTTTGAGGGACCCCAAACATCACTATGGATTAAATAAAACAGTTTTGAAGCACGGTAAATTTTTGATTTATAAGAATTTCGATGACTCTTTGATAAGTGACATGTTTCACAATGAAGAGAGTTACTATCCAAATTTTTAAATAAGCTAGGAAACAAATGTTTTAAATAGGGAAAACTAGGATGTCCTAGTCTAAGATGCCAAAGCATTATTTGTTCACGTACAGATATTGAACTAATACTACTACTCAAGCCCTGAGCTTGTTTATTGTTGAATAGAATATCGTCGAAATAATAGAGTCCATCGATCATACTAGCACTGCCAATCATCCTCCCCGAGAGTTGGTCTTGAAATTCACAATGGGAACAAAAAAACGACAATTAGAATCCCGTGAGAGTTTACTAACAGATAATAGATTACAAGCAAGTTTAGGGACATGAAGGATATATTTTAGAAAATACCTCCCCGATTGGAGGTAGCGGCTGTTTCCCTAGAATCCTCCCCCTGACTTCATCAAACTCATCATTAAGTCCAGCCAAGAATTTAAAAATTCTTGCATTCTCCACCATCTTCTTATTGTGATTGCAATCATTAGGATTCTTCCATTCATAATCATGGAATAAATCTAAATCCCGCCATAGTCCCTTAAGGACATTGAAATACCTTGTCACACTGCCTTCTCCTTGTTGAGTCTTGCTGATTTTTTGCTGCATCTCATATATGTGAGAGTAGTTTCCAAGATCAGAGTACATCTGACTAACATTGTCCCAGAGTTCTTTTGCAGTAGAGTAGCACATGTAATTTGCGCTAATCTCTTCATCCATAGCATTCACAAGCCACGCCATAACCATGGAGTTCTCAGCATCCCATAAAGCATATGATGAGTCTATTTTTTTGGGCTCCTTTTTGTCACTAGTTAGATACCCTATCTTACCTCTCCCTCGAATATACATTCTGACCGATTGCGACCACCGCAGGAAATTTGCTTCATTCAGCCGGATGTTTGTGATTTGGACAGAGTAGGGTTCAGAATGGGTAGCTTTGGTTTCAATTTTTTGTTTCAATTAGGGCCTTGTTTGAAGCATCAGCCATGGTGAGAGTCTTGACAGCAAAAACGAAAGAAGGGCAACGATGAAGAATGAGAATAGTACCAAAGGGATTAGAGACGGATCTGGAAAGCCAAAAGAATTAGGGTTTTCTTGGAGAAAACGAACCAGGCTCCGATACCATCTAGAATGAGAGAGTATTTTAAGGTTGAATAATTCTTATTTTTCTGTAAAAAGGATACAAGGCAGTATTTATAAATTACAGCAAAGAAAAATAATGAAAGAATAAACTAATTGCTAACTTTTAGGGAAACTAAATCTCCTAGAATAACTCCTAAAATATTTACACATTTACAACTAATTTCCCCCTAGAATCCAGTAACAGTTGACCGGACATATTTGGAAACTTTCCAACAATATATTTAGAATCAGAATCAGTAATCAATTAGTTCCTATATGCTTTGTGTCACCTATTAATAGAGGTGCTGTGTACATTGTTGGTAATATGAGAAGAAGATATTCTTCCCTATTTTTTCATGGTATCAGAGCAGGGATTTATTCTCTGACTCTTCCGCAAAAAAAAAAAAAACCTAGAATCCCAGAATCTGCTAGCCGCCCTTCACCATGTTCGAAATCACATCTGAATCCACCCTTACTGCCTCATCAAATGTCATTGAGAAATATACCCCCAACACTGATTCGCACTCGGTGCAAATCACCAACATTAAACTGAATGGTGATAAATTTCTACGTTGGTCTCTGTCGGTCCGGATGTACATTCGAGGCCGAGGAAAGATCGGATACTTGACAGGAGAAAAAAGGCACCAGCAAGAGAGGACTCGGCATATGCTACCTGGGATGCTGAAAACTCCATGGTCATGACATGGTTAGTGAATTCCATGGAAGAAGACATCAACTCCAACTACATGTGCTATCCAACAGCCGAAGAACTCTGGGATAATGTCACCCAGATGTACTCGGATTTGGGAAATCAGTCCCAAATATATGAATTGACAATTAAACTTGGTGCACTCTATCAAGGAGAGGACAGTGTCACTAAGTTGTTCAATTCTCTTAAAAGGCTGTGGCAAGATTTGGACCTGTTCAATGATTATGAGTGGAAATCAATCGAGGACTGCAATCACAACAGAATGATGGTGTAGGATCACGGTATCTACAAATTTTTTGCGGGATTAAACATCAAATTTGATGAAGTCAGAGGGAGAATAATTGGCCGCCAACCTCTGCCTCCTATTGGTGATGTCTTTGCTGAAGTTAGAAGAGAAGAAAGCCGTAGGAATGTGATGCTTGGAAAAAAGGGAGCTGCTGCACTTGTGGAAAACTCAGCCATGATTGCATCAGATGCAAGTGCAAACAAGGTTTTTAAACCACGGCAGAATGAAAAACCTCGAGTATGGTGTGACTACTGCAATAAACTGCGTCATACCCAGGAGAACTGCTGGAAGATCCATGGGAAACGTGCAAATTGGAAAAGCAGTAAGCCAAGTGACAGACCAACTCTGCATCCTCCTATGTGAACGAGGTTGAAGCAAGTCCATTCAGTAAGGAGCAGATGGATCATCTTCTCAAACTGCTAAAATCCAATTCCTTATCTGGTACTCGTAGTGGTTCTCTTGCACAGACAGGTAGCAATCCTTATGCTCTATCCTGTAGTCAAAATCTTGCCCATTGGATTATTGATTCGGGGGCATCTGATCACATGACTTCTGTCTCTTCATTGTTCAATACTTATTTATCTTTTTCTGAAAGTGAAAGAGTTAGGATTGCTGATGGCAGTTTCTCGCCCATTGTGGGAAAATGTCAAATAAAAAATTCAGGGAATATAACTCTTCAGTCTGTCCTTCATGATCCTAAACAGGTCTGCAATTTGTTGTCTGTTAGTAAACTATCCAGAGACTCTAACTGTCTTGTTGTTTTCTTTGACTCTCATTGTGAATTTCAGGATCGGAACTTGGGGAGGATGATTGGCAGTGCTAGAATGGTCAATGGTCTTTACTATTTTGATGATGATTTCTCCCGCAATAAAACAACTCAAGGCTATGGTAGTAGTATTAGTTCAATTTCTGCTCATGAGCAAATAATGCTTTGGCATCTTAAACTAGGACATCCTAGTTTTCCATATCTTAAACATTTGTTTCCTAATTTGTTTAAAAATTTGGACTGTTCTTCCTTTCAATGTGAAAGTTGTTATTTATCAAAAAGCCATCAAGCTACTTATCCTAAAAAACCCTACCGTGCCTCTAAACCATTCTACTTAATTCACAGTGATGTGAGGGGTCCCTCCAGGGTCACCACCATGACTGGAAAAAAGTGGTTTGTAACTTTTATAGATGATCACACTCGACTTTGCTGGGTTTATTTGATGAATGACAAATCTGCAGTTAAAAGCATGTTTCAAGATTTCTATAAAATGGTTGACAATCAATTTCAATAAAAAATCAGTATTTTTCGATCTAATAATGGGAAAGAGTATATTAATGAATATCTAGGGGATTTTTTGAGGGAAAAAAGGTATTTTACATCAATCTACATGTCGTGACACTCCTCAACAATACAGTATTGCCGAGAGGAAAAATAAGCATTTACTGGAAGTAGCCTGAGCCATAATGTTCTCTATGCAAGTTCCAAAATATCTATGGGGAGATGCCATTTTGACAGCATCTTATTTAATTAATAGAATGCCTACCCGAGTTTTGCAATATGTCACACCCTTATAATATTTCAAAAAGACCTTTCTTGATTGCATAATTAATTCAGATTTGCCTTTAAAAAATTTTGGCTGCACTGTTTTCGTTCACATACCCAGCCAATTTCAATCCAAACTTGATCCTAGAGCATAAAAGTGTGTTTTCATAGGATATGCAGCAAACAAAAGAGGCTACAAGTGCTACAATCCTCAAACAAAAAAAATCGGGTGAGTATGGGTGTCTCCTTTCTTGAAAAACAATCATGTTTTGCCAAAAATTCTCTTAAGGGGGAGAAAGAGAGTAAGGAAGAAAATTTTTGGGAAACATTTTTGGATCCCTTACCAAATCCTATTGTCTCATCTCCGTTCATTGTTTTTGAAAAACAAACACAGAAACAAGATGTTCAAGATATGGAGAACGAAGGAAATCCCCGTCAAACTTCTCCAAACATAGATGACTCGCAAGCAGGGGGAGAAATACTACAATTGGAACAAACTGTTCCCGAACTTGAGCTTTTGGTTTATACTTGGAAAAACACTCAGAAAAAAGGTAAAGACCAGCCAACCATTTTGCCACAAAGCCAATCAGAGTCTCTAGAAAAGGGTCCCTTGAACAGTTCAGGTAATCCTAACATGGTTCCTCCTTCATCTGTCCCTACTCCATCTCCATTTCCTTCAACAGTTTTACCTAATGTTATACCCACAAATTGTGATAGTTCTATAGCCATAAGGAAATGAGTCCGATAGTGTACCCAACATTCCATTGCAAAATACTTATCCTATGATAGACTTTCCAATAGTCATAGAGCATTTACTTCAAAAAGATCGAACCTGTTTATTCCTAGAACTATTAAGGAAGCATTAGATGATCCGAATTGGAAATTAGCAGTTATGGAAGAGATGAAAAGAATGATACTTGGAAGTTAGTAGACCTGCCTAAGGACAAAAAGACCGTATGGTGCAAATGGGTATTTACAGTGAGGTGCAAATGGGTATTTTCATTGAAGTGCAAAGCTGATGGTAACGTGGACAGGGATAAGGCGAGGCTCGTGGCAAAAGGTTTTACACAAACCCTGGGGATTGACTACCAAGAAACCTTTGCTCCGGTTGCCAAGATGAACTCAATCCTAGTTTTACTGTCCCTGGCCGTGAGTTACAGCTAGCCTTTACATCAATTAGATGTAAAAAATGCCTTCTTAAATGGAGATCTAGAAGAAGAAGTCTATATGAGCCTACCTCCAGGTTTTGAGAAGAAGTTTGGTGTAGGTAAAGTCTGCAAATTAAACAAGTCCCTATACGACCTCAAAGAATCCCCAAGGGCGTGGTTTAAACGCTTTGGAAAGGTTGTAAAAAACCATGGATACTGTCAAAGCCAAGCAGACCATACTATGTTCTATAAACATTCAAGAGAAGGTAAAGTAGCTATCTTGATTGTTTATGTAGATGACATAATTCTGACAGGTGATGATAGTGCCGAGTTGGAAAAACTAAAGAAGGGACTTGCTAAAGATTTCGAGATAAAAGACCTGGGAGCATTGAAATATTTTCTTGGAATGGAGTTTGCTAGATCCAAGGAGGGTATTTTTGTTACTCAACGCAAGTACACACTTGACTTACTCGGTGAAACAGGCTTGCTCGGATGTAAAGCTACTGAAACACCAACCGAGCCCAACTTGAAGCTACAACATGCTAGAATCGAAGACGTGGTGAATATAGATCAGTTTCAAAGACTTGTTGGAATACTAATCTACTTATCTCATACACGTCCCGACATAGCATTTGCAGTAAGCACTAAGCAGAGCGAGTCAATTCATGCATTCACTATGATAGGAGCACTTTGAAGCAGCATACATGATCCTAAGGTAGAAAAGGAACTCCTGGTAAAGGTTTGTTGTTTAAAAAACAAGGGCATCTTCAAGTGGAAGTATATATAGATGCGGATTGGGCTGGAAGCATCACTGACTAGAAATCTTCCTCATGCTACTGTACCTTCGTTGGAGGAAATTTGGTTACTTGGTGGAGTAAAAAATAGAACATAGTGGCTAGAAGTAGTGCTGAAGCTGAATTTAGATCAGTGGCTCATGGAATTTGTGAAGCTTTGTGGATTAGGAGGTTACTGGAAGACTTAAAAATTCCGAGTACATCACCAATGAAAGTGTACTGTGACAACAAGGCAGCAATTGCAATTGCTCATAACCCTGTTCTTCACGATAGAACTAAACATGTGGAAGTTGACAAGCACTTTATTAAAGAAAAGATTGAGAAGGGATTGATCTGCATGTCTTATATACCCACTGCGGAGCAGATTGCAGACGTTCTTACAAAGGGACTGCACAAGAGGCAGTTCGACTACTTAATCAGCAAGCTGGCCATGGAAGACATATTCAAGCCAGCTTGAGGGGGAGTGTTGGAAACGGAAAGAAATAATTCTGCCAGGATATGGCTGAATTCTATGGATATCACAGCTGTAAATACTTAGAATTAGTCAATGCTACAGAATAGGAAAGTATATATTTAGAATCATAATCAGTTGTCAATTAGTTCCTAGTTTTATGCCTTGTATCACCCATTAATAGATGTGCTGTGCACATTGTTGGTAATACGAGAAGAAGAAAAATTATTAACCACTGTGTCATGGGAATTTAAGCCACTTTCTTGGGTTTCTTGATTGAAGTTTTTGAGGGCAAGTAGAGAAGTTGTAGGAGGCTTAGAAGTCACTTTTTCCTTTCTGGGCCGCAACTTGTACTCTGTCGACCAATCTTCTAATTCATCATCTAGCTTAACGCTCAAAGGTTGGTCATACATAGGTTGCGCTTCCTTAAAATGGTCTTCAAACTATTCTTCAAACTCCTCAACAAAATCTCCACCAATTTCCTCACTTGCTGATCTTTCGTTACTTCGAACTCTTCTATTTTTTCATGAAGATCACTCACTTCCTCATCATTAATTAGCAAATCATATTGCATCTCCTTTTAAACACATTTGAATCACTCAAATGCTCCATCTTGAAGTTGTTTTCCACCACCAAAACCAGTCAGCTGAAGTTGTTTAGGGGCTGGAATTAAAGCCTTTTCAATTTGTTCTTGCTGTCCCACCCCAAATGACTTCTTCTCCTATAGTAAGATGAATTTCCAAACTTAGAATAGCCAAAATGAACCTGTCCAGGTCTGCTACTGCTTGGTAGCTGCTGTCCAGGCCTTGTAGAGTTTTGATTTTGTTGCTTTTGAAGAAACTACTTCATTTTTCCCCAATCCCGAATCCTGTCCAGGTCTCCTTTGGCGGAACATTTGCACATGTTTCCACTGCTTGAAGGATCTTCCTTTAAGGTGATTGGATGCCAATTTCACTTTATTTGGATCTGGTACTTGATAGTTCATTACTCTTTCAAGAGTATTCATCCACTCATCAACTAGTCGGAATGAGAACTTTCGTAAAAATAATGAAGTTCTTTTTGAATACAATATTCGAAATTGAGATTATACTCCAATTTGGATTTGGAGTCTTCGCACATCTCACTGAGAGAGTGGAAGTGATGTACTTACTGCATAAGTACAGCTATTTGCCTTCTCAATCCAAAAATTTCATCTTCTTGGGTTTGATTATGCTGCTCTTAGCATATTTTCTCACCAAAGGAAGAACTTCAACACCATTCCTTAGTGCATGTTGATATCTCTTTCTCTTCTTTCTCACCCCCTTTGAGCCATAAGAAACCCCAAGATACTAAACAAGATACAAGCAGCAGCAGCAGTACACTCACACTTCACAGCAGGAAGCAACCAATTCTCAACTATTCAGCAGCCAACAATTGCAACTCAGCAGTATTTTCAACAATTGTGAAGCAAGCAGCAATGATATAACAAATGAAATAGATCACAACATTAATAATCAAGTCACAGCAAGAAATTGAGTAAATAACAACAGCAATCACTAACATAGACTCGAGTCAAGTTGTAGAATCAAGTATGAAGCTGGAACAAGAAAACTGGATAAAAAATAACAGAGCCTTCTGCTATCAACTGGCATTTAATCAATCAAGAAGCAGCTTACAACTTGACTAGAAATGAGTAAAACTTGGCTATCAAATTCGAACTAAGCTTTCAAGGATTTATCTATCAAATTCGAGTAGATCTGGTTAGAATCAAGCTTTCAGCACTGCTCAAATTTGAGCAATGTGCACTGAAACCATCTGCGACTGCTTTTCTGCTACAAATCGATCTCAAATCAAGCTTTTAAAACTGATCGATAAAACTCAACTGCAGTTGCATCTCCAATAGTCAAGCACTTTTGAAGCTTTCTTGCTGGTTCGAATCTGGCCAAATGATCGTAGTTGGCAAATAAATAGAGAAAACAGAAGAGAGAGGTGTTTGTAAAATCTACAGACCTCTTAGTCTCTCACCATAACTTTTATATATGTATAGTAAAGTAAAATACTGTAAATTCTCTTGCGAAAGTGTTATTTTACCCTTTGTATCATTGCATGATTTTGTTAACGATTTTTTCTTTTTATCACTTATTTAACTTTTGTATTGAACTCAATACATATTGGCAGAGACCTAACCAAGTTACTGCTGGAAAGAGGAAGCCCAAGACAAATTTTGTTGAAGTTCGTACATTTTGGCATCTTTTTAGAAGTTTTGACCGAATGTGGATATTCTTTGTATTGGCTCTCCAGGTATTCTCAAAGTTCAGAGTCTGTAAAGTTGCTTTTTGATTGTTCTCTGCAAGAAAATAACAATTTGTTGGTTTTCAGGCTATGGTTATTGTTGCATGGAGTCCTTCTGGATCTCTTGCTGCCTTTTTTGATGAAGATGTCTTTAAAAGCGTTTTGAGCATTTTCATTACTTCTGCTTTTCTCAATTTTTTGCAAGGTGCTTATGATACTTTCAATTATCTGAATTTTATGTCCATGTTATTATTTAAGTTATGGTGGCAGTACAGGATGAAAGACAGCCTTTTGATTGTGTTTCTTTTGGCCTTAAAGAACTGTTTTTGTGTTTCATGCGGTAGTTACTCATATTAGAGCCATATCTATACCATTCTACTGGGCATCTTTTAGATTTGTGACTTTTCTTATATATATTTTTTAATGTCTTCTCTACCATCTTTCATGCAGCTACACTGGATGTAATCCTTAGTTTGAATGCATGGAGGACCTTAAAATTCACCCAAATACTTCGATACATCTTCAAATTTGCAGTTGCAGCTGTTTGGGTTGTAGTCCTGCCAATTGGTTATTCCAGCTCTGTCCAGAATCCAACTGGACTTGTGAAATATTTCAGCAATTGGGCAGGGAATTGGCAGAACCAGTCATTTTATAGCTATTGTGTTGCAATTTATTTGATACCCAATATATTGGCTGCATTGATATTTTTCCTTCCTCCTTTACGGAGATTCATGGAGCGTTCAAATTGGCGTATTATTATTCTTCTTATGTGGTGGGCTCAGGTATGCATATCTATCTTTTGCGATATTCCAATTTTGTTTTTGCCCCTTGCCATATTTTTATATTTTTTTCTTAATTGAGTGTTAATTGTATGGCAGCCAAAACTGTATGTTGGAAGAGGCATGCATGAGGACATGTTCTCACTTTTCAAGTAAGAACAAAGATGTTCTTGGTTTAATAGTTTCTTATTTTTATTTTGTGTTTCTTTTTGGCGTGTATTGCCAGGAAGTTTCCCATTTAGTGCTAGTCTTTCCAAGCATGTGGAAGTCATCACCATGGAGTTCTGGGATTTGGTGCATTTATGCCAGTTCAATTAGATTTGCATTTTTTAAATTAACATAATTACATTTTATATGGTCAGGTATACACTGTTTTGGATCATGCTGCTAATAAGCAAGCTATCATTCAGCTACTATGTGGAGGTGAATTTTCTTTCTATATACAAATGTGCATTTGGTAGCTTTGGGGATTTAGAGCATTAGAATTGTGAACCAATATCTTTTGTTGGTGTGTGTGTGACATTAATTTGAAACTAAAACTTTTTGTTACTGTATCGTCATTTTCATCTTATTCAGTCCATTGTTTTAGGGTTGCAGTTACAGTATGAAGAATGGGGCCTCTAAATTTATGGGGCAAAAGCCGTGAGGCTTCAGGCTTAGGCCATGTAGTTCTCAATTCTTCAAATATAAGTAAATGTATATTGAAAGCTTGAAATAGATGATGAAATATTGGGGAAATTACAGATTGACCCCTATACTATCAATGTTTTTCACATTGTACCCCTGAACTATCAAAGTGACACATTAGCCCATGAAATTTTAGTTGTGTTAGATTAATCCCCTCCGTCAGTTGGCTGTCAAATTTCCGCAAAATCAGACGTTCAACTGACGGAAGGTGTCAATTTGACACAAATTAAAAGTCCTGGGGGTCAATGTGTCATTGTTTATAGTTCATGGGTGCAATGTGAAAAATGATGATAGTATAAGGGGTCAATCAGTAGTTTTTCCTTCTTTTTTTTTTCTCTCCTTTTTGTCTTTAGATTTGTTCAATCTTGTTTAGCGAGTAAGGTGTAAATATTTTTCTTATTAACCTAGCTGTTAATTTATTAGGAAACGGTAATCAACCTAGCATAATTAACATTTCAAAATTCCCAAACAGAAATTAGTGTCTCATTAGCAAAAGTGTGGCAAAAGATGGGTTAAAAAAATGAAAATTTTTTATTATTTTTTATAGTATAAAATTTTGGTAGTTATTTTTAAAAGTTGAGGTACTACCTCAACTATTAAAAGTAACTATCAAAATTTTTCAAACTTAGAACTTTCATTTTTTTTTGTTGTTACTTTGGAAATTAAAATACCGAGAATAAAAGCTTGTCCAAACGGGCCCTAAGTTTGGAATTTAGGTCCTATTTGGAAAACCAAAATTTGGCAAGTTAGATATGAAATTTGGGTGGAATTTCCTAATGAATTAGGTCAATTAAAAGCCTTAAATTGAACTTGTATGATCCAACATGCCCACGTATCCTTTTTTTTTTTTTGGAAAATTACCGATTGTCCCCCTATACTATCATCGTTTTTCACATTGCACCCCTAAACTATCAAAAGTGACACGTTAACCCCCCTGGGCTTTTAATCTGTGTCAGATTGACCCCCTCCATCAGTTGACCGTCTGATTTTGAAACAGAAATTTGATGGCCAACTGACGGAGGGGGTCAATCTGACACAAATTAAAAGGGGGTCATGTGTCACTTCTGATAGTTTGAGGGTGCAATGTGAAAAACGCTGATAGTACAAGGGGTCAATCAGTAATTTCCCTAATAGGATGATTCTAATATCTTTGTGTTGTGGGGGGGGGGGGATGGGACATTGAATTGAATTGAAACATTATGTCACCATCCCATCATTTGTCGAAAAATTATTTTATGAGGCCTAGGGTCTCTAAAAATATAGGACACATGCCTTGAAGCTTCACGCTTAGGCTTTTAGTTCTCAATTCTTCAAATGTAATTATATGTATATTGGAAGCCCGAAATAGATGAGGAAAGATTTTATCATATGGTGATAAATGGCATGAAGGGTCTGTTCGGATGTCTCATGGAAATTTATGTTTCACTGTGATTTCCATATAATTGTGTGAACAAATCTATCATTATGAATGGGGCAATTATGGCAATCATCATTACAAATTGAAGTAGCTAATAACAATGGGGTGATGGCTCCAATTTAATGAATGGCCCCAATCAAGATGATGAATTTGTACCTTTTTTAAAAGTAAGGAAATTTAATTTACATGTGATAACCAAATAGGTTTGAAGGAAATTTCATCTATATATGGTTCCAACCATTATTAATGTAGCTTCTCATTGTGATTCCAAATAAGAAACACATTTCATTTAATATGTTGAATGCAAACCTGTTACGTTTCCAATCCAACCTAAAAGCCTAAGCTTGTAGGTGGAGGGCTTATACAGGTATATGAAGCTATAGCAAGCCTTCTATTTAGGTGATGTGGGATAGTGTGGATTCCATTCTTCTACACTCCCCCTCACGTGCAGGCTCGTTTGGGCCTTGTCACGTTGATTACCAATGCTCTGAAACCATGTTAAGTTTTCAATCCAACCTTAAAAGCCTAAGCCTGTAAGTGGAGGGCCCATACAGGTATATGAAGCTATAGTAAGCCTTCTATTTAGGCGATGTGGGATAGAGTGGGTTCCATTCTTCTCCTATAGGGCCAAATATATATATTTTAAAATTGCAAGTATACTGGAAATTTAAGAAAAGAAGAGAATTGTGAAAAGAAGGTAGATATAAGAGGGAGGAGGGTGCAATGCAGACTTGCAGGCTTCTCAACTAAACTGAAGATAAGCGAGAGAAAGATATGTATGTATTTGTACAAGTACAGTAGTATTCTCATGTCTTGTTTTAGGGAATTGCTACATTGGACACTCCATACCTATGTCGACAATTGACACCCACATTTGTGTCTATACATTTATTTATTTTTTTTAATTGAAAACAAGGTTTCTTACTTTCGAGAAGAAATTTTAAATTTTTTCATCACTTTACTCCTTGATCCAAACTTGAGCATATATCTATATTTCTTGATCTCACAAATTTTTTTATCTAACTTTTGACATAGAAGTTTAAGCTTTAGATAGAGGATTGAAGCATATATTATTGTTAGAATGGGATTAGGAACCACTTTTAAGTGGAGTCACCCATTGAACTCTATGCCATTGGCTGGTATGTTACTGTAAATCTGATATGGTTGATGTACATATCAAGTTGATAACTGTGTTTTCTTTGAAGATCGATATATTGGTTTGTATTTATACAGATGTGGACTGATAGGGGTATGCATTGGCCAATACACACTATCCGCTGATATGTATTATTACATTCTTACAACCTTTATAATTACCAACAATGGAACTCACCTTCATGAATTTTAAGTGTTATTTACTTCAATGATAAGTGATAAAATTACAAAAAATTAAGGTCAGAGATACATTATTAGTTAATATTTAAGTAATTATTTCTACGGTTACTGGGTATATTTTATATGTAAAAGTTTAGGGTAATTTTTTTAAGCATGTTTTGCTCACTAGGAAAGTCAAAGGAGGGGAGGTTAATGCTTGATGTACAAAACTTGGGGGTTTTTAGTGTAGTGTGAGAACTTACCGTCTTGTTTTCTTATGAGGTTTCCTGCAAATGCATTGGAAGTTTATGCTCATGACCTAGTATCTTCATACAGACGAGAAGATTCCAAAGATATGATTTCCGTGTGTTCTTGTTTATTAGAGATGTGTTTTGTATTATTGAAGAATGAGAACTTTGACTGCTCTAGTATAGAACAGTGAATCTACAAAGTTATGAATGATAATCAATGTATTAAAATGAAAAACACAAAATTTTTGTTTATTTCCGACTTCCCCACAACTAGGTATTGAAATGGTAAATTTAAGCATGAGCTACCTTTCCAAATTGAGGAAATCCAATTTCATGTTGTTCATGTTATTCAGGAACTATTTACACTCCTGTTACAATTCATGTTATCCAGTTGCTTTCTTACCAGATCATTCCAAGTTTCAAAACAAAAGTTTCTTTCAAGCTCTGATTCTATTTTTTTTTTTCCTGTGTAATTAGATATTGCCGCTAGTTGAACCTACAAAGTTAATCTTGAACATGAGAGTTGGTAACTATGAATGGCATGAGTTTTTTCCGAATGGTAATATTCCAGTTACTTTGTGATCATTCTTGGTTTTTTTTTTATTTTTTTATTTTAATGGCCATAGTACTAAGTCACATTCTGAAATTGATGTAGTAACACATAATATTGGAGTTGTTATTGCGATATGGGCTCCAATTGTCCTGGTAAGTGGAACAGATTTTTTTGGGTACTATATTTTTTGCCTTTATTATATATCTAGAATACGAAGTTACTAACCCCATTTCATTGGTGTGTAGGTATATTTCATGGATGCACAAATATGGTATGCTATATTCTCTACCCTTTTTGGTGGGATTCATGGCGCTTTCAGCCACCTCGGTGAGGTTAGTGCCATTTTTTCCTCAAACCATGGGGAAAGAAGAAACAAATTTGGTGGTATATAGTAGCCCTGCATTCATTGGGCATATAATCTTTTTTTTCCTCAACTTTATAACTTGTTGCTTTTCTTAGATACGGACACTTGGGATGTTGCGGTCCAGATTTGAATCTGTTCCTTTAGCATTTAGTGATCGCCTTGTGCCATCATCAAAAGGGGAAACAAAAAGGAACACGGTAGTACTTTTTTTGGTTGATGTTGCAATTTTTCATTATTGCTATTAAATGAGTGGTACTTGAGCAGATATTACTTCAATTATACATGGAGGCACTATATTCTCTGATTGTCAACAATCTTTACAAATATTACTTGAATCCTTTCTGTATGTAACTTTTTGTTCTTGTTCATTTTCTTTTGGAATAATTATAAAAGTGGAAGAAGAATTAGATGCCTAGGATAAGTCATCCCTTTTATTTATATTAATAAATAATATATACAATTACAAGAATACCCCTACTATAATACTATTTTTCTCAATACTCTCCCTTAAGTTAGAGCATAGATATCAATCAAGCCCAGCTTGGACACATTAGACTTCAACAAAGTAGGTCTGACTGGTTTAGTGAAGACATAAGCTAATTGATTAGAAGATCAAACTTCCACAATGGATATAATGCCACTCCTTACATGCTTGGCTCTTTCATGAAGAAATCAATCAAAGGCAATCTTAATAGCTGCTTGGTTATTGCAGTGGAGATTAGTAGGATCAGGTGAAGGAAAACCAAGTTTAGTAAGAAGTAAATGAAGCCATAAAATCTCACAAGAACTATGGACCATTATTCTATACTCAGATTCAGCAGAGGAGTGAGAGATAATTGTTTGTTTCTTACTTCTCCACGAAACTAGATTATTTCCATAGGAAGTACAATAGTGAGATGTAAAACGACGATCAGCAGAACCAACATAGTCTGTATCTGTAAAACATGAGATGGAAGAACAACCACTATCTATATAGAATAAACCCATGGTAGGTCGGGATTTAAGATGCCAAAGAATCCTATAAATTGCATCCAAATGAGGAGTATGAGGACAATGCATGATTTGACTAACAATATTAACTACAAATGTGAAATCTTGTCTAGTGTCGGTGAGATTTATTAGACGCCTACATTAGCATGTAACTTGTGATTAGGAACCATCGATGATTGAGTTGGACAACATCCCAACACACTTGTATCTTGTAATAGATACAGAGCATAATTTCGTTGGAAATGCCTTTCCGAAAATGAGCAACTTCAATCCCAATAAAGAAGCGAAGTGTACCCAAATCCTTAACATTAAAAGCATGTCCAAGTTCTTAGCAACAAAAAAACTCATTATCTCCTGTAATGATAATCTCATCCATATAAACAAGAGTAATAGTACAAAGACCATCTTGACTTCGATGAATGAAACAAGAATGATCTGAGTGACAACGAGAGAATCCTAAATCCATAATCACTGCACTGAAATGCTGAAACCAAGCTTTGGGCGATTATTTGAGACAATATATTGATTTGAGAAGACGACAAACCTTTTTAGAATGCTCCCCCTCAAACTGAAAACTAGGAGGAAGGTCCATGTAAACCTCCTCAGTATGTTGACCATGAAGGAATGCATTCTTAACATCTATTTGAAACATAGGCCAATGATGACCAGCCGCAAGAGAAATGAGAACTCTAACAGTAGTTAGTTTGGCAACACGAGCAAATGTAGCTTTAAAATCCAATCCTGGAGTCTGAACGAAACCCTTAGCAACTAAACGGGCTTTATACCGATCAATAACGTTATCCTCATGATTACAGTGAAAGCCCATTTACAACTAACGGCTCATTTTCTGAGAGGAAAATCAATAATTTTTCATGTCCCATTTTTCTGTAAAGTCGCCATCTCTATTTGAATTGTAGTAGACCAATCGGGATCACTCAAAGCCTTAGCCACTGTCTGAGGGATGGCGATGGAAGAAGCGGAGGCAAGAAAACTTTGATAGCTAGGAGAAAGCCCTGATGAGATAAAATTTGAGCGATAGGAAAATCAATGGGTAGATTGGAGTCTGAAGAACGAGACATACCTGAGTCCGAGGAAAGTTAATGACATGGGAGGCAGAGAAAGCAGTGGTCGATGAGAATAAGTCAACAACTCTCGGCGTGGAGGAGAGGAAACAATAGTAGGAATGGGAGAGATGGAAGAACGAAAGTGTGGAATACGAAGAATAACAGAAGAAACCCTAGAAACAGAAGGCATAGGAGTAGATGATGGGAAGAAAGAAGAAAAAAAAAAAGAACATCCTAAAAGAAGATGACATCCATGGAATGAAAGATATGATGAGAGACAGGATCATAGCAATGATAACCCTTCGACTGAGAGGAATAACCTAAGAAAAGACATCAAATAAATTTATCATCTATCTTTGTACAACTAGGTTGTTGATCTTGAACAAAACATGTACATCAAAAAACCTGAGGCTTAACGGTAAATAGAGTAACATTCGGTTGGACAAGACTTAAAGGAACTTGGTCATGAAGGGAGCAAGTAGGCATATGATTCATAAAGGAAGCAAGTAGGCATACGATTCATAAGATAATTAGCAGTTAGCATAGCCATACTCCAAATGTTTAGGGACATTCATCCCTCAAAGCAAACACTGAGTGATATTCATCAATTGTGTATTTTGCAGTTCAGCAACACCATTTTGTTTTGGGGTGTAGGAACAAGTGAGTTGTTGTAACAAACCTATTTTTTGTCGTAGAAAAATTGAATCTCACTGATAATGGGCTTGATTACAACCAACCCATTAGAGGGTTTATACATAGCACAAATAAACAATATGGAAATACATAAGAAAGGAAACACAAAGAAGGAAATAAAAATAAATCAAATTCTTTAATATTTCTCCATCCATGATATTCTCTCAATCTTCTTCCTTGATGTGCTTTGATCATTGACTTTTATTGATTCTTTTCTATATACTCTTGATCACTTCCTTGATTACTTTGTCTTGATTTATTTTCTCAATTGTTAAGTTTCCAACCTAAAGGCCTAAGCTTGTAGGTGTAGGGCCCAATACAGGTACATAAAGCTATAGCAAGCCTTATAGTTAGGTGATGTGGAATAGAGTGGATTATATTCTTCTACAATTGCAAGGTTTGTTGAAAAGAAACCAAAACATACTTGCCTCCATTATGAGACTGGATGACTTTAATAGTGATATTAAATTCTGTCCGAACCATTTTAGCAAAACAAGTTAATGTAGGAAGAACTTCTGTGTGAGACTTCAAAAGATAAACACGAGTACATAGGGAGTAGTCAGTAATAAAAGTAATATAATATATGTACTTTTCAAAGGAAGTGACCTTGAAAGGACCCTAAACCTGAGTGCGAACCAGATCAAACAAACCAATACTGCAATTCATATAAGAAACATAAGAAGTGCGAACATGCTTAGATAATTCACAATTGATATAATGAAAATGAGTTTTATTGCAAGCGCTTTTATACTCTGGAAATAACAAACATAAATATTGAAAGTTGACATGTCCAAGTTAAGCATGCCACAAAGATAATGTATCAGAATTAAATGTATGCCTTTCAAAGAAGGTAAAACAGAAATCGAAAGACTTGAAGGAGAAATTGCTAGTTTCTCCTTGAAAAAAAAAATATAAAAGATAAAGTCCATTTTGCTCATATCCCTTGCCAAAAGTCTTCCTCAAAGTTAGGTCATGAAGACATAATGATTAGGAAACCGAACAGCTAAGAGACTTAGTAAAATGGCTAACATAGAGTAAATTACTAGTAACTCTGGGGACATTAAGAGACATTAGGAACAGAAGAATGATGAATGTAAGAAGATATGGAAAGAGTCCCAATACTAGCAATAGGAGTAGAAGAGCCATCAACTAAACGAACTAAGCTAGGAAAAATAAGGCTAACTAATGTGGAGAACAAAGAAGACTCACCAATTATATGATTGAAAGAACGTAAATCAATATCTCAAGATGGCATCAACTTAGAAGACTCAATGCTACGAGGAATATGAGTGATCAACTTAGCTTGAGCTGTAGAAGTTGTTTGGGAGTATGAAGCATGAGAAGAATGGACAGCCAATCTCTCATTAACTAAGGCTTCAACATGGGCTCCCAAATGACTAAAGTCAAAGCCAGGAACAAGAGATGGTGCTGTCTTAACATTATCTTGAGTTGGCTCAGCAGCGACAAAATAAGCGCCCAAAGAGCTAGAAGAATAGTGTGGAGGCAAGCCATGTAACTGAGAACAAGTAGTAACATCATGATTGGTCCCACCACAATGACTACATGGGAAGTTGGATTGCCCACAACCATGGCCCTGATCTTTGCCTTGGCCACCACCCCGATCATGACCACCATGATCTTGAGTGGGAAAGATGTAGACTGAGTTGCTAAAGTAGTGCGATTAGATACCCCTTGAGAGGAAGACAGAAGGGAGCATTGTCACTCTTCAATGGCAATTGTCACGGCCTTAAATATTTCGCCCCTCGACCGTGCGGCCTTAGAC
>JAESVK010000205.1:389368-428829 GCA_017140935.1 Hamamelis virginiana | reverse complement strand
CCCCCCCCCCTCAAACTCATGATGCGAGCCCAGAGAGGAACGCGAGTTTGTCAAGCAGAAACCGAAAGTGAGCAAAAGTGTGAGTTTTGGTGAAGAAATCAGAAAATTGGAGAGAAGAAGAGACATAGGGAAGCTGAATAGTCTAAGACTGAAAATGTTGGCGGATAAAGTGACAGTCAATCTCGATGTGTTTGGCACGCTCATGGAACACAAAATTGTGAACAATTTGAATGGCACTTTAACTATCGCAATGGAGAAGTGTAGGGTCAGAAGAAGAAACCCCCAAGTCAAAGAGAAGCCAGCAAAGCCAAACAATATCAGCTCTAGCTTGGGCCAATGCACATTATTTAGCCTTAGCAGTAGAATGGGCCACCACAGTTTGCTTCTTGCTTTTCTATGAGATAGAGAATCTCCGAGACACAAAAACCAGAAGTAGATTTTCGACTATTAACATTAGCCGCCCAATTAGAGTCAGCATAGGCACGAAGGTCCAGACTAGAAGATGAAGAGAAGAATAAGCTCTGCAAAATGGTGCCACAAATATAACGAATAACAAGCAAAAGAGTACCTCAAGGAGTCAACCAAGGAGCAGAGACAAATTGACTAAGTACATGAACGACATAAGCAATATTTGGATGAGTCAAAGTGAGATAAACTTCACAACCAACTCTTGATAGGAAGTAGGATCATCCAAAAGAACACCATTAGAAGCAAGGAATTTAGTATCCAGTTCTATAGGAGTATCAACAACTTTAGTATCAGTGAGTTGAGTATGATAAACAACTTCATTTGCATATTTAGCATGGGAGAGAAGATAACCGAGAAGATAACTAGTAGGGGAAGAAGCAACTTTAATACTCAGAAAACAATGAAGAGGTCCTAAATCTTTCATTTCAAACTCCTCAAACAGATGACGCTTCCTTTCTTCAATAGGAGATTAATAAGAACCAGTAATGATCATATCATTTACATATAAAAGAAGAACAACCTTGTCAGTAGGAGTATGATGAATATAAAAGAACCATAAGCACCTGCACTAGGAGTGAAACCATTATAAGACACAGTAGATTGGAAACGCTCGTACCAAGCTTGGGGTGACTGCTTTAAACCATAAAGAGCTCAACGTAGACAACAAACAAAACCTTGAGAATGAGGAAGCCCAGGTGGAGGACGCATATAAACCTCCTTGGATAGAAAACTGTTAAGGAATGCATTTTTGACATCAAGTTGAAATAATTTTCAGTTACAAACTGCAGCCACTGAGATAAGGTACAGACTATGGCCATTTTGGCAACATGAGCAAAAGTATCCTCATAAATCACACTGTACTCCTGAGAAAACCCTTGGCAACCAACCGAGCGTTATATCGCTCTAAGGAACCATCAGAGTTGGTTTTTACCTTGTACACCCATTTGTAGCCAATGAGATTTTTATCTGTGGGCGAAGGAACCTTCCATGTGCCAGTCTTATGGAGAACATCAAGTTTAATTTGCATAGCATCAATTTAAGTAGGGTCAGTACAAGCTTCTTTCTAGGACCGAGGCTTATAGTTAGAATGAATAGAAGTAAGAAAACTATGATAAGACAGAGAATAACATGTGTTAGAAAAACCAAGTCTTATCAGGGGACGGCGAATACAAGAAGGATAACGGAGAGATGGTGGATCAGCATCCAAGGGAACAGTTGGTAGAGCAGTAGAGCTAGATTCCAGAGAATGAATTGGCAAGGAAGAACATTAAGAGTAGACTAAGGGAAATGAGGGAAACTCGGACCAGAGGGAGTAGATGTGGTAGAGGGAAGAAAAGAGCAGAACTAATAGATTTAACTAATATATGAGACCCATTAGCAGTAGCAATAGTAATAGGTGAAAAATGAGAGATACAACGACTAAATATATACAAATTTGGAGTCATAAGATGAGAGGAACCCTAATCAAATATCCAAGTGGTCGAGGGTATACCTGAAGGATTGAAACTACCCAAGCTCGAGTGAAGGGAGGACAGAGTGGAAGCCTGTGACTGTGATTGTGATGCTAGCTAAGTCAATAACTGCTCAAACATAGATAAAGCCGGAGAGGTAGGTACTGTGCTAACTGGAGGTGTTGTAAGGGCTGTTTGTGGGCGGGGCAAAATGGTAGTAGGAGAACGCTATGGAAAAAGTTTTGGGCAAGCATGCTTCCAATGCTCCTTCTGATGGCAGAAACTACTCTCATCTGAAGCAACATGAGGTTCGGGCTTTCTAGTTTCTTTGATAACACATCCAAGAGGGGTAGGAAGCAGAGGAGTCCGTTAAGAGGATGCAACAAATATTGACTCCACTGATGAAATGGGTATGCACATTTTTAGATGAGTCTCTTTAGCCATAAGCTCCCGAACTACAGCATTATGAGTAGGTAAAGGAACATGGTGCAAAATAGCCCCACGAAAAGGTTCAAATTGTACATGGAGAGCCATCATAAACTGAATGAGATGTTGTCAATCCCGCTTCTAAATGTAGGCTGGAAGACCTAGTCATTATGGAGAATCAATGAGAGCCAACTGATCCAAAATTACGGTCATCTCATTATAAAACTCTTGAATGGTCTTATCATTTTGTTTGGCAACCTGAATAGATGCATCGAGTTCAAATTCTTTGACAAAATTGGACTCAAGATAGATCTCCTGAAGGTACTCCCAAATTTGATAATTTGTATCAAACTTGGAGAGATTCTAACCAATACTTGGTTCCACGGAGTTGTGAAGCCAAGTGAGAACATGAGCGTTCTCCATCTCCCATGTTGCTAGAGCACACTTGTGCCCTTCAACTTTGGGATCCATGGTTTTGCAATGGTGCCATCAACATGACCCCATCGTCCTTGACCCAATAGAAAATTTTTCATTACTTTGGCCTCGTAGGTATAATTATCCCCTGTCAATCGAACTCTAATAGCCAAAAGTTTCTCGTCGACCATACTTAGAACCATAAAATCAATGTAGAACACAAATCAAGATAATCCAAACTAAAAATGTTTGCATAGAAGAGAGACCCTTGGTAAGTACCGAAATAGTGAGAGTGAAATAATAGAGATGCCAATAGAGGGAGGAGCTGGAGTTCCAAAATTGAGAGAGAAGGATGAAGGGGGTGCCGACAGGGGTAGAGGAGCAAATTTGACATGTCGTATTAGAGACAGTTTTGGGTAAGTCCGTGATCTGAAGGAGCAGTCTTAGAGTGCTGAATCAAAGAGAGACAATAGAAGGGGATGCCAAATAAGAGAGTCACAATAGAAGGGGATGCCGACAGAGGTAGAGGAACAGTTCTGAAGTGTTGAGATAGAGAGAGCTGTGAAGCAGTCCGTGGTCTGAGATGCTATCCAAAATAGAGGAGATCTAATGGAAGAGAAGTCTATTCTTGCGTTCAAGAACCCTATGGCTTTGATAGCATGATAACTTTCTTGGGAAAAGCCTTCAAGGCTGCAAATCTATTATTCAAGCTTATAAAATGAAAGAATACAATCATAGAGTTTAAATAAGAAACCCTACTACACTAAAAGGCTAAACTACTGTTAATAAAACAAACTAAGGACTAATTACAATTAAATATTATAAACATAAAATACATTTCTTAGGAATCATTTTTGAGTGGTTTTTTTATTTTATTTTTTGTATTTTAATCTTAATTTCGTTTAGTTGAGGGATAGAAAAGTTTAGCCTATAAAGAGTGAAACTCATGATATTTAATGTCTTTGTTTGAATCAAGTCTCAATGCTACCAATACTTTTATTTGATATTTTGCAAGAAGAATGCCTCTTTTAATTTATTACTACTACTACTACAACTATTATTGTTGTTGTTAGTATTATTGTTATTATTATTTTCTTTTTTTTCATTCCATCTCTCTACTCATTGTGAACCCCTTTGAGGTTCAAGCGTGATATATACTATTTTTAGTTATTAGGATTTGGAAGAATCCAAGTACTTTGTAATCTCTATTGGGTCTAGGAAACAACTCTTGGTGATTTATATCTTGTTCTTTTGGGGGGAAAGATATAGAGTGAGGCTACCAACATATCGAATTTTGAATGAACTTTTGACAAGTTGGGAAATAAGCTCGTTTTCAAAAATTACTCTAACTTTGAAACATGCTCTAATTTTGAACTACAGAAGACAAATGATGGGGTACATGTACTCCACACACCACTTATAAGTTATAGTGGCTTAAAAGTGTTGGAAAGTAAGAAAGATTGGAATTATATTGATAAGGGTTTTGATATAGATTACAACTTACCGGACATAATAAATTTGGAAAAAAATGGAGAGAACCTTAAAATATTCTTTACTAATTTGTTCACATCTAAATCCGCAAAGATATTATATGGTGTTTCGCTCTACACGACACAATCATAAACTTCAACATTCCCCCTCAAATGGGGGTGAAAACCATGATCGATTGCTCAAGATGAACGCGTATCACCATTAGTATTTTCCAGTTCTTCACCTGATGCACTGAACTTGGTTGATGCTGCTCTCCTTTACAGTTAGCATCACAAAGATTGCTCTTTACAAGAAATACATGTCAAAAGAAAATGAACATGGAAAGGCATCAGGCGACTCCATACATGGAAAAAAGACCCTCATGAGCCTCCACGCAAGAAGACATCACGTGCCTTGATGAAAAAGTCAAGCCTTAATGGGCTTGACACAAAAGCAGTAAAGCACTAGGGCCATTAACGTTTGCGTCATGTGTCACATCAAAAACTTGGGTCATCAAGGCCTCAAATACTTAGGCCACAATGCTCACAAATCAAAACCTTTTTAAGCAAATGACTTCCAACACCAACTTGAATCCTTATGTTTTCAATCAAATGAAGTGCATGACTTCTTAAAATATAAAAAGGAAAGCAATGGGTGGCAGTGGCATTAGTAACAATGTAACTTCAGCACACAGTGGTAGTGGCCTAGTTTATCAAAAAATAATTGTCTCTAGCATATAACAAATGTGGTATCAACAACAGATTTGTTATGTGAAAGTTTCAATGGTTTTTGTCAAGAAAATAACAGTTAATATGTCAGCAATGATGACAACAAGATGCCAACAGCCTCTTGCTCCTTTCTTCTTTTTCTCCATAAAGATTTGATATAATTGAAATCCTAAACAGATTACCTCTTTAACAAGAACAAGATGCCGGAAGCACCATGAACTTAGCATTTGTGATTGAAACAGAAAACATGACAACTCAAACCTCTCTCTCTCTCTCTCACGTGCACGAGCTCACTCACTGTCTCTCTATATACATATTGCTTTGCAAACATTAGAAAATTGACAACATGGGAAAGTTCCAATATGCCCCAACAAATAGCAGAGGCTGCTGGAAGTGTGAGTTTTGAAACCCTAAAAGCTAAGCAAGGTAACTTAGATAGAATCGAGTCTCATTCCATCATTGTATTTGCAATCTTTTAGTTCTAAACTGTTTAGTAAGTCTATTTTGCTGTTTCCCAAAGTTTCTTTTGCAATATTTATGTTTTATTATTCATTTTCATAATTTCTCCAAGTTGATATCAGTATCGTTTTTCTCTGTTGATATTCTTATTTGAAACTTTGTATATATTATGTATTATATTTTATGATATCATATCTTATATCATGTGTGTATGTACACATATATTTGATATCAGGCTTGGACTTTTTTTTACCTGAGCCCAACTCAAAGTAACAAAATGCTAACCCAAATTTGTGCAAATTGGTTGGGTTTAATCTGCCCAAGTTGCAACCGAAGATGTTGTTTTCGTATTCATCTATTAATCAATTGACTTTAGAGCGGTTAATCTCTCAGATCTTCATTAACATTGGCCTTTATTTTTGGTTATTGTTACAATCTCTCATGCAGAGCCAGCCTTATCCTAGAAACTCAACCATAGCTAGTAAATAATTCAGGCAAAAGCAAAAAATGAGTATATTTTATTTACTTATGTTTGGAGGGTCAAAACAATCCAAGTTTGGAACCATGAACTAGTTAAAAAGTGCTTTTATGGAAGAATGTTTTTGATTCTTGGAGAAAAATGAATTAAAATTGATGCAGTCCCACATCGGCTGTGGACTAGGTTGTCTTGGGCCTTATAAGCATGAGGCACCCTCACATCTTGAGCTAACTTTTAGGGTTGAGTTCTACCCATATCATTTGGTATCAAAGCATGTCCAAGGTTACTAGCGTGTGGGCCTGTGGTGACTGATGGATTTGCCCTCTAACGAGGATGTCAGAGATCAAGCAGGGGTGTATGATGCAGTCCCACATCGGCTGTGTACTGGGTTGTCTTGGGCCTTATAAGCATGAGGGAACCCTTAACTCTTGAGCTAGCTTTTGGGGTTGAGTTCTACCCACATAAGAGATTGGGGCAGAGTAGGCTGGTATGTAAAAATTTCATAAAATGGTTTTTTTTTTTAATTTTTTTTGGGGGGGGGGGGGGGGGGGGGTTGGTAATAAGGAATCTTTAAGAAATTTTTAGTTTCTTGGAGTAATGTGAATTGAAACTAGAGCTGAACGGCTTCTATGTAAGAATTTCTTAAATGGGGGTGATAATAAGAAATTGTCATTAGCAAGTTTTGTCTAAAAGTTGCAGGTTGGGGTCAGCAAGTTGTTTAGTCTTACATATTTTTGGCCAATTGTTAAAATTATAATCAGTACTAAAGAAAGGGAAAAAGGATAAGAAAGACAAAATAAAATAAAGTTGAGGGCAACTTAGTCTATGCAATCTCATGCAGTTACAAAGTGGTTGAGGGCCCTTATAGATATATTCATTACATCATAGATTCTAGACTCTTTCAGAGATTTGGATATAGCTTCGTTGGTCCTGTTGATCCACATATTTGGAGCTGATTTATTAGGTATTTCTTTAGATTTTTCACTGAGTCCGTCTTCCCTCTGGTTTTGTCATTTAGGAAATTCTTAGGATGTTCTGTTTTCTTTTGTTATTTCTTTATTCCAAGGCTTGTTCACCTTTTTTGTGTAGATTTGGAAAATCTGCCTCGTTTTAGTGCTTTGTTCTCTTTGTTGCTTTTCGTCCTCTATTTTTATGAATTTTGTTTAGTAAACTCAACAGGCGGAAGTGAGAACTGAAAAAATAATTTTAAATGGTTAGGTTGAATGTGAAGCCAAGTAGTTCATTGTTATTCCGTTTGCGTGATTACGATGGGAGAAATGTGATCTATCGTGAGAACTTTGTGTTATGCCTATCTATTGAAAATGAATGTTCTTACTATCAATAACATTTCACCCCTCTTAATCATGTAAAGTGAATAACAATGAACTACTTACTGTCCAACACTTTGCTGGTCTGGTGAGTAAAATGCAGCTAAAGTGGAATAGCTGTAATTTTTTGACCAGCCTAAAGTTCATAAACAATACAATAGAATAGGACACTTAATGAAAAGAAAAAGACTTTGTGTGACATTATGTAATAGGAAATCAGTATCTAGAATTATCTGTGATTAATTGTGGCAATTATGTACTCACATACTGAGGTAATCTATTCAAGATTTGCCACTCCTTTCGTTGCTTTTGGTTACCTACATGGTTTGATCATTTGCTTCCGTATTATGTGAATGGCTGCATGCGATCTATGAATCATCGAGTAGTGGTTAGGAGATAGATAGCTGTATATGCTAACTTTCTTGCTGTTCTTATGTCAAGTCTTTTTTTTTTTTTTTCAATCTATGGTTTAGTGTTTTGACTCCATATTACAAAGAAGACGTTCTTTATTCTGACGAGCAACTTAATAAGGAGAATGAGGATGGAATATCTACTTTGTTTTACCTACAGAAAATTTATCCTGGTGAGTTCCAAGATCCATTTCTTTGTTGTTATTTTATTTATTTGAAATAGATATGAACTCATCAAGCACCTATTGTGACTGCAAACTAGATGAATGGACCAATTTCCAGGAACGTTTAGCCGGTTTAGGGCATTTAAAAGTTCCGCCTGGGAAAGAGCAGATGGAATATATTCGCCAATGGGTATCTTACAGAGGGCAAACACTTTCAAGAACAGGTTCAAATAACAAAGAACTTATGTAGCCAATATTGCATGGGAAAATTTTATGGAATTTTACTTACGCCATTCTATCTGTATGTTTTTACCAGTTAGAGGGATGATGTACTACAGGCAGGCTCTAGAACTACAATGCTTCCTGGAAGCAGGAGATCGTGGTAAATGGTTTCTGTCATAGATATGTGTCAACATTCAGGGTCAAAGTCTTCACCTGTCGATTGCAAACATCTTTCTGTAATTGGTATAATATCTACTAACTAACTGGAACTCTATTAACCACAAACCATTTACTGTTTCCTTTGCAGCTATTTTTGGTGGCTACCGAGCCATTGATCCAAATGATGAGGCACAGAAACCTTTGATTGAACGTTTACAAGCTCTGGCTGATTTGAAGTTCACCTATGTTGTTTCTTGTCAAGTCTATGGTGCTCAGAAAAAATCTGATGATTCGCGAGACCAGAGTTGTTACAATAATATTCTGAATCTCATGTTAACGTAAGTTGTAATATTTCCCATGAACTATTTTGTGTTTATTCATAAAGATATTAAATGTTGATTTCATCTTTAATTTTATGGAAACTGCACAGGTATCCGTCTTTACGTGTTGCCTACATAGATGAGAGAGATGATACAGTGGGCGGAAGACCTGAAAAAGTTTATTACTCTGTTCTTGTCAAAGGAGGGGATAAGTTAGATGAGGTACGCAAGATTAAATATCAGTGTGATGCAGCATTTATTTGCTATATATGCATGGTAATCTCTCATCATAATCACCCACTAAAATCAAGATATCATCATCACATTAACAAAACTTGTATTATCAATTATTCATGCTTCTCAAACACATGAAGAATAGTAAATTAACATATTGGAAAACTCTATTTGCCATTGCATGTGGTTGCACCTGAGCATACATCCTAGGCCACCACGTACTCTGAGCTCATAGGGATCAAGCCAAATGTAGTTCTGAATAATAAAAATGATCTCATCCCAATAAAATAACATCACTGAATTCCCATTCAACTGGTATTTACATTCTCATACATGTATTATCTCATATTCACCTCAGAAAGAAACTAGAATTTTGGCACCATTGCATCATTTGGGAATCACGTGGGTAATTGCATAAAATTCTTCATATTTCCTTTTAGCATGTTTAACTTTACTCAATACTAATATCATGTAGACATTCATGCTTACATAAAAGGGAATGAAAACATAAATATCCTAAAGATTCTGTTTAATATATATATATATATATATATAGCCCAAAATAATCAACACAACTTACATTCATTTAGCAAGTGATTATTACAAATACTAACTTCAACTACCCAAAGATCTTATATTCATAACTTTTCACATTTAACCATGCACAAATGTTTTATAGCCTCGGCCACAAAAGTGTTTAACGCTTGCATTAATTTTAATGAGAAATTATCACAAAACCTTCCTTCGGGTACCTCAGTTTAGTTGCTTACTCTACCGAAAATCCAATCATATCACATGTTGCAACCCAACTCATATATGCAGCAAATTGTGCAGTTTGGCCTCAGAATTCAAAACTTGAAAAATATAGCTTCAATTCTCTTGCAACCTAATTCGTTGGAAAATAGATTTGAAGTGCTTTAAGGAAAAAAGAAAATGACAATCCCTACTTGTAGAATGAGAAAGACTAGGAGGAGGACATATATAAACCTCTTCAGACAAATGACCATTAAGAAAGGCATTCTTCACATCAAGATGGAAAAGTTTCCAATAACGGACAGCAGCCATAGAGATAAGAGTATGCACAGTGGTTATTCTAGCAACTGGAGCAAAGGAACCAAACAAGCTTTATAGCGCTCCAAAGACCCATCGGAATTTGTCTTGAGCTTATACACCCACTTGTAGCAAATAGGATTTTTACCTACAGGCAAAGGAATCAACTCCTAAGTGACAGTCTTATAGAGAGCATTTAATTCAGGAGTAAGAGGAGATTTTTACCTACAGGCAAAGGAATCAACTCCTAAGTTCTAGTCTAGATCAGAGATCAACTCCTCAAAAGAAACGGACGTAGGGAAAGGATCAATGGAGATGAGGTCAATTTTTCTTACAGGAACAAATTGAGGAGGAATAGTGAGGAAAGGAATACGCTCAAGAAAAACAACGTGACAAGATACATACAACTGTTTAGAGACGGGGTCGTAGCAACAATACCCTTTCTGAGTAAGACTGTAGCCCAAAAGGACATGTAGAACGGAAAGAGCACTTAGTTTAGTATGATCTTGTTTAGGTAGAGAACAAAGCAAGCACATCCAACACACAAAAGAGAGAATAATTAGGAGATGGACCAAAAAACTTTTCTTATGGAGAGTTCATAAAGAAGAGGAGATGGAATACGATTAATAAGGTAGATAGATGTAAGAACAACTTCACGAGAAAGAACATTAGAGGAAAGAGAACGAGCATTGTCAAGAATATATTGATGTTTGCACTCATCAACACCATTTTGTGCAAGAGTATCTGCACAAGAAGTTTGATGAACAACACACGTCGTGAGGAGGAACTCAGAAAATTCATTCAATAAATATTCTTTGTCTAAATTAGAATGAAGAATTTTGGTAGGAACAGAGAAATGAGTTTGAACCATGAGTGAAAAATCCTTAAAGATACGTACTGAATCAGATTTATAAGACATAAAATATACCCAACAAAATTTACTATAATCATCAATAAAGGACACATAATATGGAGAATCACCCTTAGTAGAAATAGGGGTTGGACCCCACACCTTAATATAAACAATGGCAAACAGAGAATTGGAAATTGAATTACTTTTATTAAATGGCAAAGCTTTCAGTTTTGCAAGTTTGCACCCGCTATAGATTTACTCAGTGCAACGCTTCACGTTCCCAATTTACAGCCACGCTTGTGAAATTCTTCGAATGAATTCTAAACCTGCCTCAGCCGGATAGTAAACCTATTTGGTTGCCAATACTCCATCCTAAAGCCGAGATATCCATTGATAGCAAATTCTTCAAGATCAAGGCACAATATTATTATCATAAGATGGACAATAGAGTTCTAAATTTATGGCTTGAAACTCCTTTAAATAAGTTTTAGAAACCCTAGAAAAAATAAAAAATAGAAAATCAGCTCAAAAGAAATTTTATTCGGAATAGGAAATATAGAAATTGTAAATTCAATCAACTGGATATCAAATTTGATCGATTGATTGACTGTCTGAGAATAAAGTAAAAGCTTAGTAGTTGATCGATTAAAAAATCTAGGTGTTCAATTGATCGAATGAAGTCTTGCAAGCAGACATAACTCTCAGGAATTTGTCCAATCAATCGAATTCATATTCCATCAAACAAATATTTGAATTTTATAAAATTTTAAAACATTTTTTTGCCTCAAATAAATCAACTCATCTTGGATTTAAAAAGACACTAAATTAAAATATTATGTAGTAAGTTAAAATTATAAGCAACCCACCTAATGGTTCAGTTATGTCTCCCGGTCACTTACCATCTTAGGATGTGTGAAACAGAAGCAACTCCATGCAATTTTCAGTAGTTCTTAGAGCATGACATGAAGCGCATGGAGATAGTCATGATGAAATTCCTAATAAGAGAGCTCCAATACAAAGTTGTGATGCCTTGGGATGAAATATTGATTATCAATTGATTTGAAAATAATGAAAGGATTAAGATTCAAGGGGATGTTGCAATATCAAATATAGGGATGTTTGTGGCCAGGATTAGCAGTCATCATTCCATTTTTATCAATAGCAGAATTGGGGATGCTTCTTAAGTTCAATAGCTAGAGATCTCGTTACTGGACCACTAATTAATATTTTATTCTTTTATAGTTGATTAATATTTTATTCTTTTATAGTTGAACTTTAGAGATAGTAGCAGCGAGAATTTTCTTGTATTGTTTTTGAATTTCTCTACCCTCGTAGGTTTTGAAACCAAATGCAACTTTCACCCAAAATTGGTTTCTCTATAGAGAGTGGTAGTACACCCTCATCACCCTCCATTTTATTGTCATCATTTATACAAAGTTAAGGATTGATAATTGTAATACCCCAACCTGACAATTGCACCGACCCTCCCGGGTAGGTCAACATGTGTCAAGGCGAAGGTACAACCTATACTACTCATTCATATTTCCATACTCAGGACAAAAGGAATAAATATAACAACATGATATGAAATGAATTGTGCATAACATATGTCCCAAATCCGAATAGTACATGCAGCAATCTACCGTACAATAATCATAAATGCCAACAACCCTGGCATATAGGATATTAAGTACTAATAACAATAGTCCAAGAGTTTATACAACTCTAATGCTGCTACAGATTACGACGCAAGACTGCCCAGAAGACTGCTAGACCCAATGCAACCTGAAGAGAGTTCCCTACTGCCGAACCCCTCCCAGAAACCTGTGAATGTGCTGTATAAAACATAGCGTGAGCTTGGAATGCCTAGTAGGAATACAACCTCAGTCAACAGTAATAATAAAGATACAAGGAACATATAATAAATGTATTTGATAATCCTTTTCTGTCAAACAATATCATAAAAAGTGTAGGCTTGGATTCGGTTATAAACACAGTTCGTAAATCATCATAAAACTTCAATATCCAAATGTTTCATTTCTCATTTCCATAACCAGGCTCACGAATGTATATCAGGACGCTATTCTAGGCTAATGAGCTTCCGGTACAGCGACAACCAAAATTGACCACTACGGGGTCTGACCTTTCGAGGATACCAACTAGTTACCTTGCACGGTCAACTGTCAAGCCACTACGGGGTTATAAACTTCGGATTCGCATTAAGGCTCCACCCAGGACCATGGGCCCTTAAATAACCTCCATGTATACCAATCGAGCCCAAAATACCATGCATATCAGCACATATATAACCATTGCCAAACGAGCATGAAAATAGAAACGAGTGGCGTATATATATCAAAGCATCATTTCCAATAAACACATCCATCATTTAAAACAAGAATGAAATAAATATTTCATATGCCATCATCATGTTATCACAAACACACCACACCATGGTTTCTAAACAGTTTATGTTCTATGCATCATTATCATTTCATAAACCTTTCCACATTTGAAAGCAATCCATGTAAAGCATACAGTGTAAATCACATACTATTAATGTTGGAGAGGTTTGAGTATCCTACCTTGAACGATGCAATAACCCTTCCCTAGCAGTGTTCCTGTGCAATGCAAAAGCTATCCAGTGTAGGGACAATCCTCACGACTATCTTGATCTGAAAGAAAATGACAAAAGTGACACATCAAACCCTTGTCCCAAGCTACTCATGTTCAAACCAATCAACCCCACCCTCAAGGGGTGTTAAACTATAGTAACAAGACCCTAGCAGGCCATAAAACCCTTTAGAAATAATAAAGGAACAAAAGAAACCGAAAAAGAAAAGAAAAACAAAAACCACATTTCTATCGATAAACTGTCTATCGATAGAGGTTTTTCTATCGATAGAAGGTCTATCGATAGAAGTCCTCTATCGATATAAACCAACTTCTATCGATGGAGAAATGTTTTTGTCCAAAGAAATTTTATACCCCACGACCTTCTGTATCGATGGACATCCACTTCTATCGATAGAGAAGTTCCCAGCCGCGCTGGTTCGAGCTTCCAGCACCTCAAATTCTCATCAAAACCCAAAATTACTCCAATCCATCCACAAATCTCAACATATGATCATAGATCCACACCCATAGGACTTCAGAAACACTAGATCAAGTCCAATAACAAAGATCTAAAGGTTCAATCTCAAGATTCATAAAGTTTTTAGCATAAAACCCACATAAACCCATATACACAAAACATTATGCCAAACCTTCCCAAATCCCTCAACAAAGTCACAGATCTAAACCTAAGCAACACCCAAAACACCATGGAAACCTCCCATGATCAAGATCACACCCACATTCTTCCATAAACTCATAAAACCATTAAGTGACTGTTGATGAAAAAGAAGAAAAAGGGAAGAAAGGAAGCTAGACAAGAGGAGCTTACTTCCACCGTCGATGAGGAGGGAATCCGGCGAGCTCCGGTGACCACTCCAGCAACCAAGCTCCCTCCTCTCTCGGCTCTCTCTCATTTCACTTCTCACACACTTGACCAAATGAAAGAAAAGTCTTAAGTGTTGTTTTAAAACTCTTTGGGATAGGTTGGGCATTTTTGCAAATGTTTTTTTTTTTTTTTTTTAAATAATACAAATCATCATTTAAAACACAATAAATATTGAAATGAAAATCTGTGTTTTCACAATAATGCTTCCTTGGATGTGTCTTTATTTTTAGTTTTTACATTACCAATAACAAAACATTCCATGGATTTTATGGATATGATTTTTATGTTAAGGGATATTTTGGATATTTACCCTATTTTTAACTGTTTTTACTTCACCGTAGAGTATTATGTTACCATGGCACGACATTGGTGTCGGTACACATGCCCACACTTGAAAATAATGGAAAATCTTTAGAAAGCGGATGAATTTGGCACTTGACCTAATACTAGTACCTAGGTCCTTATAGCAAAGGGTTTTTTTTATTTTGTCTATCTTGGAGTGGAAGTAACGAGCATTGACAATATTTCCATTGATGTGATGTCTATATTTTAAGTCCGCAAATCTTGTCATTTCATTTCAAATATACTTTCCTCAAATGCTAGTTTAGACACCTGCATCATATAATGATGATTGGAAGAAAATATTCCCCTTGCCTTTGTTAAACAAATCGTGTTCAGTTAGGCCGTGGGCCTAATATAAGATCTGATCCAAATTCTTGTTTGAGAACTTCTTTTCCATATCTTATTATGATATAGAAAGATACTTTATACCATCCTCATACATGGATTATTCCCTATATTTAGGAAATATACCGCATTAAGCTTCCAGGTCCTCCAACAATAATTGGTGAGGGGAAGCCTGAAAATCAAAATCATGCCCTTATTTTCACTCGTGGTGAAGCCCTTCAAACCATAGACATGAATCAGGTAACTTTTATATTCTCCTTAATTTGAAGATACATTACAAAGTGACTCATTGAATTTTTGCATCCTTTATCTCTAGGATAATTACCTCGAAGAAGCTTTCAAAATGAGAAATGTATTACAAGAGTTTGTGAAACATCGCCGTGGGCAGCGAAAACCAACAATATTGGGTCTAAGGGAGCATATTTTCACTGGCAGGTTAGCCTTACTATATATTATTGTATCATTAAATTTGATGTCGGTGAGTGTTGCTGCTAGGGTCAAACGAATCGGTGTGAGAAGATGCATTATGCAGATTAAGGTCAAGTGTTAAAATATATGCTTATTTTTCCCCTTTTTATTTTTACAGTGTTTCATCACTTGCTTGGTTCATGTCCAATCAAGAGACTAGTTTTGTAACTATTGGTCAACGAGTTTTAGCGAATCCTTTGAGGTAAAGCTGTCTTCTTTTTTTTTTTTTCTTGAATGAATTTTTTTGTGATATTGCATTTAATTTATATTAATTGTTGATAGTTAAATTTGACTTACCATGACAATATATATACACGCGCGCGCGCGCACACACACAAACACACTTTTTTTAATTTCTTCCACCGAGGGGTGGGGTTATGGAACACCTAAGTTGCATCCCTATCATAAATTGCCATTATCTTAAACAATTATATGTAATAACATATACAGACTCATCTAAATGCTATTGAAAACACAGTTGACTTATTTAATTTCCATTGGATGTTTGAATGTCCTGATGCATCTAACTTTCATAGTAGTCATTTTGCAATGTTGTTTCTAAATGTTCCATATGCCACTATCATTTTGCCTAAAACTAAAATATTTTTTTTAATTATTAAAGATATAGAAGATTGGACATACATATTTGATAAATTCAGAACATATTTGATGTAGATCAAAAATCAGATGATCTAGAACAATGAAGAATTTGTATTAAAATCTTAGGAACAGTGCTAGAATTACAAAAACAAGTGCTGTAAATACAGTAAGTACAGGAGCTAAACTCTGTTCTAGATCTTCGAGATCTAAGAATTATACAAATGATTCAAAAAAACGACTTTTCTAACCTCTATACAGGTATTTATAGAGATTCTAACAATCTAACTCCTTACAACTTGTAACTAACTCTCTAACAACTAATAAGAAACAAACTAAAGTTACATGACTATTACATGAACTAAGAGACAACAAACACTAAAAAATAACAGAAGCTTCAGTAAATTTCTGTGCCAGGACGTTCCATCATACTCCCACATTTTAAGAAACTTGCCCTCAATTTTCAGCTGAAAAATATGGTAACCATAAAAATTAGCCAATCAAATGGCCAAGTTTTGAAAATCTTTGCCATCTTGTAAACATGATTGTTTTTCACATATAATGTCACATCTCTACTCATGTTGACTCTCTTATTTGAAAGAGGTAAAGAAGCTTTACCTGGGTTACTTGAGAGCTTCATCGTCACCTCTTCAAGCTGCTATTGTAATTCTTCCTTCTCTAAAAGAGTGTTACCATCCAAGTTCTGAAGATTGACAGCAATACCATTTCCAAGTAGAAGTGTTACACTCTCTTTCTTGCCATAACCATTATATGCACATCCATTCTCGTGACACGGCTGCAATGCAGTCCTGCCCTTTAAATCTTCTTCATCCTTGCCAACACCAGAGGCTAGTGCATTTTTCAATCCCTCTGCATCACTAACACTAGCAGTGTAATGAACAATTGACTCATCATCATTTCCAAGCTCCTTTGTTTCATCCAATCCAGAATTTTCAGCAGAAGTGACATCATTTTCTGATACTGTAAGATCCATTACTTCACCAAATTTTTTAACACTTCTTTATCATTCCAATACCTTATCATGGCAATGGGACCGTCAATCTCTATCCTTTCTAAAATAGATTTCAAAGATTGATCTTCTTTGATGCATGCCATTTGTTCTTCAAGCGAGTCATTGTTTGCTGGATTAGTCATATTCTCAAGCATGCTGGATATAGATGAATCCTTTTCCTTACTGGACAATAACTTATTTTTTATCAACCAATCTTCAAAATCATCCACATTGGACTGTGACAAGGCACAAACAGCAACAATAGTTTCATTTCCAGCCACTATGTCAAGGGAATTTGAGGCAAAGTTTAAGACACTTTCTTGGGTTTCTTGATTGAAGCCTTTAGAAGCAAGTAGAGAAGTTATAGGAGGCTTAGAAGTCAATTTTTCCTTCTTGGGCAGCACCAAGCATTCTATCAACCAATCTTTGTCAAAATTTTCATTAAGCTCATCACTCAACGATTGGTCATACATAGGTTGCACTTCTTAAAAGTAATCTTCCAACTCTTTTTCAAACTCATCAACAAAATCTCCACCAATTTCTTCGCTTAGAATTACTTCTAGCTCTTCCCCATCAAAATTACTATCTACTTCCTCATCATAAATTGGTAAGTCATATTGCTCTGCCATCTCCTTTATGTCAACACACTTGAAGCACTCGAATGCAATGTTACAACTGAATCAAGTTGATTTACTCAAAGGAACTGAATCAAGAGTGACAAATTGAAAGTAATTAAAGTAATGGATTACCTCTATAGCTGCAGAACACAGATTTGATCAATATAAAGCTGAGTCAAAGCCAGAAAATCACCCAATGAAGCTGTGATTTGGTCTTCCAAGGAGATTACAGCACTGTAAAACTAATTTAAAGCAGGATCAAGCATTGCTTTAGCTAGCTTGAGGCTATAATTGCAAGAAATTCACCACGAGCTGATGTGATTGGACATTCTTCATCAATCGATGACTGTAGTGTTGTCTTCAAGCAAGAAAATCAACAAAGAAAGCTGTGGTTCAAGCTTTCAAGAAGAATCGGTCACTGTAGAATCTGTATCAAAGCATTTGAAGGCAAAAACTTAACAAAATCTACTGCAATTGATCTGCAAACATCAGTCACTCACTGTTAGATCAATTTCTAAGAGCTGCAGTTGTTTCTTTAGGAGAATCAAGCACTTCTGATCAACTTTAAACAAAAATCAAAGGTCGTTATGTGGTGTTCAACAGAATCGACACTCAACTGCTGTATCGAGGGCATTGATTGTAAAGATCATGAAAATATGAGCTGCAATTGATCATGATACTGGAACCGAACACTGTTGGTTATTCTTGAAGCTTTGAATCAGAGTTTCGCTAGCCGTCAAGCACTGCTGATGGAGGAGAACTGGAATTTAAGCTTGGATGCTTGAATTTCTGAATTTCTATGGCTCCTCTGGTGCAGAAACTGGATCAGAAACTGAAGCTCTGATACCAAATGTGGTAGATCAAAAATCGGATGATCAAGAAGAATGAAGAATTTGCATTAAAATCTGAGGAACAGTGCTGGAATTACAAAAAATGCTATAAAACAGTAAGTGCAGGAGCTCTGTTCTAGATCTGAAAATTATACAGATGATTCAAAAAACCGACTTTTCTAACCTCTATGCAGGTATTTATAGAGATTCTAATAATTTGACAACTCCTAACAACTTGTAACTAACTCTCTAACAACTAATAAGAGACAAACTAAAGTTACATGACTGTTACATGAACTAAAAGACGGCAAACACTAAAAAATAACCGGAGCTTCAGTAAATTCTGTATTAGGAGGTTACATCAGTATCTATTTATCAAATTTGACAATATATTCTAAAGCAATTTAATACTCTCTTGGTTAATTAAATTTTGAGTAGCCTGCAGTGTTGTGTTTTTTCATATTATGGTACTTTAGTATTGACAAGTCCTTTTTTATTATTTCTTGACTTGATATGGCCTTCAAATGTATCTAGGATTCGTCATTGTCCTTCAATGGTTAGATATAAGTTTACTTATTTCCATCCTGTTACATGTGAGTTTCTAATTTAGGTTCCATTCCAACTTCACAGGGTACGATTCCATTATGGTCACCCTGATATATTTGATAGAATCTTTCACTTAACAAGGGGTGGCATAAGCAAAGCTTCAAAAACTATTAACTTGAGCGAGGATATATTTTCAGGTAAATATTTGGTTCATCTAAGGGCAACTATCTAATAAATATATCTAACGCTTAATTCTGTAAACTGCTTCAGGGTTCAATTCAACTTTACGAGGGGGATTTATAACACATCATGAATATATCCAAGTAGGCAAGGGACGTGATGTGGGGATGAATCAGATATCACTCTTTGAGGCTAAGGTTGCAAACGGAAATGGAGAGCAAACGCTTAGCCGCGATGTTTATCGGCTTGGACGCCGGTTTGACTTCTATAGAATGCTGTCATTCTATTTTACAACTGTTGGTTTCTATTTTAGTAGCATGGTATGTCCAAACAAATCTCCTTTCATTAATTTCTATTTCATTATGTTTTTACTTAGTCACTCAAATAATTTCATTACTTTGATTAGTACACCTTAAATAGATTGTCCTTGTAAATTTGAGGTGACTTTTTTTGCTTATGGTCAATGGGTTTAGATTGTCTTTCAAATCATGGTGCAAGGACATCCCATCTCCTCTTTAAGGGACTAGGCGGCTTAAGAAAGAGAGGTGTAGCGGAGTGTAGGGTTCAAAGTAGTTCAAACACTCGGTAGGGTACCAGTAGTACTAGCATTTGATCTGTACTAAAGCATTAAAATTTTTGACAAATACAGGATCAAATTGATAGGATGTCAGGTTCAGGCCAATTACTTCTTGAATTCACTCGAGCAACCAAATTTTGGATGTTTACATTTTTTATTTATTCATTAGATGTTTGGAATTAACTCAACCTGTTTGTGTAGCACCTGAGATTGTTTTCAATATAATTCATTTTAATTCTTGGGGCTTATGACTTAGAGACAGATTTGTGTAAACATACATTTAATCTGTTCTTAATGGTCTTTGTATCAGCATATCATATGGAATTTTATGAATTAGTACAACTTTAAAAAAGCCTTATCATTTTAAAATTGATTTCTCTGGCTAACACTAAAAAAAATGCTATTTTATACTGAAACTAGAAAATTATATTTTGATTTACTTGGAATTTTTTTGAAAGTATTTTTATTGAAATAAAATGTGGGGAAGGGGTATTTTTCCTACATTCATTGAATAACTTAAAGTAAACTAAAACTTAAATGTTTTCAATGAGAGTAGGTATGCAGGTATGAAAACTTGAGATGCTGAAAACTATTTATATTGTTTTTAAAGAAAATTTAAGGGTCCTGTGAAGCAAAGTCCCAAATCGCCTAGGTATAAAAGTAATGTGTTGTATATAAGCTAATGAGCACCCTCTTATTGAGCTAGTTTTTTGGGTTGAGTTCTACTCAAGACCGTGTAACATGGTATTAGAGCTGGCATACCGAGGGATGGGTAGGGTGCGTGTTCCTAACTTGCACGCGGTAGGTGTTGCCGAGTGAGCGTGCTGGGCGTGAGGGAGGGTGTGAAGCGAAGACCCACATCTCCTAGGTGTGAAAGTAATGTGTCGTATATAAGCATAAGGGCGCTCTCACTTCTTGAGCTAGCTTTTAGGGTTGAGTTCTACCCATGACCGTGTAAGGTCCAATCATTAGATCTTTAAGCCTCAAATGGTGGAGTAATCGCCATCTGATCAATCAATTTAAGCACTCAATCGATCAAGGAAAGCCAAGCTGATTGATCAATCTAGGCCTAATGTATCAGTTTCCTTTTTAGTTTGAACTTCTATTTATATCCGTATTCTTTCCTTTCCTAATTACGGTTTCTGTACACTATTTAATGTTTTTTCACCCCACAAATTTTATCACAAACTTCTGGAAAATTTGAGAGTAACTCTATACTCTTAGAAAAGCTTGAAGAAGGTAGGAAGATTTCAAAAATAAGAACAAAGCAAGGTAGACTTTTTCCAATGCTTGATTGAGGGAGTTTTCCTTCTATTTAGAAATTGTTGTTTTCCAGAAATCATGTTTTAAGTGGTTGGCCAGATTTGAAATCAGTTTTTAGAATCCAATTTCAACAGCGAATAGGTTTCTAACAATAATAAATTATGCTTTCATTCTTCTTTTTTTCCAAAGCTTTTTTTTTTTTTTTTTAAAATTTTTTTTTTTTTAATAAGCACATGCTTTTATTCAGATCTTGTATTTTCCCTAAAATCTGTGTATCTACTTTACAAAAAAATTAAGTTTTGTGAAAATTGGGTCTAAGGTCTTTGAGATATGAAATTTTCACTACATGTCGTGCTCCCAATCCTGTAGTGAGAAGAATTAATAACTGATAATGTGATTATTTTGTTTACCATACAAGTCCAAAACACCTGAATAAAGCATGCCGTACAATATGACACATTAGTGTTGGATATCTTACAGGTTTCGATTTTATGCCCAGTTGTTGCTGTTAGGAGGTTGATACCTCTTTATACAATACGAGGATAAGTTTGATGATATTTCATGATGTGTTTACCTAAGAACTTTTCTTGCACTTTATAGAATTAGGAATGTATTGTTGGAGTTTGATTTGGGTATTATTTTTTTCAGCTTACTGTGTTTACTGTATATGTATTCTTATATGGACGTCTATATATGGTTCTGAGTGGGTTGGAAAGGGCCATTCTTGAAAATCCAAGCGTACACCAGAGCAAGGCCCTCGAAGAGGCTTTGGCCACCCAGTCTGTCTTTCAGCTGGGCTTGTTGCTTGTGCTGCCCATGGTTATGGAACTTGGCCTGGAAAGAGGGTTTCGCACTGCGCTGGCTGATTTTATAATTATGCAACTGCAGCTGGCCTCTGTATTCTTTACATTCCAGCTAGGAACAAAGGTGCATTATTTTGGAAGAACAATCTTGCAGGGAGGTTCTAAATACCGCGCTACTGGCCGTGGGTTTGTTGTTTTCCATGAAAAGTTCGCTGATAACTACAGGCTTTACTCACGAAGCCATTTTGTAAAGGGATTGGAGCTTCTTATTCTGTTGCTTGCATATGAAATTTATGGAAAATCATATCGGAGTTCAAATCTGTATTTTTTTGTTACTTTCTCCATGTGGTTCCTGGTTGGTTCCTGGTTGTTTGCTCCTTTTGTGTTCAATCCATCAGGATTCGAGTGGCAGAAAACGGTGGATGATTGGACGGACTGGAAGAGGTGGATGGGAAATCGTGGTGGCATTGGTATCCAACAGGATAAAAGTTGGGAATCCTGGTGGGATGGAGAACAGGAACACCTGAAAAACACAAACATCAGGGGGAGAGTGCTTGAGATAATTCTTGCATTTCGCTTCTTCATTTTCCAATATGGAATTGTCTACCACCTTGATATAGCTCATCACAGCAAGAGTTTGCTGGTATCATTTTCTTTAACATTTTTTTTGTTCTCGTCTTAACAATGCCAATGTCAGACTCCACCTTCTTACCTGATTTTTCTATTTTCTAAATATTCTTTGTAGGTTTATGGGCTTTCTTGGGTTGTAATGGCTGCTGCTCTTCTGGTCTTAAAGGTATGCATATTAACTCATAAAAATGCAGTCGATATGTTTCCAAATTAGCTTAACCTTAATTTATAATGTAAGCATTATGCCTGCTTGACCTGACTCTCATGGTACAGGAACACAACTACATATTAAACATAATGTTTCCTTTTAAAGAATAGAGTTTTTATTGTCTAAGAGCTGTTGACCTTCATCTGCCGTTGATACACCTTCATACGTCGATCAACATTACTTCTGTCTGATGATGGTCGTTTGTTCCTATTTTCTATTAGATGGTATCAATGGGTAGACGAAGATTCGGTACCGACTTTCAGCTCATGTTCAGGATCCTCAAAGGCCTTTTGTTCCTCGGCTTCATATCAGTCATGACTGTATTATTTGTAGTATGTGGCCTCACTATAGCAGACTTATTTGCTGCCATCCTCGCCTTCATGCCCACAGGATGGGCCTTTCTTCTTGTGAGTTCTGTTTCCAACATCTGCTTATTCTGAAAATAAAATTGTGCATTAGCTTGTCTGATATCGTTAAAGAAGTCATAAATTGTAGTCAAATTTTTTGTTAGGCATGCTTAACCAATTTCCGAACATTTACTTTGACTTATTTATGAATATAAGCAAAATTTAAATCATCCATGAAATTCTTTAGCCTTGTTTCACTCCAAGAAATTAATTATTGAAACTCTTTTGCTGGATTATTTGTTAATATTCTTCCTGAAGTGCTTTTATTGTTACTGGTTTCCAACGGTCAGTTTTTCGAAATATGTATCCCACAATTATCTACTAGCTTCATGCTTACCTAAACTTATGAAAGCATAATGCTGACTTGATTGTTTCTGTATATATATATTATCAACAACAAAAGAGAATATTATTAATGGAAAAGGAAACTTACAAAGGAGGACAAGCGGTCCTCCAAAAACAAAACAAACACCCACACAGCCCACACACTATGACAAATCATATTACACAGAAATCCAATTAGGCTGGATAATAATCAAAGGAATGCCAACAAATGCCTTTGAAACAGACGTTCAAAAAGAAGACAAAAAGAACACTTGATCCCACATATTAACATGCGACATATAAGTTGTTTTCAATTTTCTTCTCGCTGATTCTCGGGTTCCACATTGTTTCGAATTCTGAATAATTTCTAGATCCCAATATTTGTTGCACTGGACTTGTAGATTCAAATGTGTTATCCTGCAATTTTCGGTATTGAACCTCACTACTAAAAAGCAATGGAAATACACAACATTATGCCTCACTGCTCAAACTGTGATCTGTTTCTGGAATCTACAAGATCTTTCAATTTACTAGCTCTTTAGCTATTTGATATATTTCTTTATTTATCCAGAGGTAACATATTCTTATCTGACAATGAGTTATAGTATTTTACTAACATTATCCTTTTTTCTTTGTTTGTCCTTTTAAAGATTGGGCAAGCATGCAGGCCCTTGTTTAAGGTCATGGGATTATGGGATTCAATTATGGAGCTGGCAAGAGCCTACGAGTACGTAATGGGACTATTAATCTTCATGCCCATAGTCATATTATCATGGTTCCCCTTCGTAACAGACTTCCAAACACGCTTGCTCTTCAATCAAGCATTCAGTAGAGGTCTTCAGATTTCTATGATTATTTCAGGGAGGAAAGGCGGTTGAGATATCACACTCATCTGTCCATATTGCCATATTATTTTGAATAGCAGTGAGTGTCACAACAGTTCTTTTTGTAAGATTATCCATCAAGTACATTGATTTTTAACAGTTTTCTTATGAACAACATCGCTTTTGGGTCATTGTCACTATTGATTTGCATATGGTTAAATCGTAACAGTGTTTGTAGTAACACCAATCATATACAATGGAGAAATTATACAAAAGGCTGTAGAATTGTAATTTTTCAAACAAATTTCCTCATATTTTGGAGTTGATTATTCCTGGGTTGTTTTTGGATGGTTCTGTAAGACACTTCTTGATGTGTTTGTTGTGCTTATGTTATATAGAAGATAGGGCATAAGAAATGCTTTTTGGCACTGGTTTACCATTTTATGCTGAGATAAGGAACATATTTTTCCTGACAGTTATAAGTCGTGTGAAGCATGAATTATTTCCCATTATTGCCCAAGTGGATTGAATAGAGTATCCTCTCCTCTCCTCTTTAGCCAAGCATGCTGGTGATTATACAGCTACGCATCAAAAAGATAACATGCATCAAAGGACCCTTAAACCCCAAACTCCACAAAAGAAAAAACAGAATGGAGGAATGCTGTGGAATTACTGTTTGATTAAGCATTATCTAACTAAAATGATTATAGGTATTTAGATGTCTGGTTGTCAAACAAATTGAAGTCAACTTTTTTTTTTTTTTCCTAAGGTAACATCTATCCGCATGGCAAAAGCCTATTGGGAGCATAGGGTGCTTAGGAACCTAAATTAGAGGTTATAACTTTGCACACAAACGTACTATTTTCGTGAGCCATCCCAATTTGGAAAGCTCTTCTCAAGCTCTACAACATAGTTAATTGCATATGCCTATTTTCTTACTCTTTTGTGGTAAGTGAAAACGGGAAATCTTTCTTTCCAAATGAAAGCAATGTCCCAATTCCTTATTGAATCTCATTTTGGTTCTGTACAATGGCTGATTTGACAAATATTCCAGGAAAAACTTATTTATAAGCAAATTCAACATGCATGTGCCAAAGTCAAAGCACCATTGCCTTAGCAAGGCATTGCAACAAACTTGGATTGGTTCTGTCATTCAAAAATGGTTTAAGTAACTTTACAAGTCGATCAGACATGATAGGTTTCGGAACTCCCATGTAGCCCAACCACCTTTCAAAAAGAAAAGATTCACCATGTGACTTCTTAAATGTAATGAAATGCACCATGTTTTCTAAAATCATCAATAACAACAAACAATGACTCTATTACCACTTACTATCTGCGCTAAACCCAACTCAAAATCCATGAAAATTTCAATCTATGGGAGCTGTCCTCCACTAGTAAGGAGTCCAGAAGCCGATATTTTGTTATTAGCCCTTTGAACAACTAAGGAGTAGATATTTTGTTATTAGCCCTTTGAACAACTAAGGAGTATAGAAGCTGATATTTTGTTATTAGCCCTTTGAACAACGTACCTATATGCATAGAAATGATCCTATCAGCATATGCTTACATTCTTATTTTGAAAAAATAGTCGTCTGCATATTATACATGTCAAAAATTACAGTGATCCAATGCCCATCCCAAGAAATTCTATTCTTTTTTGGATAATTAAAGAAAAAAAAAAAGAAAATTTTTTTTTTTTTATTGCATTGGAAATTATGTTATCTTGAAATCAAATAAAATTTTGAGGGGTCAGATGTATTGTATGTTATTTAGAAATTTCAACACAACTCGGGATAGAAAATGATAATTTTTAGTACTTTATTATTTTTATTTTATTTATGAGGTGAAAATATTATATATTGATGAAAGAAATTAAGGGTCATCAAACCTTTATTCGCGTGAGGTACAAAGAGACTCGTAAGCGAGATTAATACAGACAACAATAATGAGTCCAAAATACTATTCTTTTATTTAGTTTTATTTCTTCTATAGTTTCCCCTGTGCATGAGCCAATATTGGTATATCATGAAACCAAATTTCAGTAGTTTTGGACTAATAGCATTGGAATTTTTGCAGATGAAGCTTGAGGAGAGAGGGTTTTAAAGTTGATTAATACCAATACATACAATAAAGATCGAACTGATAACTAGAACCAACAAATAAGAAGTATCTTTAAACCTCTTATGAGTTATGATCCAATTATTTGATGTCTAGTAACAAGGATGTGAGCATTCTGGCTAACCTGTTGCTGCACCCTTTCTAATTGAAAAAGTTCTTAACTTATGTTAGCATTTTCAAACAAAGAAGCCTAAACCTAGTTCCACAATCCATCCAAGTTTAGTTAAAAGGAAAAATAATATGCTCGACCACCACAATAAAGCATAAAGCAACCTGATTACCACTACCAGCTTAAAATGACCATTAGCAACCACAAAGTAGACCACCAGGATACAACCACAAATATAAAATCCGTACTCTCCCATGGAATAAATTACATGATAAGCACTGATTTAAGTTACCGTTGCAATTTTTCAGAGATTGTCTCTATCCTTTCCCACAACACCTAAAAGCATAGCCAAATGCTCCACTTTCATACGCTTCAACAGTAGCTGTAATTAGCAAGCTAGTGAGAGCTCCATTTAAGTTACCGTTGCAATTTCTCAGAGATCATCTGAACCCTTTTCCACGACACCTAAAAGCTTAGCCAATTCTCCACTTTCATACGCTTCAACAGTATCTGTAATTAGCAGACTAGTAAGTTTCCAGTTGATTTCTTGTAGAAAGTGGAAGCAACTTTTAATTAGAATACATAAAGGGAACTAAGGATATGAAGCAAAAGGAGAGGTGAATCACCATCTGAGCCTCCAATGTGCCTTCCATTAATGAACACCTGCGGTACCGTACGCCTCCCAACAATCTCACTCAATGCATCCTGAATGTTCCCGCCATCCTCTGCAAAACACAGTCAACTCTTTTTCATGACTTCGTGACCAAACAGACATTCACGCTCCCTCTCAGACACTTTTTCACCTGATATTATGGAACTGGGCTCTACGGAGAACAATAGAGCTTTCTTTCCAAAGTAAATGACTAAAAAAATCCTAAGCAATGTTTATCTCGTCTTCTTACAATGTGAGCTCAATCCAACAAAAGAAAAAAGAAATCAAGATGTTGCCAACCTGTTATAAGTGCTCAAAAGCAAAACCGAAGCATTGAAAGAAGGATGCTAATGCATATTTATAGAATTAGGAAGCAAGTTTGCCACTCTAGTAATTACAACAGTACTTGGTTGTCTTTCCACAAAGTCATTTTGCATTAGCTCCTATTTTATCAACAAATTCCTTAAATTTCGAGTACAAATAGTTCTCTGTTTTCCCGGTATCCCATGAAGATATCAACAGGGTAATAATCATACCTCTCTGATCAAGCTCAACAGCATGTGGTATCTGGTTCAACTCTTTGAAAACAGCTTTTGCCCTCCTACAGTACCTGCAAATGATTTGGACCAAAAGCATAGTTCAGCCTTGAATTCAAGTTGCCACCTAGAAAAACTAATAAAATGGAATAAATAGTACAAGCTATAAGTGATTTGAGATTGTTTACCTCAAAAAATATGAAGCCAATAAAGAGTAGCCGAGTAGCCAATTAAAAGATAAAGTAATTAAATGGCTATTGTTTGAGTTAGTAAGGGTATTTTTGTACTTGCATCTTATTATTTTCAGTATATATAGTAGTGATGAGGACTGGAATAGGTTAAGTTCTAGATTTCCTATTCTCTATCTCACGTATCTCTCTTTCTTTCTTCCATTCTCTCAAACTCTATATTCAATTCAACTTGGTATTAGAGCAGAAAGCAAAAAAAAAAAACAAAACAAAACACAGCATGGGGTAGGCTCCCGGTCGAATCAGAACCCCCATCATCATTAAATAATAATAATAATAATAATAATAATTTTTTTTTTTTTTTTTTTTTTGATGGGGTAGGCTTGCCCCTCTCTTCTGAATGCAGTGGTTGGAATTTTTTGAATTCGTTTGATGGGTGTTTTGTATTTTTCTTTGATTTTCGGAATACATGAACCTATTTTTCAAATCTGAATGCTAGGGTGTTTTTGGGAGTTTCTCTTGGTCTAATCCTTCTCCCTAGGTGCCGACTAGCCTCTTGGAGTAGCTCCTTGGTGTTTGTTTTAAGAATCCATGGCTGTAGAGTCAATTTTTGAGTTTTTTGGAGCCTTTTTGGGTGTCGGCAGCACTGCTGGCCTTGTTTTTGGTTTGTTTTTGTGTGTCCTATGATCTCATGGATGCTATTTTTGATGTATTGAACCTCATATAGGCTTGTGGTGGTTGGATTTACGGAGGTTGCAGACCTTAAAGTGCTTTTTGGCTACTGTTTTCTTGCCCATTATTGATATAATTGGTTGTCCCTTGCGTGTTCTTTATTCCTTTCTTCTTCGAGACACTTTTGGTTATTAGATTTCTTGCCTTGGTTGTTGGTTGCTTCTCTTGGGTTGATATGGCAAAGACTAAGGTTGATTATTCGACTTCTTTCCTTAAAGATGATGACACACCTAAGGCTACTACCTCTAAGAAATTGAATGTTGTTAATTACTTGGCTTGGGCTCATGCGGTGAAGATTTTTTTGCTTAGCAAACGAAAGCTCAAGTACCTCACTGATGATGCTCCTGCATCCACGGATTATGGATATGAGACTTGGGTGTGTGAGGATTCTACTATTACGGGGTGGCTTTGGCATAGTATGGAATCCCATATTCTACAACTGTTGAGTTCTGTGATTCCTCCAAACAGATTTGGAATTCAGTCGCTGAGTCGTTCTTCCAACAGAGTAATGTATCTCGTGTCTTTGAGTTATATGAGCAGATTTTCTCTGTTAAACAAGGTGATAAACCTTTATCTGAGCATTATAGCATTTTGAAGGATCTCTGGGAACAGTTATTGCAGCTTCGCTCGTTTACTACTGATTTGGATCAACAAAAGAGGCATTGGGAAGATTTTATGATTGCTTTTCGTTTATTCAGTCTTAATTCTAATCTTCGGGGTTTTAAGGATCAAATTCTGGCTAGTGAGACACTTCCCACCACTGCTAATGCTTACTCTCGATTGCTTTGCTCAACTTTGGGAACCTTTTCGATTGTCAGTCATTCTCCTAGTGTCTCTCTTGAGCAATCTGCCTTAGTTTCCCATTCTGGAGGTTGTGGTTTTAGTGGCAGCCGCTCTTCTGGTGATCGTAGTTTTTCAGGCACTCTTTCTGGAGGACGTGGTAATGTGTTTCGGGGCAAACCGAGTCGTACGAATCAAGTTATGGATGATTATGGACAGTCCTCTTCTATTCCGGTTACTCCATCTGGACAGGCTATCACCACTTCGTCCCACACTGAAAATCCTTCCTCGTCTGCTTCTATGGTAACCTCAGGTACTATCTCGTGTATTGCCAGTTCGTTGCCCCCTTGGGTTATTGACTCGGGTGCCAGTTCTCATATGTGTGGTATACCTTCCTCATTTTCTGCGCTAACTTCTGTTAATCATTAAATTGTTTTAGCTGATGGGTCTTCTTGTCATGCAGGTGGGCGAGGGATTCTTCACCCTCCTCGCTCCCTCACTTTACCTGATATTGTTTATGTTCCTAATTTTTCTTTTAACCTACTCTCTGTTAGTCAACTGACTAAACTTCTGAATTGTTCAGTAACATTTCTTCCAAATTCTTGTGTTTTTCAAGATCTCACGACGAAGAAGATGATTGGTTCGGGCCATGAGAATGATGGACTTTACTACTTGGACACTGATATTTCGCCTGCTTCCCCTGCCTTGACTGCATTTGTTTCACCCTTCTAGGGGCATGCTCGTCTTGGACATCCCTCTTTGGCTCGTCTCAAACTGGCTGTTCCTAGTTTAATAAATGTTTCTAGTTTAGAGTGTGAGGCCTATCAACTTGGCAAGCATCACCGTAGTTCTTTTCCTGTTAATCGTCATGGTCGCGAGTCTGCGTCTTTTAATTTAGTCCATACTGATGTTTGGGGTCCTTCCCGTACTCCTACTGTTTCTGGTTTTAAGTATTTTGTTATTTTTGTAGATGATTATTCTCGTGTGACTTGGTTATTTTTAATGAAAGAGCGTTCTGAGCTTCCTGATATTATTTCTCGTTTTTATAATCAGATTCATGTTCAATTTGATAAGCATATTAAAATTATTCGATTTGATAATGCTAGAGAATATGTTCAAACTGCTGTGGATTCTTTTTGTGGGGCACGGAGACCTCTCAACAAAATGGGGTTGCTGAACGTAAACTTCGTCATTTACTTGATATTGCTCAAACTTTAATGATTAGTATGTATGTTCCAAAGTTTTTTTGGGGAAATGGGGTTCTTACTGCCTTTTACCTTATTAATCGTGTTCCTTCTGTTAGGTTGTCTAATCAGTCTCCCTTCTCTATTCTATTTCCTCATCGTTCCCCTTTTTCTATTCCTCCTCGTGTGTTTGGGTGTGTTGCTTTTGTTCGCATTCTTGATCCAGGTCATGATAAGTTATCTCCTTGGGCTCGCAAATGCATTTTTCTAGGATATTCTAGAACTCAAAAAGGATATCGATGTTATCATCTTGATTCTCATCGCTACTTTGTGAGTGCTGATGTCACTTTTTTTTAGTCCACTTCATATTATTCTTCTTCTGGGAAATCCTTGTCACCTAATATCATTTTTTGTCAAGAGGGGAGCATTTTTTGTTAACTCCTACTCTTTCTATTCCATTGTCTTCTTCCTCGTCTCCATCTGTCTCCTCCCCCATTGCAGGTATATCGTCATGACAAGGACAGGACTGTTGTTTCTTTTGGCCCTGATCAACTTTCTTCAGACTCTGTGCCAGTTATTACCCCGTCCAATGATTTACCTATTGCTCTTCGTCGAGGTAAACGTACCTGTACCCAACACCCTATCTCTAACTTTGTTTCCTATGCTAATCTGTCTCCTTGTTTACGGTTTTTTGCCTGTACTTTATCTTCCATTTCTGTTCCTAAGAATTATAACAGGCTTCTTTTTCTTTGGGATGGAAAATTGCAATGGATGAGGAAATGCATGCTTTGTATCATAATGAGACTTGGACTCTTGTCCCTCTTCCATCTGGCAAAAAGACAGTTGGCTGTCGTTGGGTCTACACAGTCAAATACTTACCCAATGGTTCTGTTGAGCGGTTGAAGGCCAGGTTGGTGGCTAAGGGCTATACCCAAACTTATGATGTTGATTATATGGAGACGTTTTCACCGGTTGCTCGTCTCAATTCTGTTCGAATTTTACTCTCTATTGCTATGAGTCTTTCCTGACCTTTGTATCAGCTTGATATAAAGAATGCCTTTCTTCATGGTGATCTTCAAGAAGAGGTGTTTATGGATGAACCTCCTGGCTTTGTTGTTCCGGGTAAGGAGAATCTTGTATATTGTCTTCGTAAAGCCCTATATGGTCTGAAACAATCTCCTCGTGCATGGTTTGACAAATTTAGCACAGTTGTTCTTGCATATGACTTTCGGCGCTCCACTTATGATCACTCAGTCTTTGTTCATACCTCCTCTTTGGGTACGATAGTGTTAATTGTGTATGTGGATGACTATTATTTCGGGCAACAATTCTATTGGTATTGCTGAAGTTGAGAAACACTTGAGTCAATCATTCCATACCAAAGTTTTGGGAGCTCTTCACTATTTCCTTGGTATTGAAGTCGCTCGCTCTAGGCGTGGCCTTTCTTTGTCCCAATACAAGTATGTCCCTGACCTTTTGATTGAGACCGGTCTTCTTGGTACTCATCCTGCTCATACACCTATGGATTCTACTGTCAAACTTGATTCTCAGCAAGGTGATTTATTTTCTGATGTGGGTCGCTATAGACGTCTTGTTGGTAAACTGATTTATCTTACAGTTACAAGGCCATATATTACTTATGATGTGGGCATTGTAAGTCAGTTTATGCATGCTCCTCGCCAACCTCATTATGATGTTGTCTGTCGTATTCTTAGGTATCTTAAGGGTACACCTGGTTGTGGGCTCTTATATACACCTTCCGCTTCTCTCTCTGTTTCGGGGTTTAGTGATGCTGATTGGGCTGGTGATCATTCTGATCGTCGATCTACCTCTGGTTATTGTACTTTTGTTGGTGACAATTTGGTTACTTGGAGGAGTAAGAAACAAAATGTTTTGGCTCGTTTTAGTGCTGAGGCTGAATACTGTGCTATGGCTCACACTGCTTTAGAAATGTTATGGGTTCGCTCGCTTTTACAGGATTTTAGTATTTATGTTCCTACGCCTATGCCTATGTTTTGTGATAATCAAGCCGCTATCTTTATTGCCAATAATCCTGTTTTTCACGAGCGCACGGAGCATATTGAGGTTTACTGTCATTTTATTCGTGATTTGCTTATCTGGAAACAGATCAGTACTCCTTATGTTCGTTCTGCTGATCAGCTTAGTGATATCCTTACTAAGTCTTTACCACGTGTTCATTTTCTTCATTTGTTTTCCAAGCTAGGCATGTTTAATTTATATGCTCTAGCTTGAGGGGGAGTGTTAGAGTTAGTAAGGGTATTTTGTATTTGCATCTCATTATTTTCAATATATATAGTAGTGATGAGGACTGGAATAGGTTAAGTTCCAGATTTCCTATTCTCTCTCACCCATCTCTCTCTCTCACGTATCTCTCTCTCTTTCTTCCCTTCTCTCAAACTCTATATTCAATTCAACTGCTATTTAGTCAGAAAATGACTTGTGTTCATTGCAGTATAAAAAGAGAAAAAAAACGTGGGAAAAGCCAAACCTCTTCAGTTTTCCCTCCAAGTAACTGCCAATAACCGCTATGGCGGTTATTTTTTGAAGAATTTTATCTGTTTTGCTTGTTATTATCAGAAACCATAGAAGTTTTCAATTCGAATTCAAGTGAAAGTGCCAATCAGCAACATTCTTTGGAGAGAAATTTTGAAGCTAGGTGGTAGGTCTTCATTGGTTCAAAGGAAGCATAGCAAGAAAACTGCTACCAACTATTTGGTTACAAAAACTGTTCCACCACAAGACTTGTAGACTCCAGGCATGATGAAAGACACTCGACACTTGTCAACATCTTAGTGGAAAGAGGTTTAAAGGCAGTTATTCCTCAAAGTCTATAAATAATAGATGCGGCCTTCAATGCAGGAATTCCACAGAACCACAACAATAGCACTTCTTTTACTTCAATTATCTTTGTAACTTAGGAAATCTCTTCTCGTCTAAACACTGTAGAATTTCTCTTCTCATCTAAACTCCCTAGGAATTTCTTCTCATCTAAACTCTGGTAGATTTCTGGTTCAAAGGGACTTCAACAATTGTATCAGTCGTTATGTCAATAATGGAAGTAATGAAACATTGCTGTGGTAATTTCAAATCTCAGTGAATACTTTATATTGCATGCATTTCTTTACTTGTTTTTACACTACTTTGCCTCATAAATTTATTTAAAGTCCTCTTAATTGAGGCATTTGAACCGCACACAATTGCTTGATTCTTTGGCTTGTTAACTTCAAACGACTGCAACTTTGAAAAGGTGCAAATTCAACCTTTTTTGGCACACCCCCACTAATAACCACACGTGTGAACTGCCAAAGGAGGAGATTTCTATAGCAAACAGAGATATCATCAAAATCACCAGAGTAAACTAGAAATTAGGCCCTCAGTTAAAAGCCTAAAATGCTTAAGAAACACCAAATAGAATCATTTCAATGCTAAAATAACACGATAGACTCATTTCAAATCATATTTTATAGACAGCAAGTGAACAGTATCAATTTCAAGTTCAAAAACACAATAGAAGTTCAAAAACACAATAGACTCATCTCATGTAGATATAGGAGCTGGTACATGACCAACATTAAAAGGAAGATATGAAAATTAATTTAGTATTTCATATGAAGGCAGGCAAAAGTAACAAAATGCTATGTCCCAGAAACATATATAGGCCCAAAAAGTACTGAAAAACACAAAGAGAGTTTATTATAAATGTCAAAGAATTCGAATGTGGGGACTATTAGGGCGAGCTAGTACATGACCAACATTAAAGGAAAATATGAAAACTAATTTAGCATTTCATATGAAGAATGCAATAGTAATAAAATGCTACGTCCCAGCAATATATATAGGCCACAAAAAGTGCTGACAAACTCAAAGAGAGAGTTTATTATAAATGTCAAAGAATTCGAATGTGGGGACTATTAGTGGAGCTTGAAGTATAAACCTAATTTCGATGCTACAAACAAGTTTAAATTGATTACCTTAGCATTTAGATTTTCATAAAATTGAGTTTCTTTCAATCACGTCACTCTAATTACGCAAATCACTATTTAAATCAACATGGGTTTGATTCAATTTCCAGGGTATGTCCATTAATATGCAAAAATATGGGAATCTAAACGCCTTAATTAAACTATATAAACTATTTTTTTCACTATAAATGCAATTTTTTTTCCCAATTAATTTGCCTCAACTAAAATTAAAACCTAGCAATTTAGAAAAAGTGAAACTGATCATTCAAACCCACGTAGTCCCCCAAGACATTGTCTAAATCAAGAAGATAAACATACAATCTCTACAAGAGCTAATGCGATCTGTGATTGCAAAAATAGCACCCATAAACCCTAACATAAAACATAGACACACACACACACACACACATATATATATAGAGAGAGAGAGACATACGGGCAATAGGACTTGGAGAAGATGACAATGTTGTGGGACGAGATGGTCTTCTTGACGAAGGCGGTAGCTGTGGACGTAGTAGAAGCTTCAGCATAAAATGAAGTTGTGGACAGAGATGGTACTGTGATTATAGAGATCATCGTTAACAGCAAGCTAATGCCGCACCCCACTCTCTTCCCCATTTGCATTCAACCTCTTCAAGATTAGATCTTCCCCTGTGACGTCCTGAACTGAGCAGCCTCTCACGCAAATGGAAGACTTTTGAGGAATTATAATGGGTTAATTGCAATTTTTTTAACCTGTATTTTTGGATTTTTTCAATATCGTCCATGTGTTTTCTTTTTTCTCAATTTCGTACCCATACAATTTAAATTTTATTAATGAATGACAAATTGAAAACCAACATTGAGTAAGTGCAAGGAAAGATGACGTGAATTAAGCGGTAGCCATTTAGATCCTAACTGGCAAACAAACTCCTGACAAATGCTCCATTTGAACGGATAAATATGATGTTCGAGTTGGTAATCGGTTAAATGAATGAAGCTTTTATCTCCATCATATTTGCTAGTTAGGATCCATATGACTACTGCCTAATTCACGTCAATTTTCCATCCACTTACTTCACGTTCGTCTCCAATTTGTCCTTCATTGAAAAACTTTAATTTGTATGGATACAAAATTGAGAAAAAAAAAGTATAGGGACCACATTGAAAAACACCCCAAAGTGCAATTAATTCATGACTATTTTTGAACAAAAATGATCCAGCCAGCTGTAGACACCCCATTTTTTACTTTAAGTCATCACTGCATTCCTCAATTAGTTAAGAATGACTACTTATCCTTGAAGAAAGAGGCCTCGAAATCATAGTTCTCTAAAATACTATTTTCCTTAATTAACTAGAGGTTATTATTTTATGCAGGTTTTTGACTCGGAATCAAGTTATTTTTTTTGCATTTAGTTCTTAGAGAGTCTAGGAATGTTCACGTCATTCCAATCAAAATTCAATAGGTAATAAGAACTTTTGTGACTTGAAGGGCATTTTTGTCATTTTTTCTCACATAATTTCCGTTTGACTTCCGAATTCGTCCCGATTTGTTTCATCGGATTTGTATGGATGCTTATGAGTGTAGTTGATTTCTTCATCTTCACCATCATCATTTTTCTCAACATCGTCATCATTATCATTGTCAGAAGGGCTTGGAGCACATTTAAGTGATGGGCGATTTGTCCCCTCTTCAATAGCATGCCTCTTCATTATTAGTTCATGGTGTCGAAGCGAACTAATGAGCTCTTCCACACTAAATTTTGAGAGGTACTTGGCTTCTTAAATGGATAATACCATAGACTCCCACTCCTTGGTTAAAGACCCAAGAATTTTTCTCACTAGTTCAACATCATAATAGGTCTTGTCAAGAGCTTTCAAATTATTGATGATGCAAATAAAATGATAATTCTTTTGAGAAATGGATTCGTCATAATCTATTTTGAACATTTCAAACTCATGAACCAACAACATAATTTTGGACTATTTGATTTGAGAATTTCCTTCATAGGTCATTTCAAGTTTGGCCCAAATTTCCTTTCCTATTTCACAACTCGAATGCAGTTGAATTCACTCTCACAAAGAGAACAAAACAAGTTATGCACGGCATTACAATTAACTTGATCTAATTGATGGTCAATCTCAGTCCATTCTTCTCTAGGATTAGTGGGAAGTTTGGTGAAACCACTAACAACATTCCACCCTACATAATCACGAGCTTGAAGAAAAACTCTCATTTTATTCTTCCAATATATATAATTCTCACCGGTTAAGTAGGGAGTTCAGTCTAGAGGATGACCTTGGGCAAAAGTCGTTTCAACAAAGTTTGTTGACATAGATCTTAAGCTCAAAAGATCAAGAGCCCTTGCTTTGATACAAATTGTTAACCCAAATATAGACCTTAGAGGGGGGTGAATTGGGTCTTGACAAACTTTTATAAAATAACATGAAAATTAAAACTAATGAACACAAATGCAGTTTATATAAATACAAGCACAAATAAGTAAATATAAATTACAAGAGTTGAGGAATAGAGAAATCAAACACAACGATTTTAACGTGGTTTTTTGGACTCTACCTACATTCACACCTCAAGAGCTCAACTTGAAGATTCAATCCACTAATCGACCTCTCTTGACTGGTGGAGATCAAACCTCTACAATACTATCCTACTTCAGGGTCAAGATAGAAAAACCCAATCTAGCTCTTTGACCGGTAGAGATTAAACCTTACAATGACCTTCCTTCCAGGTGAAAATCAATTATTTACAACTCTGGACAAGCTTGAATTTGACAAATAAACTTCAAGCTCCTCAAGGGTTGCAACAACACAACCTCACAAGATGGTTACAAGAGTGAGTGTGTACAACTAGATGTTTTTTACAAGTTGATTTGTACAATGATGAGCTCAGACTAGCAGTTTCTCAAGAGATTAACAAGTATAGCTCAAAAATGTTGTTCTATGGAAGCTTGAACTTGGATTTAGATTGAATGATCATCAAATTCTCACAATAACTATGTTTACTAAGTCATATGCTTGAGAATGTTCATCAACACATTCAAGGCTGAAGGAATGAGTATTTATAGACTTGGAATCAAATATTATTGTTGGAAAGCAAAAACTAGCCATTACAGGCTTTTTCTGCATCCACCGTTCGAACTGTCCGAGGACCAGTTCGAACGGACTAGCCGTAACAAATCAAATTCCCAATCTATTGTTCTAACGGCTCGAGGCCCTGTTCGAATAGCCTTAGTAATTTCTCAATTCTCGTTCAAATGGCCAAAGGTCTTAATGCACAGCAACTGTCCCATTTAAACGGGGACATCCATTCAAACAGCCTTACCTTAATATCATATATAAAAACCATTTTAAGTCCAAATTGCGTGCATTAAGGCAAGTGGCCATTCTTACTAAGATTAAAGATTCTAAGGTCCATTCCTAAGGTTCAATAGTGTTCCTATAAGTCCAAATGTATAATGTGAACGACCTATGGTCAAACTAAGTCAATCTTGAGCTTTCTTATACAATTTTATTGAGAGCTTTACAAATAACTCATCAGATACTCAAATACAAAATATATACAATCAAATGAAGGTTCTTGAGATGTTTTGAGTCTTTATTCAACTTTCTTGAGTCTCTATGAGTCTTGCTTGATCTATTGATGTGAATAAGCTCCTTACTTGATACCTTGGTTTGCTTTGGATGCCTTCATGCTAATTTGCTTCATATGTAACTTGCATTATTTGACAAACACATTACCCAACAAGATATATGTTTGGTGTCATCAAAATCCTTACCAAGAAGGTCATTACGGTAGCCATAACGCTAACATATTTCATTATAGAAGTGGTTTATAATTTGTGAGTTACATTTCAAATACTATATTAGTATATGTTATATTTGGAGTGTCATATGGAGGATATTCTATCCATAGTAAATGATCTTATGTCCCCTAAGTAACGAAGGCAATTTGCCCTATCCCCGTCAGGACCTCGCCTCGCCCCACTTCGTTCCTATTGGGGTGGTTTTTTTATAATAAAAAAAATTGAAATAAGGTCAAGAATGGTATTAAAAATTTATACTCCGATAAGTTTCTAGGTGGGGATGGTTTTTTTTTTTTTTTTTTTTTTGTTCATATCAGGTTCATTTGGTTGATAATTGGTTGTCTTTGGACATATCTTATTCGAGCCCATTAGAAATAAGAATTGGTTTCTTAAATTCGAACCTTTTTTTGGAAAAGAAAATAGGTAAAGGTCTATGTAAAGGATGTGGATGCAGCAACTTTAGCAGCAATAATAAAAGGAAAAAAAATGATAAATGGTTTGGTGGGAATGGACAGGGACTTTATACGCCATTAGGAGCAGGGATGATTCTTAAAAAATATACCCCAATCGAAGATGGGATGGGAATGGGAAAATAATAATATAATTAAGGTTGGGAATGAGATAGTGAAAAACCCGCCCTGCCCCATTGCCATCCCTAACCCTAAGACCAGATCGTTGGATCAAAAGTGAGGTTAGACCTTGTTGACAAAACATATCATGAGCATTTGAATGCAAGAGTGCCAAAATCTCAACTTTACCGCAACTAGAGCAAATATACAAACATTAAAAAAGGCCATCAAATCTACACTACTTATACCATTGTTAATAGCATTCAGATTTGCTATTGATCTCACAACTGATCAAATCTACACTAATGATTCCATTGTTGATCGGCTGTCGGATAGGCGATACGGCAGCTGAAAGCATGATCAAAAGGCTTATGTCCAAAACTCATATTGGCAATGTCATTTTGTGCTTAAATTGAACGTTAACTCCGTTAACGCCTAGCCTTGCACACTCTCTCTCCTCCCTGCCATCACGCCCCCCCCCCCCAAATTTCTTTCTCTTATCACACAAATTGCCTCTCTTTCTCTCTCATCAGGACCCAAATTTCCTAAATTTCTTCAAATAACTGTCGTTGGTGGCTAGAGATGAGTCTGGCCTCCTTGAAGGCCTGGCACTAAGTCATTGAAGTAGGCAGTGACTATAATGAGGGCTAAGGATGTCAATGGGATGGGTTAAAAGGGTAACTCGCCCCGCCCCG
>JAESVK010000205.1:366899-387836 GCA_017140935.1 Hamamelis virginiana | reverse complement strand
CTCTCTCTCTCTCTCTCTCTCTCTCTCTCTCTCCTCCCCCCTCCCATGAATCTTTCTTATCTCCCTCTGACACTCACCGTCGCCGGCCGGCCACAACGCCAGCTAACCTCACCTCGCCGACAACCATAGTTGCGGTCTTACCCCAGCAAACCCCATTTCCACACACAGCATCTCTCTCTCTCTCTCTCTCTTCCCTCTCCTATCCCACGAAACATTCTCCTCTCCCCAATGCCAGCCAAACTCACCAACCATGACACCAACGAACTAGCTACTGTTTCACCCCAAGAAGTCACATTCCACACGCTCACCATCTCTGGAGATGTAGTGTGAAACTAGAAAACTTTAAAACTAAAGATTAGTGTTGCTGTGTCAGGTGGCATTGGAGCATTGCAAAGTGCCCAATTGTGAATTTAGGTGGTGTTAAAGCTTGCACATTTATACTAGGCATTGGAGCATTGCAAACTGCCCAATTGTGAATTTAGGTGGTGTTAAAGCTTGCACATTTATACTAGTATAGTGTTTTAATGTAGGTGACTGGATCATGTTGTGATGACATGATAAATGAGCTTTAATGTAAATTAAGCTTTGTTTGGTCCTGTTCCAAGTATCACCATCCAAGTTGAATTGCTACTCTACTGATTATGATAATCTAAGTTATTACTTCTGTGGAATAGTTTTGTAGGATATAATTGGTTTTGAAGTAGTAATTGAAAGGAAATTTCTGAGAATGCTTTTCTTTTTTCATTCTATGCTAACTGATGTACTTTTGCAGAGCCTCTAAATGTGCTTGAGAATTGGGTCCTGGAATTATTTGGCAACGTCAAAAAAGTTTAGGCAGTTAAGGATGTAATATATATCCTCGACTTATTATGGGGATGTTGCCATGCCTTCGTCAATACTATTTAAAGACATCAGGAGAGAGAGAGAGAAATGGTGTGCGTGGGGAATGGGGTTTGTTGGGGTAAAACTACATCTATGGTTGCCGACGTGGTGAGGTTGGCCGGTGTTGTGGCCAGTCAGCAACGGTTAGAGCTAGGGAAAGAGGAGAGGGTTTTATGGAATGGGAGGGAAGAGAGAGAGAGAGAGAGATGGTGTGCGTGGAAATGAGATTTACTCATTTACTGGGGTGCTTAGGTGGGACTGCAACTATGGTCGCCGGCGAGGTGACGTTGGCCAGCCGGCGATGGTAAGCGTCTGGGGGAGATGAGAGGGATTCATGGGATGGGAGGGAAGAGAGAGAGGGAAAGTGCATATCGGCAGGAAAGAGAGTGAAAAAGTGGATTTTTTGGTTTTAAACCCAATGTATTAATGGCCATTAGATTCAAGTTAATCTGAGGGTGTAGATGAGGAATTTGTTTATAAGTCAAATTAAGGTGTTAGGTGATCCTATCCCTATATATATATATTTATATAGATATATATATTATTCACAATATTTAGTGTTTAAAGATTTATTTCTGTCTATTTTTCTATTATTTTCACCATTTTAGTGTGTATAAATATATGTATTTTAATTATAAATACTTGTAATATAAGATTGAAATCAAATTTGTAGAGATTATGGTTAGGGTTTATTAAAAAAATATATATATATATATTGAAGTTAAAAAAATATTTTAATATTTTTTTCAAATTCGATGGGAAAACCCTCCCCGCCCAGCATAACTCTCACCTCACCCCGCCCTATTTTAAGTTGGAATTGGGACAGGTTTGGGAAAGGATTTTTATTCATGCGACATGATTGAGAAAGGAAAAACCCGTCCCACCCCTCCCCGCCCCACCTCACCCCGTTGACTTCCCTATTGATGAATCACTAAATCTCCTACTAATTTGGTAAATTTAGGGTTTGTTGAAGTGGGTCACTTTTCAAAAACAATTGAGTTTCATCACTTGATGCTGAGACAAGGAGTAATCCCTACTAATTTTACGTACCCACTTGTTCTGAAGGCTTGTTCTGAGTTATCTGCACTTGAAGAAGGAAGAAGGAAGAAGGAAGAAGGAAGAAGGGTCCAAGAGTTTATCCAATTCAATGAGACTCACTGGAATGTAAATCATAATATATATGTTGAATGTGCTATGATCGACATGTTTGCCAAGTGTGGCAGGTTGGATGAAACACGTCAGTTATTTGAAGAAATTTAGGAAATTTGGTTCCTGATGAGAGAGAGAGAGGAAATCTGTGTGGGATGAAAGAGAGAGAATTTGGGCGGGCATGATAGCAGGGCTGGGTGTTAACAGAGTTAATGTTGAATTTAAGTCCCAAAAGGACATTGTCAGTGTGAGTTTTGGACATCAGCCCTTGGATCATGCTTCCTGCTTCCGTATCGCGCATCCAACGATCGATCAACAACAGGTGTTAATCGACTGTCAGATCTACAGCAAGTCCAAACAAAACCTTCTGCAAAAATAAAATAAAAAATAAAAAAACTGGGATAGATATTACATTAAGAAGCTAGATAGGTGTTTGGGGGCCTTAAAACAAGAGTGCAAAGAGTAATCCATCCAAGTTACTGCTTATTTGGAACAATCTGAGATTGATTCTTTTATCAGGAGCTACAAGACTAACGCTATTATAGAATTGGTGGAAATTTGACAAGTAGAAGAGCGACGCACTAAGCTCCTCCTCCTAACAAAATGAAAACTTGCTGTTTTTGTTTTTCATGACAAGTACTATCTATTTAACTTATTTCAGTGTCTCTTCTAAATTCTAATCAACACCTTGCTTAACTCCACTCATAGTATGTACAACTCCCTAATGAGCTGGGTTTAAGAGTGCCTAATTCTACTTAAAACGACTGACAAATAGAGCAACTACTCGCAGCTTATTAAAAAATAAAAAATAAAATAAAAAATTAAAAAAGGCATAATGTAGTTTTAAAACTGCAATTGCCTCAACAGTCAGCACGCAACAAAACGAAGAATATGCTGTTCAAGATAGTAAATATCTCATACTCAGTAACTCTTGTTCAAGATGATGCAAAACTTGACTTAGTTGATGCAGCTCTACCTAGTCTTAAGCCCCCAAGTTACGACAAATATTCCTTTTGAGTTCCTCATCACATGTTGTTCCTAAAAATAATAATAATAAAACTTGCCATTTGATACGGCCTGGGTTTAAGCAATTCAACCACACACTTCACTTGTAGAATCAGCGATCAGATCCACCACGTGGAGGGATCCTGGATGATGACCAAGTGGAAGACCTCGAACCACCAGCACCCCCACCAAAACCAGATCTACGGTCATCTCTGACCCACCGATCACTAGGTTGAGATGTGCGATCATCTTGCCTCCTGCTGCCCCACCGATCAGGTTCTGGTTGTGGGGCCTGCCCTGAGCCTTCGACTCTCTCTCTCAAGAACTTAGGCACATATTTTCCAGGGGTTGGTGCAACAGTGGCAGCTGCAGCAGCGGCAGCTGGAGCAGCGGCAGCAGGCTCCACTGAACGGGCACCAGCAGGAAGATCAAAAGGCCTAGGAGGAGGCTCAGTAGACCTCCCTAAGAGAGCTTCTCTCCTCAACCTCTCTTTTTCTTCCAGCTCCCGTTCTCTTTGCCTCTGCTTTTCAGCAATCTCATCCAACTTTGCCTTGCGTTCAGCTTCTTCTCTCCTTCGTCTCTCAGCCTCTGCATGCCCCAAAATGTTAGTGGATAAAAAAATGTTGAAATGCATATAACAAATCCATTACTGTCCGAAAAAGGAGAGGGTGGGGGGGAATTATTTGAGACAAAATTGGTTCAAAGGTTAATGATAACAATGTCATCAATTTTCTTAGTAAGGGTGAGGAACTAAACAATATAATTCACTATTTGAAAAAGTATATATACCTTCGCGCTTTCGAGCTTCCTCTTCTTCACGCAACTTGTTCTGCCTTTCCTCTTCTGACCTCAAATAGAACAACATCTTCCTCTTAGCCTCTCTCTCCTGTCTCCGATTATTTACTATTTGATTGATTCGTTCCTCCCTCTCCATTCTCAATCTGTTGTATTCTATTTGACGACTGCTCATGACTCTTTCCTTGAATACATTCTGGGGAGAGGAATCACACAACCAAAAAAAAAAAAAAAACTTCAAAGAGTTATCCAAAAGTCCCACCAAAGTAGTTCTAGAGATGGTTCCCACATAACCGGGGGGAAAATTTTGGTCTTACATAAATAGGGAATGATGCCAGTTCAAATAACAGAGTAGAACAAGTTCAAATACACACACGCGTGTGCGTGCGCCCGCCCACGCACGCACGCGCACACACACACACACCCATCAGCACCAGCAGCACCAGCAGAGAGCAGCTTCCTTTCCAGAATATAAATCCCCATTCATTTCATATAATCCATCATTTTGAAAGTAACACAAATACAAATATGAGTGCTTCGAGGAGTTAAGCAACCATTTTGATATTACTGTTGGCAACTGAGAAAAGCCAACCGAAATGCCTTCCTGGTTTTTTTCCGAAACGACAACCTTAGGTCCTTTTTTAAATTGAAGAATGTTTTACCACTTTACTATCATGTCAATATTCAAAGAAATAAATAAAAATAATAATAAATATGTAGAACTGTAAATGTGTCAACCATCACAACCCCACCCTAAGACATTACAGTGACAAAACTGACACATTAAGTTCCTTTTATTTGTCGCAATGCTTCTTATTCATATTATGGATCTTGTATAGCAGATTAAGCAGTCAGAATAACATTGTAAGATGCTGTTTTTCCTCTCTCTCTTTTTTCATATCCCCCCCCCCCCCCACACCCCCCCCCCCCCCCCCCCCGGCGCGCGCGCGCGGGGTGGGCCCCTTCCCCTTTTGCTTCTCAGTAAAAACCCGCAAAATATTTCACCGGAATAAAGACAGAGAACATATTCCCTCATAATAAGCTCCAGGCAGATAAGGCACAGACAAATAGTGGCAACTGACCTTATTGTCCAACATCCGCACTAGCCTATTCTTCTCCTTGAGGTCTCCATCGTGGCGCAGCCTGCTCAGCTCAATCTCTTGCTGCGAGTACCATGGAAAATCATAAGTAGCACTTTTTTTTTTTTCTTTTTGTTTGGGGAAAGGGTTGGTGGTAATATACAAATACAGATGGGTGGTGTCTAAGGTTTTTAGAAACAAAAAATGTGAAATTAAGGGAGTAATTTAAAACAGGAGGTTACTCCTTGACTGTAAAGGTTCCCTCATTAACTGTAAATAAGTATAATCTGCATACAGAAACTGGAAGAATCCAAGCCATACCTGCTGCTCCTGTTCATGAAGCACCTTCTCTTCCACTAAACGTTGTTGAAATGCAGCATCAATCAAAGGAGCTGACTCTTCTCTTTTTGCTCTCTCCAGATAATCCATTGTTTTAGCTAGTTTTTGCAATTTTTTCTCCATTTCCTGCCTATCCCTGAGTTGCTCACTCAGAGCCAGCTCCATCAAAGATTGCTTTGTCACTTTTTCCTGAATACACATACAATTGTCAAAGTTGGCCTTTCCCATCAAATAAAAAATTCAGGCAAAACCAAAATTTAACTCACTCCCTCTATGATCGGCTTCTTTCCCTTCTTTTTATTACGCTTTTCAGCTTCCTGAAGTAGAGCTTGTGCTTCTTCAAGCTCCCGCTCCTCTATTTCCCTAAGGATCCTTTGGTTCTTCCTTTGTTCATACTCAGACGCAAGCCTCTTCTGTTCTGCCTCTTCAGTTATCTTCTGTAGTCTTAGCCTCTTAGACTCCTCCTCACGTTCCTTAAAAAAATATAAACTTAATAAATTATTCATTTCCAGAGTGAATTTCTTCTGCATATGAACTATATCCAACTAAAATAAATTATCAAAAGGCCAGCCATCTACTCATGTTGTAGTTTCAACAGGGATACCATTTCCAAAAGATGACGTTCTTGTTCTTCCTTGCGTTTCTCGATTATCGATTTCCGAGCAAGAAGTCTCTTGTGTTCCTTATCCACAACCTCTGCTAAACTTGGCAGCATTTCACCTAGTTTTGATGCTTTCTTCGCAGGGGGATATATCATGGCTCTTGCTTTATTTAAAGATTCAGCAAGGATGGTTAGGTGTTCCCGCAGCCCATCAGATTCAAGACCCTGAAAGCAAAAGAATCGTCAGTGACCCGCTCCAGACCGATAGAATAAAATTCCTACTCAATAGGCACTCCTCATTTTAGGAAAAACAAGGTGAATCTTTTTGTAACAGTAAGAGACAATCAAGAAAAAAATAGATTCAGATGGACAACTAGCGAAACACAGTCCCATTACAGGACAAAAACATGTCAAGGGAAACAATCCAAGCAGCACACCAGAAAAGCCAAGAGACCAAGAAACCTATTTCAGAACTTAACCCAGAACATGTACCCCAAACTCAAACAGGATATAATGCCAACAGCTCAGACTGAAGACAAGAAGACCAACAAAAATCGCATGAAAATAAGAGAGAGAGAGAGGAGCCAAAGAAGATAGGAAAAAAAGGGCAGGAAAGCCAGTATTCGTAACTGCATAACCACTTGCAGTCAAATTACAAGTAAAGGCAAGTGCTAACCACTGGCAGAAAACTTGAAAAACTGGAATGAAAGGTTGAAGGCGAGTGCTAATACCTCTTGACTACATTCGTAACTCGCAATCACCTATCAAAACTCAAGATACACATGAATTTGAATGGCCTGTACCCCAAGTATTAACATATATTTTAGTAGATCACTCTTCAGGAATTTGGACACATCTAAATAGCCAACTTAACAATTAACCATTACTCCTATTACTAAAAAAATCAGTATGCCATTACAGAGGTTGGGAAGGCAAACATATGCACAAAACATGAGAATTGTTAAAATTTTGCATGTAATCATACAGCTAGTTTGCAAATGATTTCATTTTCTGTCCATAATAGCAAGGCTCGTGAAAAAGATGATCAGCATAGAGAATGCAAGCTTTAACTTACCTTATTACCAAACAAAACAACACCCTTCATATGGTCAACTTTCATAGCTATGAAATTATATTTGACAGCATCCACAGAAATCTTTTCCACAACAGAAAAATCAAAAAAGGGGATCATCCTAGATAAACTCTCAATCTTCATAGTCTGGTACACTTGAGACACCTGGATAAACAAAGAGAAAAAGAAAAATTAACTAGCACAAAGTAAAGTGCATAGAATCAAAGAGAAGTGCATAACATGCATGAAAAACCAACAAAAGGAAAATGAACACAATAGGGCACCTGCTGAAGCAACCTCAAGGTGGCAAGCTTTTCCAGAGCAGGAACATATTGAGACAGTTGCACTTCCGGTAAAGAAGAAGCTGAAGAAAGCTTACCCCCAAGTTTCGAAATTTTGGTTAACAAAGGCTGTACTTTTGACGCAAGATCTAAAGGGAAAAACTCGTGCTCTAAAAGATGGTAAAGATCTTTAACTTCCTGAGTTACACAAGTCATTACACCTTTCGAGACCTGCATATAAGACCCAGTTCAGACAACGCGGAGAATATAAACAAACACAGCAAAGACACTCTTATTTTAGCATTTTCTGTGAACCAACATGCATATATTAGACACCATTTCAGGCACGATATGTGTGGCAACTCAAATCTACTTCAGGGTCACTGTCTTGGACACCTCATATCTGTGTCCACCAATACCTGTGTTCATATCCTTGTTACATAGGAAAGGACCAATGTAATGACCAATTCATAGGACATTAATAACAGTGCAAATAATACTACTTTATGCTAGTATGGTGATTTATCAGTCCTTTATCTTAAAAATTAATAAGTTTACAACATTAAATGAGGTAATAAAGGAAAAAAAGAGTATGGGAAAATGCTGCTGTAATTTGAGGACAGAGGGAATAATTCCCCCACCTCTCATAGCAAAATAATAAATAAATGACAACATTAAAAGATAAAACTGATAAATCTGATCTTACCAGTTCTGAGAGAAGAGATGACCGTGAAAGCTGGAAGAAGTGCACATTGTCAGAATGAGAAAAGTATATATAAAGACTAAAATGAAAGCAAATCTGATCAAAGAATTCACACCACTTCTCTACTTTCAAGTTTAGGGTCAAGATTGAATCCTATAAGATTCGCCATCCTCAAGTTGCGCTCTTTCTCATTTTCGAGTTCCAAATGAGATGCACCATGTGTATGATCATAGGGCGTCACCGAAAGTGCGGCCAAAACAACAGATGATGCAATCAATTGCAAATCTTTCTGGCTTAAGTTCTTGTTGAAGCTTTTCTGAAGTGAGAAAAGCTTAAACCATGCATAAGCATGATAGAGATGGCTAGCTGAAATCCAGAATATTTCCGTTAGCTTAGCATAATAAACCACCAACAGGGAGGGCTTGGGTGTTTTCTTAACCATGCACATTAATCCATGAATATCTTCAACTGAACGAAAAGCTTCCTGCAAGAAACAACAGGAAAAGCAATAATGAGAGACAGATAAGATTTGACCATAACCAAGAAAAAAATAAAATAAACAAATAAGATCAAAATATCTGTCCATGAGTGTATCCATTTGCATAGACACGTGTGTGTGTGTGTGTGTGTGTGTGTGTGTCAGAGGTGCTATGATCAGGTGCACCTGACGCAATGCCCTCTTGTAGAGCCACTTGCACTGTAAAACTGACCATTGGATTAGATATCCCTATAATGTATGTCATGCCTGCCAAAAATCACAGTGATCTAATGGTTGGTTTCTGAGAAAACTGACTGCTAAAAAATTATAACATTTTAAAGAAAAAAAAGTCATAGTTTTTCAAAGTTACAATTTTCAAAAACCAACCGTTGGATCACTGTGATTTTTGGCAGACTATACAAGATAAGAGTATCTAATCCAACGGCCAGTTTTTCAAAATTTTCATCGCAAGTGTCTCTACAAGAGGACACCTGATGCAAGAAGCATCAGGTGCACCTGATATTAGAAGTTTAGGGTTTATATATATTAGAGGACACCTGATATTAGAAGTTCTGTATATATATATATATATATATATATATATATATATATAAAGAGAGAGAGAGAGAGAAAGAAGAAAATTAACAGAGACCTGCCAGAGTTCAAGTTCGGTAGCAATCTTTAGCTGCTCAAATCGTGTATCAAGATAAAGTTGCAAGCTTTCTGGAGCAGACAGGTCAGGTCGGTCCCTTTGGTCTCTATATTTGTTAAGATTTGCCAGATGATTCCTTATAATTTCACAAAGCCTGCGAAACTCTGTCGTTCGTTTGTATTGCTTGCAGAACTGAAAGGCCCGGTGCGCTGTCATCTACACATTACATTTGAAATTTATTCAAATTCCATTTCTTTTGGTTATGTTATAAATAACTTACTTTGACAACTCTAAATGGTAGAAAGCAGTTTTTGCATTAAGCGCACCCGTCACAATTATCATATCAAATACGTCCCTCAATCATGCCTTAGATGGTAAATTAGGAAGCTATAGAAAGATACATGGAAAGACAAATATTCAGAACTGACAATCAATTCAGTGATTCAGTTTGGCAATAGATAATACAATACATCTAATAAATACATATGACATAAAACATTCAGTACAGTATTATCTCCTATAAGACAAAATACAGATTGTGTAGGTATTTGTTAATAAAGATGGTAGAATCACAAAACAAGAATCCTCATAGGCAATTGATGGACAGTCCATGGTCGAAGTAATAAGGGCTGCAGACTTCGAAAAAGGTCCACATAAGTGTTTATCAAAGTACCCAACAGCCTTTCATTCACAAATCAAGACAAACAGAAACTGTAAAATTAAAAGCCTAGACAATCATCTACAGTCCTTGGCTAGAAACAGGTTCGTATATTGGGCCATTCTCTGAGATCTCTAAAAATTCTGTTAATAGATAAAATCCATTTCTAGATTAACAGTGAATAAAACCAAAGTAGCCCTCATTGATTTAATTTAGCCATTCATGTTAGCCCATCCCAGCAAAGATGCTGGCAGGTTTGCTTAATGCATTCAGAAAAACCTCAACCTGTTTGCTTCTCAGATTACCCTAAACCATATGCAAACTAGCCACCTAATTCCTCTAAACCATAAAACCCTCAAAAGTCAAAACTGGATAAAATTTTGATCAAACCCTGATCATGTCTTTTAAATCTAAGCTTTCCTGCATTACTAAGATAGTTGAAAGTTGTAAATATAAATACTTAAGAGTAGAAATAGATCAACTAATCTTTTAATAAGAAATTCAGTTTTAAGTGGAAATTACCGCATAAAGTGCCTCCAACTTCGAGTTGTTCCGTAATATTTCCAGCACTGTTCTATAGGTCTCCCACAAAAACTTAAACCAAGGGGTAACAAGTTCACGATCAGACCGATCCCTTCCCTTCTCTCCACTCACATAACTTAGCATTAGATCTTCAGGCCTTTTATCTGCTTCCAAATCATCAACATCAAGAGCTTCTTCTAAGGCTTGAGCCTGACTACGAGCCTGCTCAGCTTTCTCAGTTGAAAGATGCATAAAATGCTTAATCACCTCCTCCAAAGAAGTAACATTTACTTGCTGACACACAATGCGGTATTGAATCAGACCATCCTTGGCAAACCTACCCCTTCGCATGTCAACACAAAGCTCTACATACTTGAACATAATCCGTTCAAGAGTCTTTTGCCAAGCTCGATGTCTCTTTGATGTGATGAGATCGTGAAGCGCTTGCAGGGCATCTTGCTTCTGCCCGACAGTGATCAATTCTGCATCCATGCATTATAGAAATTAGCTCAAAAATATAGCATAGAACCATGCCAGATTTCATGCAAAATCATATCAATATCTTTCTAACTAAAGGAGCTAGCACATGTTTTGGCTATGTACAAAGTAGAAGCCTTCTGGCATTAAAGTCAAACCAAAATGCATTTTCCTAATTTCATTAATATCTTGCCCACATGTAAAAACAAAATATCGTAATGTTCCATGAATGAGAACTCATCAAACCAATGTCATTTATCATCATGGATTTAAAATAGAAAAAAATAATGGTTCTGTCTGGACCACATTTGGCATTTTTCTTTTGAGCTCCAAATCAACTTTACAGGGGCGTGCGTTTGTTGAAGAGTTGCCTCAATGCCTTCAAAAGTTGCTTTAACCTTTTGAAGTGAACTGTGGATTCTCTTCTCTAAATCAAATTAACTTTAAGTTACAATCAGCGTCTTTCAGTTGAGATAAAATGGTGCAATGAAAAATATAATATTTCAAACAAAGAGGAAAAATTGACAACGAATATAATTTCATGCACATTGAAGGAACAATTGCAAGCAAATATTGGGAATTTTTGTAGCCCAAAAAAGATAAAATACATAGCAAGTAAGGATTTAATGTGTCACCCACCTTCAGCTCGCTTCAAAGCATTCTCTGGTTTGGCAAAAGTCGACATATCAGTGAATCAAATTTTTAGCCTGCTCAAGAAACAACATGGAATATTAAATTAACATTACCTTAAACAATGTAACAGCATTGCTATAACATTAACTCAAGTGAAGGAAAATAAAGGAGAAGTCAAAATTCTCTATCTACCTATCAACTTGAAATGAATAAGGAAACACTGTATTGAAGCAAACCAAAAACTGACAAATGAAAGAACATTTTTGTTTCTGCAAAAATAATATAAAATCAAATACAAGCCTACATATAGTTACATTTGTAGAAACAACCTTGGGAAACAAAAATGCAAACATAAAACAATTAAACAGGCACAAGATACCCTTAGAAAGTAATACAAAATAAATGTTCATATAGATTCGGAATAGCCTCCTAATTTTCTTTTTAACTATGGTAGCATATGATTTGACAAGAAGTATGGCTTAGATTTAATAGAGGCTCACCCTAAGTTTTTGGGATGAGGATTTGTTGAATGAGTTTTTGGGATAAGGATTTGTTGAATCATAGATGTTCAAATAACATTAATCACATTAACCAACATTCGGTAGTGCCAAAAACTCTCATGTCTTCCTGCATACAAGGTATACAACATTTAAGATTTTTCTCTCATGTTCCTCCATACACGTAATGCTTGCCAAATATCAAGTTGATTAAAGATTAAGAGCTACTTCATATATAAAAGTGAGTTTTTTTATCATACATCAGATGGCTACTGGTGTCTAATCAATGCCTTATTTGGCATGCATCAACAGTGAGTTTAACGAAATATGGATCGCACAAAAATTTGTTGAAAATGGTGTAAAAAATTGTGTATAAAATTGTCCTTCAATTTTCACACACACAAATTATCCCGTCAGCATATGCTTAATAACCTTTCATAAGAATGAAGCTAATAGATATTTGTGGGATACATATTTTGAAAAATGGATCATTGGATTAAATACTATACTTATGCATGTCATGCATGCCAAAAATTATAGTGATCAAATGGTTGGTTTCTTTGAAATATCACTGAGTAAAACTGTGACAGTTTTCAAAGGTCACAGTTTTTCATCGTCTATATTTTGAGATTTGACATTGGATTGCCGTGATTTTTGGCATACATGGCGTCCATAAGAATATCTAATCCTTCAGTCAGTTTTTCAAAATATGTATCCCACAATTATAACTTATGTAAGCATATGCTTACTAGATTGGGACTATATATATGCATGTACCTTTGTATGTACATACTTCAATATTTGTGACATTTCAATCCAAAAGATTAGAATATTTCTAATATCCTTCACACAATATATGCCCAAAACAACCAAATATTTTACGAGTCAAACAAGTGAACCGAATTTACCAAAACACAGGTCCTTATGAATTATTATCCCACCAATGGTCAAATTATCAAAGAAGCAAATTGTATTCATGCTTACTAACTCACAAGTGATTCATTCAATTTTTCATTTTTTTTTATCATTTTCACCCACATTTTCAAACCCTTAAACCATTACTTTCACTGAATCATGGGCCTAAAGGAGTCTAACTTCGACATATTACATCAATTTTTTTCGGAATTGACAATCCAAATTATTGAATAGGTCATGGTAGATCATGTAAAACCTGAATTTTACTTAAGTGAACACATGATTGTTCGCGCGCGCGCGCACAGAGTCACTAAGAAGGATCCAAAACAAAATTAAAAAAATCTAAAACTAATAAAAAATAATAATAATAATAATAATAATAATAATGAAATATATCCGGGAAACGTTTAAGCTCATTGATACGTCAATGGCATCCATTCCTAGAACTTACAGTAAAAAGATCTCAAAATGAGCTGGGATATACATAAATCAGCATCGCACCACAACCCCAATACACACCAATTAAAAAAAAAAAAAAAAATCCTAGAAAATTAGGGCAAAAACTTCAATATATATATATACAGAGAGATAAAGAGAGGACCAGCGATGAAGGAATGAGAGAATTCAATTGACTTCTTCTAAAGAGATTAATTGCAAAATAGTGTTTTTTCTTTTTTCTTTTTCTTTTTTCATTTAACGCGTGCCAGAGCCTTGACAAACCAAAATGCCCCAACACAAAAACTTAAGCCAATACTTTTGCTGGATCATGTTTGAAGTTTGAAACTTTTAATACAAAAATTAGTAATTTAATATAGTCATCTAATCACATAGGTATTAGGATCTGAACACCCATTCCACCAACGCCCCTCAAAAATCAAAACCCTATAACCCAATCCTCTACATAGTAATCATAAACCCTAAGTATAAACCTACAATAGAAGTTAGGGTAACAGAACTTACAGCGAAGATTGGGATTTGCGATTTGTGATCGAGCTTTGGCGATTTGGGAACTTCGTAATTCATGCGATTTGTCACTTGCAAGTGAGCTTTCGAGAGTTGAGAGAGGAAGAAGAAGATGAAAGAAGAGGCGTCAGGTACGTTGCCACTGAGGAGTCGGCAGCAATATCAAACTAGAGATGACAAGTTGAGGAAATCAGAAACAAAGAGTAGGGTTCACTGAATTTTTTTTTTTTTTCCCTTTCTTTTTTTTAATCATTAATGGGGATTACCCAAGACCAACTATATACGTAACAATTTTCTCTGTGTTTTATACATCATGACCTCATATGTAACAGGTGATCTCTTTTAAAATTATTTTTAAGTCATATTTTGAAAAACTGATTATTGGATAAGATATTTCATTTATGTCAATCATGCTTAATTTTTTTTTTTTTTTTTTTTTTGTTGGATAAGCAAGAATTTATTGATCCAAAAGGGCAAAGCCCAAAAGAACAAAGAAAGCAACCAAGGCCACAAAAACCTACGGAAAAACGGACAGCACCTCCCCTAAAAAGGGACAAAAGCAAGCACAACCTGCCTAAAAAACAGAAACAACAGAACTAAAGGACCAAACCACCAATAAGCCCACAGCCCGGGCACCAGCAACCCACAAAAAGACAAGTACAAAAGCCCACAGCCCGGGCACAAGCAACCAAACAAAGGATTACATCGAAAACCCTATACTGAATATATCAGTAGAAATTCCCCAGTTATCACTAAGAATCCGGTTCCTATTGTTATCCTCAATATTTTTAAAGCTCAAAACCCTACATTTAACATCAAATTTTATACTGTTAATAATAGATGTAGGGGGAGAGTAAGAATTTTCATGCACTCTCCGGTTTCTCTCTCTCCAGATGTGATAGATGGTAGCCGCCCAACTCAGCTTTTTGACCGTTGAAGAGAAAGATCTCTGCTTAGAAGAGGAAATAGCCCAGATAAGCTCGTTTGCCCACACTCTAGGAGTCCGATTGATGTTGCAGAGGAGAAGAATTGCTTGCCAGATCTTAGTTGTGAAACTACATTGAAAGAATAAGTGGTTTCTGGTTTTGATGTCTCTCCTACAGAAAACACATGTTGCATCATTGACAATACCCCATTGCAGCAATTTGTCCATTATAGTAAGTCTGTTTTTGATACCCAACCAAAGAATAAAACTGTGTCTTTTAATGGCAAAGGAGAACCAAACACAATTGTACCAGTCCTCTTTTGGAAGCTGACCTCTGATCTTGTTCCAAGCTGAAGAAATAGAGAAGACCCCATTTTTAGCTTCTTTCCATATAACTTTATCCTCAATATCCACAACAGGAGCTGGCATTCCCATTTGAAATTGTCTAAGCTCAAAAATATCAAAGGATCTTGTAACAGGCCAGTTCCAGTTCCCCCTTTCAATCACAACAGCAACCTTTGCAAGACTAGAAAGCCTAGCATCGTATATAATACGATCACCAAAACACTGTGAGATAGGACCACAAGGAAGCCAATTATCATGCCAAAGGAAGGTGTTCTTACCATTACCAATGATATGGGATATAAGAGGTCTGGCAAAATCTCTCATGCTGAGAATCTTCCTCCAACTCCAAGAACATTCAGAAGGGGTTTTAACAGTCCAAAAACTCCTCCCTCTCAACAAGAACTGTTTAACCCAAGCCACCCAAATAGACCCTGAACAGGCAAACAGATTCCAAATATGTTTAACAATAGAAGCTCTGTTCCAGTCTTCAATTCTTCTCAGCCCAAGACCGCCTTCTTGCTTTGGATTACATACTGACATCCAACTCACTTTGGCCCCACTAGCTTTTGTAGCTTCACCCTTCCAAAGAAAAGAACTGAATAATTGCTCAATTTTCCTAATGATGCTCTTGGGAAGAATAAACACATTACACCAATAGACTTGAATCCCATAAAGAACAGAACTGAGAAGTTGTAATCTTCCAGCATAGGATAATCTTTTATTAGTCCAATAATTGATTCGAGCATCAATTTTCTCCAGAAGAGGTTGACAATCAGAAGCCTTAAGCTTTGTCGAGATAAGGGGAACCCCAAGATATTTAACAGGAAGCTTGCCTTCTTTGACACCCAAAATATTCTTAATACACTCTTTTTCTTCCTCAGGAATGCCAGCACAAAATAACAAACTCTTAGAGTAGCTGACCTTCAAACCAGAGAGATTTTCAAAATAATCCGGAGAATTTTTGAGGATAGAAGCCGACTGAGTATCTCCATAAGCAAACAAAAACAAATCATCAGCGAAGCACAGATGGGACAGCTCTAGCTTACCACACCGAGAGTGGAATTTGAAATCATCAGATTTTGAAGCTTTAAAGAGAATTCTAGAAAAAACTTCCATGACTAGAACAAAGAGATAAGGGGACATGGGATCGCCTTGACGAAGACCTCTTTCACCAGCAAAAAACCCTTCAAGATTTCCATTAAAAGCAATAGAGAACCTGGGGGAAGTAATACATGCTCTAATCCAATCAATCATTAATCTGGGGGTCCCTAAAACTTCCAACAATGCAATCAGAAAATCCCACCCAACAAAGTCATAGGCTTTCACCAAGTCCACTTTAACAGCACATCTGGGCGGCCCTTTATTGCGATAGTAGTTTTTCAAAATCTCCTGAGTGAGCAGAATGTTGTCAGCAATTCTCCTTCCTTGCACAAAAGCTGTTTGATTGGCACTAATCAACATAGGCAGACAAGCTTTCAACCTGTTAGAAATAATCTTGGAAATGCATTTATAAATAACATTACAACAGGAAATTGGTCTAAAGTCATTCATGGAAGAAGGGTTTGAAATTTTAGGCACCAGAGCAATAATAGTGGCATTTACTTCCCCCAAAAGCCTCCCACTTTGAAAGAACCCAAGAACAGCTTTGGTAACCTCCTCACCCACAATACCCCAACACTTTTTAAAGAAAAAGGATGAATAACCATCCGGGCCCGGGGCTTTATCATCCTTGATAGAGAAAATGGCATCTTTAACTTCGCTCGCTGTGACTTGGGAGCTAAGGATATTAATTTGATCTTGGTCCCACTTTAAACCATCAAGACTATTCAGCTCATCATGCAGAGATAACCTGGAAGGAAGTTTAGTTCCTAAGATTCTTTGGAAATGAGAAACAGCTTCAAACTTTAACCTCTCCTGGTCAACAATCTTATTTCCATTCACATCAAATAAACACTTAATAGAATTGTGACCATTCCTAGCTTTAACAGATTTATGGAAGAAGGAAGTATTTTGGTCACCTAGCTTGAGCCACTGAATTCTGGACTTTTGTTTCATGAAGGCTTCCTCAGCACTGGACAGAGAAACAAACTTTCCCAGACACTTACTCTCCTCAGAACACATTTGGATATCAAGGGGGTTTTGGAGAGCATTAATTTGAGCAATGTGCAAATCCTCCCGAGCTTGCTGGACTCTTCCTCTTAGGTTGCTGAACTTGTTCAAATTCAGTTGTTTCAGTCTTTTCTTCAACTCTTTTAGCTTCTGGTAGAGGATATACATAGGATAGCCATCCACTTCCATATCCCAGACTTCTTTCAAAGTAGGAAGGAACTCCTCATGGTCAGCCCAAAAGTTAAAAAATTTGAAATGAGGCTTTCTCTTGCAAACTTGAGAACTTAACGTAACCATAGCAGCACAATGGTCAGAAAGAGAGGGGGGCTTAAATTCAGCATAAGCATTAGGGAAACAGTCAATCCAACTCTCATTAACAAGAACCCTATCAAGCTTCCTAAAAATTTTTGCATTACCACTTCTTTTATTGCACCAAGTAAAAAGGGGGCCAATAAACTGCAAATCAAATAAATCTGCATTTAATAAGCAATCATGGAATTCAGTTATAGCATTTGTCAAACTATTATCCCCTCCACAAATTTCAGCAGTAAACCTAACTGAATTGAAGTCCCCAAGCACTATCCACGGATCAGAGTTAGCAGAACTAGCAATAGAAGAGATGGACTACCATAAAAGCCTCCTTACCACAGCACAATTATCAGCATTCACAAAGGAACATAAGAAAGAGGAAGTACCACCCTCAGCAGTCACTTTACAACTAATAATTTGGTCAGAAGAAAAATTAACAACCACATCAAACCCCTTCGGATCCCAGCAAACCCAAATTCTTCCTAACAAAGAAGCATGATAGTTGTGAACAAATTTCCACCCAGGAGCAATGGAGTTGAAGATACCAATAGCATTTGACCTTCTAACACGGGTCTCAATCAAACCAAACAAACCCACATTATTATTTTTCAAAAACAAACCAACATCTTTTTGTTTTAGAGGGTTATTAAATCCTCTAATGTTCCAGCAAGCTACATTAAACATTTGGAACAGGGGAGGGGGGCTTTGCACACTCCAGCAAACTGCTGTCCACAGGCTTAAGACCAGCTTTCTTTTGGGAAGAATTAGAATTAGAGTTCAAATTTTTCTGTTTTTGTTTCTTACTCTGTTTCTTACTTTGCTGGTTACCCTGCATGACACCTTTCATCTTATCAACTTCATCCACTTTTAAATTATGGTTCTTGAAAGTATTAACAAATGGAGAGAATTCAGAATCTGTGACAGGTTCAGCATTAAGAGCAGGGGATGAAAATTTATTATCCAACATACCTTCAGAGCTATCCTCTACAAGATTGTCCAGCAAGTTTTTATGGAGAAAATTCCCAGTGTCAGGTAAAAAAACCTCTCCCAAACCAGAACTGTTTAACCTTGTTGAACATTCCTCCAGACAATTTGAAGGCCCTGCTACTGTACTCGCATCCTGGAGGGCTGAAAAAGAATTCTGCACAGGGACTTCCCTATTTAAAATAACACCACTAGCAACATTACCCAATTTCCTTGGATTCTTAACAACTTTAGTGAACTGCAGGTCCACTTCAGTGGGCTTACAACGACCATCATCAGCAGCAGCCAATGAAGGTTGGGCTTTGGCACTTCCAAGCTCAACAGAGGATGACTTTTGTAAATTGCCTTTAGGAACCCAAACTTTCTTGGAGGCATTAGGACAGTTAGATAGGTTATGGCCAAAGATGCCACAATGGACACATTTACTAGGTCTCCAAGGGTATTCAACCCTAATCTTAGCAAAGTAACCATCTCCCATGTCAAGACGAAAAGAATTCGGGAAGTCACTATTAACATCCATCTCAATACAAATACGAGCAAAAGATAATCTGGACTTAGATTGTGTAAGAGAATCCAGGTAAAGAGGATTACCAATGGCACTAGCAACATAATTGAAGCCCTCCTCTGTCCAGTACTCAATTGGTATATTAAAAAATTTTACCCAGATAGGAAGTTTTTTCAGTTTCAGATTCAGCATTTCCATTCTTGGTTGCCACATTCTCAAAATAAGAGGCTTTCCTCCTATGTGCCAAGGTCCAGAGTCCAGAGCCCAGTCCCTAGCTTCAAGGTTTGAGAATCGGAAAATATACAATCCACTATCAGTGGATAGAATGTCAGGCATTTCCTTGTGTCCCCACAGTTTGTCAATGGCATTCCTGACCACAAGATAAGGGAGTCTCTTGTCAATGAATTGTCCCACAAGGCAGTCTTTCCAATGGAGTATCCCTGCTTCAGCAACCCTTGGAGGAGGTCGAACAGTGAGGACACCATCAACCATCAGGGGTTCACGAAACTGCAAATTCGAAGTAATTCCTGTGGGTTTCTTAAAAAGCCCCTTCCAGTCTGAAACCACCTTCTTCCCCGAGCTACCAACAGAGCCAGAACCACTAACAGAGCAACCATGCTTGGTTAACGAGGATTCTACAAAAACAGACCCATCATTAATACCAAGACCATCACTACCAGCCACAACACTATCAGAATTTACAGCCTTCACACTATTTCCACCCAAATTCACAGCCATATTCACATCAGAATCTATACACGCAGCAGAAGTAAGAACAGGTACTCGAGGAGCAACCTCAGAAGCATCAGGCGAATTCTCTAAATCCTTAGATCCTTGAGGATCTCGATCAAAATTGAATGATCTAGATCCAGAAGGAGTTGAGGGAGAGATACCCACAGAGGTAACAGGGGTTCTGGAAGAGTAAACCACTCGCGAAACAGGTTCTTTCGAGAACAAAAACTCTGTATCAGAAGAGAAGCCAAACTGTTTCTCTAATTCCTCACCCAGAGAGGATGACAAACCACCATCAAGACAAGTGGCCAGGTTAACTTGAGAACCAACCTGCGCAGACCCACAATCCGCCATTAGAACCCAGAAACAGCCACCAATAAGCGAAAACCTAGAAACCCACTATCAAAACCACGAAATAGCTACCACAAATCAGAAACAACCAAGCCAGAGCCCTCCACTACACCCCAGCTAGCTTGCGAAACTTCAAAGTATAATCTGAACCAAAACAGAGGAAAACTCTCGAACCAAACGCGAGATCAAGACTCACAGCTCCAAGAGAGAACCAGACAGCAGCAACGCAGAAGAGAACCCAAAGAAACTAACCTGAGATCAGCTACTTACCACCAACAAAAACCGAGCCTGAAACCCACCTTGCAAGCTCAGAAAACGCACCTCGCCGGAGCTCCTCTCTCTAACCCATCGCACCGGCGGGAGGAGAAGCGGAGACTGCCGGAGAAGATGGTCGCCTTTTTTTCTCTGTAGCAGCGTTGCCGAACTTGGCCCAATTATCTATTCTTAACTTCATTCATAAAATTTGCATGCTTAATTTTTAAAACATATAACTTTAAAAAAATTTGTGATTTTTTAGCTTTTTAGTATCTGTTTGGAAAGAGTAAAACAAGCACTTTTAAGTGCTTTTAAGTACTTCTCCCATTTTTAGTATATATTTGGCAAACTAAGAAGAGTGTTTAATTCTACTTAGTGCTTGTTTGGATAGAGAAGTAGAAGCAACATAAGTTGCTTTTGGTGCCCAAAAGCACAAGTCGGGTGCGTTTGGGTAAAAATAAAGAAGTAGAAAAAGTAGAAAATGTGTTTTTTTGTGCTTAATGCATGAAGCACCTAAGGGCTTGCTTCACATATGCTTATGCTTGTGCTGTTGAAGCAGAAACAGAAGTCAAGTGCTGCAAAAGCAGAAGTCAATTATGTTTGAATACTACATTTTAAAGTGTTGTGCTCAGAAGCAAAAGTCAATTGTCTGTTTGGATACCATCTGTTAAAGCTACTTATAATACTGAAATGACTTAATTACCCTTACAAAAATGTTTTT
>JAESVK010000205.1:336995-366799 GCA_017140935.1 Hamamelis virginiana | reverse complement strand
TTTTTTTTTTTTTTTTTTTTTTTTTTTTTGCTTGTTTGGCAATCAAAATTTTATTGGACAAAATTATAATAAAATTATAATTAAATTATAAAATTTAAATATGTTTCATACAAATATTAAACTAAAGATAAGTGCAACAAAATTCTACTTTATATAATAAATTAATACAAAGTAAAGTCTATCTACAAGGATAAGGTTGGCATTTGCAAATTTCATTAACCAAAAGCAACTTGTGCTTTTATTGGAAGCAAGTCCTTAGGTGCTTCATGCATTAAGCACAAAAAACACATTTTTTTACTTTTTTTCTACTTCTCTCTTTTTACCCAAACACACCCGACTTGTGCTTTTGGGCACCAAAAGCAACTTATGTTGCTTCTACTTCTCTATCCAAACAAGCACTAAGGACTCGCTTCACATAAAAGCACAAGTTGATTTTGATTAATGAAATTCGCAAATGCCAACCATGTCCTTATAGATAGACTTTACTCTGTATTAATTTATTATATAAAGCAGAATTTTGTTGCACTTATCTTTAGTTTAATATTTGTATGAAACATATTTAAATTTTATAACTTAATTATAATTTTATTATAATTTTGTCCAATAGAATTTTGATTGCCAAACAAGCAAATAAATAAATAAATAAAAACATTTTTGCAAAGGTAATTGGGTCATTTCAGTATCGTAAGTAGCTTCAACAGTTCGTATCCAAACAGACAATTGACTTCTGCTTCTGTAGCACAACACTTTAAAATGCAGTATCCAAATATAATTGACTTCTGCTTCTGCAGCATTTGACTTCTGATTCTGCTTCAACAGCACAAGCATAAGCATATCCAAACGGGCCCTTATTCCCTTAAAGCACCTTGCCCCCTACTTTTCAAATAAGTAGAAGTCACTTTTTGACAAAAAATATATAAATACCAATTTTGCCATTTAACAATGCACTTTAACAAAAAATATTTCGTCCATGTCCCAGCCTTAATATATTATTTATTAAATAGTATTTATTAAATACATGTTTCTTATTAATATTATTTATTATTTATAACAATAAATAAGGTTATTTATTTATAAATAAAATTATTTTATTAAATACAAATGTATTATTTATATTTATATTTATATTATTTATTATTTATAAATTTATTATTTATAATTATAAATAAATTTATTTATAATTTTATTGCCAAGTAGGAAAATAAATAAGTATTCTGCAAGGGTAATAATGTCAATTCAGGATTATAAGCAACTTCTTCGGATGGTATCCAAATAGACAGAAATGTACTACCAACAACACTTTTAAAATACAGTTTCTAAACACAATTGACTTCTAGTTTTGTTTTTCTTCTTCTGCTTCATAAGCATAAGTAGAAACTATCCCAAACGGGCCCTTAAAATATCACTATTTTTTCACAATCAGTCTTTTCATAAATTAACCGTTGGATCTTTGTGATTTTTTGCAAGCATGATATACATAAGAGGAGTATCTAATCCAATGGTCGATTTTCCAAAATATGTTATGCATGTGGTTCTAAATAAGGTTACCTAATACAAGTTGTATCAGGTGTGCCTGATGTTAGCACTACACTTTGTGTGTGTGTGTGTGTGTGTGTGTGTGTGTGTAAGGCTTCTATTATAAGGTACACCTTACGCAACTTTGAGTAAAGTGGCCTCTATAAGGCCCAATGTAAATCATGTTTTGAAAATTTGACTATTAGATTAGATGAAACAAAAAAGTGAAAAAATTTTCACACTGACATTTTTCAGAAACTGGTAATTGGATCATTGTGATATTTGGCAAACATGAAATTCATAAGCAATTCATCTAATTCAACTTTCAGTTTTTCAAAATTTGATTTGCATTTGGCTTTATAGAGGTTACCTTATTCAACTTTGCGTAAGATGCACTTTATAATAGAAGCTTTGTATATGTGTGTGTGTGTGTGTGTGTATATATATATATATATATAAATGCTAATATAAGTTGCACCTGACGCAAAGCTGCATCATGCCCTCTGTATGGCCAGTTGTAGAATAAATTTTGAAAAACCGACTTTTAAATTAGATTCCCTTCTTATGAATGTCATGTTTGCAAGAAATCACGCTGATCCAATGATAAGTTTTTGAAAAAATCAACTCTGAAAAATTGGTGACATTTTGAAGAGGAGAATCTAATCCAAATGTCAGTTTTTCAAAATTGATCCTGTAAGTGCCCCAACTGAGGTCACCTGACGCAACTTTGCATTAGATGCACCTTATATTAGCATCTTTGTGTTTGAATATATAAATATATTAGATGCACCTTATATTAGCATCTTTGTGTTTGAATATATAAATATATATATATATATATATATATATATATATATATATATATGTATAAGGTCAAGTTCTCCTTACACCCTATTTTGACACATGTTTACACCTCATTTTCAAAACACTATCTATGATAGATATTTTGACGAACCGACCGTTGGATTCAATACGTTTCTTATGCATATCATGTATACCAAAAATCATAGTGATCCAACGATTGGATTTTAATAAATGTCACTATAAAAAATTGTTATATTTTTAATTAATAAAAAAAATAATAGTTCTTCAAAATGATTTTTTTAAAAAACTAGCCGTTGGATCACTCCGATTTTATTCATAATGGTTAGCTGAGATCTTTCCAAATCCAAGAAAGACAAGCAGGCGACCAAATGTGAAACAACCCTAACCCCTCCCTCTCCCCCCTCTCTCTCTCTCTAAAATCCTAAAACCCTAACCCCAAATTCATCTTTGAAATAGCCAACAAGAATTGAATAACCATATATAAGTTTATGCCATTAAATCTGCTTCAACACAATGCCTCTAATATCTCTTATGTGTTTTTTCTTCCCTCATTTCTTGTATCCATTGCAAAATCAGTGAAGCTCAATTTCAAATTGCAAGCTTCAATATACGAACTGTTGAGATCCCATAAGCTACGCATGGGCCTACTCCCCAAAGTCGTGACCGATTTCAGCATTGATAAGAGTGGCAAATTCCAAGTTCATTTGGATTAAGCTTAAAATGCTAAGTTTGAGTGCCAGTTTCTTTACGATAGCAATGTGTTGGGAACGTTGAGTTACAGCTAGATCATAGAGTTGTTTCCCTTGCTGAAACGAGAAAGAGGGATGGCAGTGACTTCCCTTGCTAGAATGAGAGAGATGAGAGGGAGAGAGGAGAGAGGGAATGGGAAAGACAGGAGATAGAGGGTTCTAGGAAATTTGGTTACATTCAGCTTTGAATAGATCTCAGCCAACCATTTGATATGAAGGCCTTCTTTATATTTGTTGATTTTGGGCTAAATCAGCATTTGCTGATAGGATCAGTTCTCTCTCTCCGTGAATATATATATATACAGAATTGCTGTTATCAGGTGCACACCTAACAACCGTTAGATATAATGTAAGGCTGTGATTTATTCATTGATCAAACCCCACACGTGGATCCCATTGCGCGACCCGACCCAAGTGAATAGCCCCAAATCACTTTCACTTTCCCTTTTCCTCCACTCATTTTTGTTCCCCCCAAAATAAAAGCAGTAGGTCTCACCTGAGCCCTCCACAAAGGACGCGATGGTCATCCCGTCGGTAGCCGCTGCTCATCCCGACATGTAGCTTCTCTCTTCCCATCTCGCCGACCGCTTCTCCGATTGCTACTGCTCATCCCGCCGGTCACCACTGCTCAACTGATCTTAATAGGTTTGCTTCTCTCTCTCTTCGCATCTCAAATTCATTTTTTTAACCTTTACTCATTCTTTTTCTTTTTCATGCCTCTATACTGATATGTTGTTCTTCATGTTAATTTTTTTTATTGCATTGCAATATTCTATCTATGTCCCATGCACAGGTTTGAATATTTCATACCCTTTTTTTTTCTCTCTCTCACTATATACACATATGCACATGTTTTGGGTTTTCATTCCCGTGTTTTGATGATGACGATTCATATTATGTGAAAAAAAGAAATGGTATTGTTACCATGACAATAATCTCATTAGGGGACTGGAAAAAGGGAAAAAAAATGAAACTTGACATTTAGAAATATAAGTTGAAAAATTGGTCATACTTTGAGAATTTTCTTGAAGCTTAAAAATAAAAGATTGAAGATTATTTTGCCTACACAAAAAAAAAAAAAAAAAAAAAAAAATTGAAGAGTAATTTGTACTGATATCATATATTTTTGTTGAAGTGGATGAACAGCTTTGAGATTTTTGTGTAATCAAACTAACTCCCTAATACACTGATCGGACCAATTTTAATATCAACCTGACATGTCATTTCTATTTATTATTATTATGCAAATAGTCTCATCAGCTATGAACTTTATGTTTCAATTAGGAATTCTAGGCTTGCATGGAAGCTAATGTAATGCTCTGTTTTTTGAATTAGGTTTCTGCAATTATTATTCTTATTATTTTATTATATGTCACATTTTTTTCCATAATCTGTCCAGTTTGGGATGATATTTTGTTGACCGAGAAGTCAATTGCTAATATAGGTTTGCTTGCTACAACACTAGGGTTGAGTGCTATATTTATTCAATTGCACACTCATATTTGATTAGTGATTTAGTTCAAACCAACTTACCTTTAAATATATATATATATATATATATATATATATAATGTATTAGACAAGATATGGATTTGAATGCTTGGAATTGTTTTGAACATGAACTGCCACTACCTTTAGCATACTACAAAAACTCCTCAAACATAAATTGTGTGGAACATGAACCAAGACTTCTATGTTAAATCTCATCCAATATCTACCTATTGCAAGTTAGGGATGAACAAAAACCTAAAATTGAACAAGAATTCGTTTCTTTGGATGATATTTATTCTTTTGACAACAACTACGCGAAGGAGGGAGGATTTGGTATTCGGAGTAATTCTACTAGGAGGAGTAGGTGCAAGGATAAGGAGAGCGAGATCTTAATGAAAGAATATGTTTTCTATAAGGAAGGGGATAAAGTGATTAAAAAAGATAGTGAGGTCAAAAGGCATCGTGGTAATACACAAAAGGGTTGCAAGGCAAGACTTCAAGTTGTAAAAGCACAAACAGGTTCATGTTTTATAGTGCGGTTCTTTGATAGGTCACAATCATGCACTAACAACCCAAGAAAAGTAGGTTTTTTAAGATCCATCGACATGTTAGTGATGTTAAAAAGTATCTCACACAACAGTTGTCAGAAGCTAATATCCTACTCATCAACAAATGAGTATTCTAGAGCTACAAATGGGAGGGTTGGGAAACATTGGGTGCATAGAGAATGATATCATAAATGAAAAACTCAAAGTGCGTAAATTGTTGGATGGACATGATGCTGATTTGTTATATAAACATTTTATGGCCGAACAGGAGACCAACCCATCATTTTGTTTTCTCATTGAGGCTAATAGTGATGGAAAGATCGCACATATCTTTTGGGCAGGTGGATCAATGAGGAAGTCGTATTCTTATTTTGGAGATGTGATTATTTTTTATACTACTTACAACACAAATCGGTATAGGATGGTATTTGCACCAATCTTAGGGATTAATAGTTATTAGAAAACAATCACATTTTCTTGTGCATTCTTGAGTGATGAGTCAACAGCGTCATTTGAGTGGTTATTTCTCGAGATTCATGCCTAGGCCACCCCCTGGTATGATAATAACTAATCAAGATTTGGCTATAGAAAAAGCAATTGCTAGCAAACTTTAATCAACACACCATCGATATTGCATTTGGCATATTACAAACAAATTCTTTGAAAAATTCGATCCAGCTACATATGATAAATATCACCAATCTTTCAAAACATGTATTTGGGATTCAGATAGTGGAGAAGAATTTGATGCCAACTGGTTTGAGTTACTTGAAAAAGCCAATTTGCAAGATCACAAGTGGTTGAAGTCTATGTACGAGGTGCATGAGAAATGGATCCCAGGTTATGTGAGACACATATTTTCGGCTGGAATGTCAAGTAGTCAGCGTGTTGAAAGCCATCATTTGTTCTTCAAAAAATTTGGTGACAAACATAATTCTCTCATGGATTTCATCACAAGGTTTAATAGGAGTCTTGGAAGACAAAGGCATGAGGAGCTAAATGATGACCATTCATGGATATCAATGAACAACCTTTGCTTAAAACCCCACTACCAATGGAGAAGCAAATAGCGGATACATATTCAAGATTTATTTTTTACAAATTTCAAGAAGAGTTGTGGCAAAGTATGTTGTATGTGGTGACTGTTAAAAGTGATGATGAGAGCACAAGTACCTACAAAGCCATTAGGGTTGATAGAACATGTTGTCCCAAATATATAACCCTAAAGGGGGGGTGAATAGGGTTTATGGCAAACTTTTGCAAATAATTACCAAATAAAATTAAGTTCAATTAATTTCAACACAAACAAATATATATAAGCAATTAATTGAAACAAGAGTAAGGGATAGAGAGATCAAACACAGAGATTTAACGTGGTTCGGCTTGCCTACATCCACGCCTTAAGCACTCATCCCAAGGATTCCACAATCCACTAAGGATTAGCTCCTTCAATGTGGAGAAACCTTTACACAGTCTTCTTTATCCCAGGTGGAAGACTCTCACCTAAGCTCACAAAAAACTTATACAATGGCTCACAAAACACTTATACAATGGCTCACAAAGAACCGTCAATGGTGTCTCACAAAGAACACACCCAATGGCTCACAAAAAACTTAAACAATGGCTCACAAAAAACTTATACAATGGCTCACAAAGAACCCTCAATGGTGTCTCACAAATAACACACCCAATGGCTCACAAAGAACCCTTAATGGTGTCTCACAAAGAACACACCCAATGGCTCACAAAGAACCACTCTCCAATGCTCACTAAGAGCACTCACAAGATTTATAAAGAGATGAGATTTGTATACAACAAGAAAACTCCTCAATGAGTAGATGAAATACAAATAAGAGCTCACACTAATATCTCTCAAGGATTTAAACTATTTGGCTCAAGAGAGGATGATGAATCTTGACTAAATCACACAAGAATGATGAATACTAGATTGATGTATGTTTGTGTATGATCATTAGTTAATTCAAGACTCATAAAATGAGTATAAATAGGCCCTAAAGAGAATATAGCTGTTAGGCACAAAAATAGAGCCATTTTGTATTTTGCAGAAGCCTTAGTCGACTAGACATAGGGGATTAGTCGACTAGCCACTTAAAATTTTAAAGCAAATGAGTTCCCGGGCTCAGTTAGTCTACTAGGCAACAGGGTTAGTCGACTAGCTAAGTCAAAATCAGTTTGTAAAAATTTCCGGGCACGGTTAGTCGACTAGACTGGGATGATTAGTCGACTAGCTCTTCTGCATTTCTAAACTTGGGCTACTGGAGTGTCTTTAGTCGACTAGACTAGATGATTAGTCGACTAGAGAACTCTTTAGTCGACTACTCTATATGTTTAGTCGATTAGGCTCAGAAAATTCAAGAGGTTAGCTACTGGACCATGTTTAGTCGACTAGACTAAGGTGATTAGTCGACTAGTCATGCTCTTAGGCTAAAAACTTGATTTTCTTAAGTCTAAATCAACTTGTAAGCATTCAAAAGCATTTTTGACTAAGTTCAAAAATGTTTTTCAAAAGCATAGTTAACTAAGCATTCAAAAGCATTTTTAACTAAGTTCAAAATGTTTTTCAAGGATAAGTATGCCAAGGCAATAAGTGTAAAACATTTTCTCTTTGAAACCAAATAGCCCACTATGAGTTTGAATCAATTTTTGACCAAAATATGATTTTCCAAAGTTAAAGCCTATGGTTTTTAAGTCATAGTCTATTGAGCCAATGTAGTTCATCCCAAAGAGAGATTTACAATATAAACCTAAGCACTTACATACAAGAATAAAAGCAAGATCTTCATAAAAGGATCTTCAAGTCTTGTCTTGGCTTGTGCTAGGCTTGCTTGGCTTCATCAATGGATTGCATCAATGTGATGGCTCTCTTCATGGTCCTTAGTGAATATACAACATATCCATATTCACATAAGGTACGATTGTGGACCAGCCTTTTGACGGGCTTGAGGATCCACATCATCACCGGGCGATGATTAGGGATTTTTAGAAAACAAACAAAGAAGTCGCCACCTTATTTTTAAGGAATAAGGAAACCATGAAAAATGTTTTATTTTAAATAAAACCAAACAAAACTCCATTTTCAATGAAAAGACAGTCTTCGAACCAGAGATGGATCCGGGGGCTAGGTTACGACGTGGGAAGGTTCCAAGCTTTCACTTGTAGGCACCCACCTCGCCCTAATTAAAGGACTTCTAATTTATTTGGGCTATTTAAATTCTTAATGCAAACAATCCTAAATAATCTAATCAACCAACAAAATAGTGATATAAATGCAATAATCAATATTAGTTATATTAATAATAAAAAAAATATACAAACAAACCCTAAGAACCTAGAATACCCTACGGGCATCTTAAGGCGGATTTGAGCCCTATTAGCGCCTACGTAACTTACTAGGACTCTCCTATTGTAATCGGTCACATCATCAAAGGTATTCAACTTAATTCAAGACTCTAGCTTCGAGAGTTTTTTTATTCATTTAAAATCATTTATTTGAAATTATTTCATATTAAAAGACTTTCATAAAATCCGAATATTCTAAACAATTCTTATTTTAAGAATTCAATTCCAATTGAAAATCTTTTTCAAAGATTTTTCAAGAAAACAAATCATATGGGGAGGAATCTCATTCCAAAGTAAAAATCTTAAAACATTTTAAATTCTTTTGAAAATCATTTAATAATCAAATCTTTCACAAAAATCATGTTTATTTCATAAAAATCACAGTAAAAACCTTTTAGGAAACCTCTCGAAGATAGACTCTCAAATCAAATGCAATACTCAAATCAGATAACAGTCTTTACAACAAAGGACAGTCCTAGGGAAGGTCAAGTGAGCTTCCTAAACCTAGGGTCTCTAACTAGCCCTAAAGTTAGTCTAAAAACCTAAAATCCTAATGCAATGCATATTGTAATTTAAACAAATTAATCAAATATACATGAAATTGATTCTAATCGTGCATGAAAATGCTCCTAAATGCACACTAATTTCACTATGTGAACCTAAACATGTTTCTAGGTTGGATTTGGCCCTCAAAACAATTTTTAGAATAATTTAAGGGCATAAACAAACCCGGACAGATTTGAATACGAACTTTAAACCACTATAAAAACCTTGAAAACAAAGAATAAAAATCATGAAGATGACCTAGCATGCTTTCTACATGAATATACTATGAACATACTATAAGAATCATGCAAAATATGGCTTAAAAATGTTAATTAAACCACTTTAAAACATGTATTTAAATCTGGACAGATTTGAATACATGTTTAAAGTAGCCTAAAAAATCATTTTTAATCCATAAAAATATCAAATAAACACCCTAGCATACAATCTATCATGCTTGACTAAATTACCATGCAAAAACATATCAAAAACTACACAAAAATATGCTTAAACAATTAATTTAAACACAATGGGAGGATCTTACCTTTGCACGCTCCCTCGTACACAATTTATATATTCAAACAATCAAATTCATGGCAAGTGTTTAAATAATCATAAGAAGCATAAGCAAAAAGACCCAAGACTCACCACATGTCTAATAACATATTAACATATTCATATTATCATTAATATCATCAATCAAACATCAAAAGATTCAAATAACAATATGAACATATCAATATCTACTCTAAACATGCTTACGCATAAAATAATGAAAGACTCATCCTAAACATGATTACTAGCATAAAATAATAACAAAACTAATCCTAAACACATCTAACCACATAAAATCACAATGAAAGACATCCTAACATGCTTGCTAAACATACAATCATAATAAAACTAACCCTAATCATGTATACTCACATAAAATCACAATAAAGCTAACCCTAACCATGCATACTCACATAAAATCATGAAAAATAACTATTTTAAACATATGAACTCACATGATATCATAATAAATAACTATCCTAAACATACTAACTCACATGAAATCATAACAAGACTAACCCTAATCATGCTTGCTAATATATAATCATAGTAAAGCTAACCCTAGACATGCAAACTACATTAAACAAGCCGCATAAAACAACTAATATCATTCTAACATATGCAAGCAACTAAAAAATCCAAACATATAATACATATTAAACATGGAGATGGAAGAGAAGATTTACATCAAAACAACCAAAATTGAATTAGGATAGAACCCTTACCTTTTCTTCTTCCTTCTTGGCTATCTTCCTTCAATCTCCAAGCCTTGATTCATTCTTCTCCTCTCCTTCTTTTCCACCTTGGTCCTCTCCTCCAATGGTGTAAGAAAATCAGATCTGTAGCCTCCTCTCTTAACCTTAGAATCCTTTCTCTCTCCTCTGTCCCCCTCTCTCAACTCTATAGTAGTGTATTTATAGAGTTAGGATTTAAAAACCTTGAATGGTTGGGATTAATCCATCTAAAAACAATCCTAGGGCTTAGAATGAGTCTCCCTAGGGTTTACAAGCTGAATCCCCTTCGAATTTATTAAAAAAAAAAAATCAATCAAATTGGCCAAAATGGGTGGGAAAGCCTCAAACCTTCCAAAATTGAAAAATTTGCTCGAGCATCCTGGTGACCATCCAAGGCTGGACTGTTGGCCATCCTAGCTAGGACGGTCACCTTGTGAACTTTCCCCAATTTCGCCCATTTTCAATAGGATTTCGTATTTTGGCCATATTTTGGTCAATTCTTATCCAAATTCGATGATCCAGGTATCAAAACGACCGTGTTTTGATCCTCCACATTTTTAGAAGGTTTTTGGGTCAAAAATACTTGACCATGGCCAAGGATTTTAGCAAAAAGCTAGCCAATTGACCCGGTTGTGTCAAAATTGGTCATATGACCATTCCTTGTTTTGTAAAATTGATCAATTTGGCTTGAACCACATCTAAAAACATGGTTTTATTATGAAATTGATACTTGAAAACACATTTTGAAAATATTGATTTTGGTGAAAATGACCAATTCACGGTCGATTTGAATAAAACCCTAATTCAGCTCATTCTTACCCGTGGGATCGATTTTGGACGAATCTATCCCAACCATTCTAAGGTTCAATTGGCATTCCAAATTCACTCCATGCATCCATATAAACTCAATGAAACAATCCGTTTCGAATTCGGAGGTCATTCGGAAATTATACGAGAAAAAGGACGAAAATGCCCTTTAAATCGCAAAAACTCTAATTACCTATCGAGCTCTCATCAGAATGCCATGAAAATTTGTATGGATGTTCTAAAACACCTCAAAAGTCAAAAGCAATACAAATGGATTGATTCCAACCCAAATGTACACATGAAATAATGAATTGTCATTTTCCTCAGAAAAATGGCAATTTGGGTAATTTGGTCTTTACAAGGCCAATTCCTCACCAAATAATCCACTCTTCGAGCTGATCATTTGCATAAATATATGATAGAAATAATTGGTAAAAATGGGGTGTCCACAACGATGTAGTGCATGAACTTCATGATTGTTGAGCCTTCATTAATTGACAACTTGAATCATGTTTTTATAAGCATTTATATACTAAAATGGATATATAAGAACTATAAGATAAAGTCAATCAACCAACAAAGTTAGTCAAATAATCACTCTATAAATTTTAGCAATTAACAAGAGTGTATAACAACGTATTCATATGCATAGAACAAATAAATAAATCAATAATGATTTGTGGCTCCCCCTAACAATATGCATATAAAGATACTAAAGAGTATCATTTAAAGCATATGCATATTTTAGGTAAAACAAATTAATGTATGATGTAAAGAATTCATAATAAACATTTAATCATATGCATATTCCAAACAATCATTCATATGCATATTTCTTGTATCATGGATGTGTTTTACCACAATTTATGCTTGCAAATATACATAAGATGCAAATCAATATAATTACAAGACAATGATTGTTATCATCAAAATCAACCAACAAGAGTGGAAGCCATATGGCTAACACAACAAATGATAGAGAGCAAGAACTTGTGGAAAAAAACAGATTTAGAGGAAGTGTATTGTACTTGCAAAAAATTTGAGTGTGAAGGAATCCCATGTAGGCATATATTGACTTATCTAAAAAAAAAAAGATATTCTATATTTGCCTACCAAATATATTTTACGGAGATGGAAAAATGAATAAAAAATGGGGAAGGTAATTGAAGGAGGGGGTGTGGAGGTGAGCAATGCATGTGACAAATCTTTGTTGACAGAGCCAACTTTCAAACAATGTAATTAATGATGTCTTGAGTAGTTCAAGCTCATTGAAATGTTCAAAGAGAATTGCTCCAATTTCATGCCCATGATCAGTAGTAGTGGTGTGGGAGATTCAACAAAAAGTAACCAACCCTGACAATCAACTTACAGTGAACCAAGCCAAGTAAGTTTTAAAGGGTGTGGGAAGAGACTCAAAAGAGGGAAAGAGAAGTCTAAGCCCAAAGGCCGCCATTGCAATTATTGTGGGGAACATGGCGCAACGCATGAAAAAATGAATTCTCCAAAAAAGAGAATTTGGTATGTTATTATTATTTTTTTAATTTATAACTTTAATTATTCTCTTTGTATTAATATTTAATTTTGGATGCTCTTTATTAATTGAACAATTATCATTAACTTGTAGTGCTTCCCCTCTTGGCATTTGTGGACCCCAATTTGGAAATTCATCTAATGATGAAGATAACCGTTCCATAGGTAATTTGGGGGTGTAGTATTGTATCCTTACATTTATTAAATGTGTATTTGTTTATGATTACATTTTTTTTTTTTTTTGTAGGACTTGATGATGAAGAAAGTTCATGAGGGACAAAAGTGCTTTAATGTCCCCTATTATCGCATTTGGATGTATTGCAATTTGTTGTTTCTTTAAGACATCATTGTAAAATATTTAGACTATCTTAGATTTAGATATTTTCCCCATGTATTTAATTCCATGCACTACTTTATGTGTTTGATAGGTAGTGAGATTTTTTTTTTTAGACTATTGTGGATTCAGATACTTAATGTATTTTGTCTATCTTGGATTTGGTGGTTTTCATTCATTGGCATATTGACAAAGCTAGCTTATTTTAGTGGCACCTAAAATTTAAATTGGGTCTATGAGGTTGGTGTCACAATGTGGCATTCTTAGAAGCACTTGGTAGGTATATGAGGTTGGTGTCATCAAATATATTGAATTGCACTGCACTTGGCAGGTATATTGAATTGCACCAAATAAATTTTTAATGGCAGGTATTAGCCTCTTTGCACTTTTGTGTTTGGAAAGAAATGAACGGGTATTGGTCCATTTGTTTAATAGATGACATTCATAGTATACTTGTCTAACAAGGAGCAACATTCTTTTTTACTTATGATTAAGTATCCAATGCTTTCTTCAATAAACCAACTGATAAGCTTTTCTAAAGATGAAAACTGTGTGATTACTCGCATAATGAAAGATCTATTTGTAAAGAATTCTTTCCAGCATTACTCTTTAAGTTTTCAACATAATTTCAGCACACCTAGAACTCTTACAAAAAATCTGCATTAGGCTCTTTGCACTTCTTTTTTCTCTGTATGGTCTATTTGTCTAGCATAGTTCAAGAAATATTCTTGGTATATTGGTTGAAATGGACATATTAAAGAAAGAAAAAAGGGCACATAACCTGTCACCAATTGCCAAACTATCCCATAACTTGTTATCCATTAAAGAAGTAACGCATGAAAAAAATCACATAGTATACATATCCATATCTTAATCAGTCTTAATATTTTACAATTAGAAAAAATATCATCCCAAATATTTTTTTCTTCTTCTGGCACATGAAAATGTGATACATAAGTCTTCATCTTGAACCGTCTTCATCATCAAGTCCTACAATAACAACACATTCAACTTGTCTTATAATGATAAATTAGAACTTTAAATAAATTAGTACCAAAATAAGACACATGGGACACATTACCCATTAGTATGAGTGTGCAATTGAACAAATATAGCATTCCACCCTAGTGTTGTAACATGCAAACCTATATTAGCAATTGACTGCCCGGTCAACAAAATATCATCCCAAACTGGACAGATTATAGAAAAAAAGGTGAGATAGAATAAAATAATAAGAATAATAATTGCAGAATCCTAATTTAAAAAACAGAGCATTACATTAGCTTCCATGCAAGCCTAGAATTCCTAATGTTTGACACATAAAGTATGGTATTCTTACTTGCTTTTAGCCGTTCTAGCTTGCATATTGGCCCTAGTTTGCATAGAATAGGTGCATTTGACTTTCTTTGGTGTTTTGTGCTTTTATAGGTCGTTTGTTGTTATCCGCATCTTTTTGAAGTGTTTTGGGATGCTTGGAGAGTCGCCGTGTGTTGAGGAAGGTGTCTTTGCGCATTTTCATCTTCAAACGGAGTCATTTTGTGAAGCAAGCCCGCCAAAGCACGCTCGAATCGTGTTTCCTTCTTCATTTCAACCTTGGGAAGGGTCCTTCAACTTGTTCGAGGTATTTCAAAGTTGCGAGGATGGTTATTGGAGGCATTGTCCGATGTTATGAAAGTTTGGCGCTTTAGAAGTGCAAATTCTGCAGATTTTGAAGGTGAGTACCGGTACTGGCTAAGTGAGTACCGGTACTCAAGTGTGGCTTTTGGGCAGTGATGGTTGAGTACCGGTACTGAAAGTTGAGTACCGGTACTGGAGCTCGAATTTTCACCAGATGTGTTCGTAATTGTTATGATTTTGCAAGGGCACGGTCGTCTTTTGACCCCCCATTTGTGTAGCTGTTGTGGGGGGGTATAAATGGCCTCTTTCTCAGCTGAAGGGGTGTGCTTGGTCTTGGATAGTTAGGGTTTGGGTAGTTAGCTTAGGGTTTTTCATATTTCTAGGGTTTTCTACATAGTTTAGCTTAGATTTCTTCTTGTTTTTGTTATTCACCAGTTGTAATCTTTAGTTTTACTCTTAAAACTTGTTTCTTAGTGTTTGAACATTATTTCTTTGCCTTTTAATCCTTTAATAGAAGTTATTTCTCTTTCATTTTGCATTTATTACTCTTGTTTTGTATTTATTACTTGTAACCTAGCTTTAATGGAGTTCTAAACCTCCAAGGTAGGATTCAAACGGTGGAAACTCATCACCAACAAAGGTAACAACACTCTCTCATCTTCTTGTGTTTAATAGAAAGTGTATGATGCTAAATACTCACTACTTCTTCTATCAATGCTTAGTATGGCATCTTCTTGACAATGTGTGAACAAGTTAACCTTGGTACACATTGTGCTTGAACCTAAATGCATGCTAAGTGTTTGTAATAATGTTTAAGTGAGCATTTGGTATCATTCTCTTATTCATCTTTGTTTAAAAAGCTTTCAAAGTCATATCATCCATCAAAGACCATTCTTCAATGGATCCTAGATGAGAACACCAATGAGAGATGCTTGTTACCTAGTTGTGGATGAGTGGAAACCCTAGAATCCTACCATTTGTTTTCCTTGTGTTAACTACCATTGCAACCGGTTACCAAATCAAACCAATCAACAAACCCCCATGTTTTACTTAAAGTACACATTCGTTGGGTTTCAATACCTAAGGATCCTTCTTAGTCCCCACTCCCTGTGGAGATGACCTGTGGATTCCCATAGTTTTATTATGGTTGGCGATCTTGAGTTCCTACGCTTGGGAGTTAATTGAGCACACCACAAATTGACAAGCATTTTTGGCGCCGTTGCCGGGGAGTGGCGCGTACCTTGAAGTGATCCAAGGAAGAGCTAGTGGTAATTCGCAATTACATTGTGAATCCGGTAAGTTTTTCCTAACTCTTAGTGTATAGAAATTCTTTGTAGTGTAAATTGTTGTGAACAATTATTGCATGTCGGTTTGGACTCGTGGAGAGGGAAACCGACTTGTAAGGAATTGGCCACAACAAGACTTTGAAAACCTAAATTTGAGACCTAACTTGGCTCAACCATCCTCTCCATCAATGGAGCACAACCAAAACCATCCGTTTCAAAGAAATGCAAATGATCAAGACTTTCCAAATGAGCCTCAAGGGCGAAGGGATGATGTTATTCCGCCTGCAACCCCTGCACCTGGTGGGGGAAATTTAAATCAAAATTTTCAACAAAACATGAATCAAAATGAGCAGCAGAATAGACAGCCCGACATCCCTATGGTGAATTTGGGAAGAACTTTGAGGGAGATCTTCAACCCTCATAGAACCACCACACCATCTTGTATAATCCCATCTCCAGAGGCTAGTCGCTTTGTCCTAAAATCTGAAATGATTCGACTATTGCCTGAGTTTCATGGCTTTGATTCTGAAAGGCCATATTCCTTCATGAGGGATTTTACAGATGTGTGTAGTGCATTCTTGTCAACGGGGTCACCTATTGACATCATTTGCATTACTCTTTTCCCATTTTCTCTAAAAGACAAGGCAAAAATATGGTTTCATACTTTAACTCCTAATTCCATCCGCACTTGGGAACAACTACAAAAGATTTTTTTGGAAAAATTCTTCCCACCCGCTCGAACCAACATGTTGATGCGCATGATCCAAAATTTCACTGAGGAACCTAATGAGACATTCGCTGGTGCTTGGGAAAGGTACAAGGATTTGATAAATGCAATCCCCCATCATGGACTAGACGTAGGTCAACTTATAGGGTATTTCTACCATGGTTTGACCCGTGAAACTAAGCAATTTCTCCAAATGATGAGTGGTGGGGAACTTTTTGAGAAATCCCCCGAGCAAGCAATCCCATACTTTGATAGGTTGTCAGAGAGTGCGCGCAACTGGGAGGTTAACACAACTCCCGATGTTGCAAAGAGAGCTAGCAACCCAAGTAGTGGAGGAAAGTTCCAACTTAAGGAACAAGATGATCTTCAAGCCAAGGTGGCAAGTTTAACTAGGAAGTTAGAGGCCCTAGAAATGCAGAAAGTCAATGAGGTTACTGCGGTGCCTGCGGTGCCAAGTGTACCTCCTACACCTATTGTGCCTAGGGTAGAGGAACCATGCCTCATTTGTGAGGATCCTGTACATTCCACTAGAGATTGTCCTACCCTTCCTACCATTAAAGGAGCCGTCCAAGAGCAAGTCCATGCTTTGAACCCCCCTAGGAAGCCTTTCAATCCTTATTCTGAGACTTATAATTCGGGGTGGGGGAAGCATCCAAACTTTAGTTGGAAAAACGATGGGGTGAATGCTTCATCAAATCAAGGAAATGCTCAAGCCCATCAAGGTTATTCTAACCAAGGGCAAGGTTCCAATTTTCAAGGGCAAAGCTCAAATTTTCAAAACCAAGGATATCATTTTCAAAATCCAAATTCAGGTTTTTCAAATCAAGCCCCCACTTTTCAAAATCAAGGGTCACAAGGATTTTCTGCGAATCCTAACCAAGGCTTTCCCCATTTTTCTCATGGAAATCAAAATCATCAATCATACCAACCGCCCCACAAAAGAAATTTGGAGGACATTGTAGCCCAATTTGTCCAATCTCAACAAACAATGAATAATGAATTTCGAACGGCTATTAGTGACGTGAAGTGTTAACTCACTAAATTGACATCTTCTATGGGGAGTTCTCAACAAGAAAAAGGGAAATTTCCCTCTCAACCCATTCAAAACCCCCAAGGTCAAAATAGTGTTGGGACTTCAAGTCAAAATGATGGAACTTTTGAGCAATGCAAGGCTATCTCCACTCTTTGAAAGTGGCAAAATCATTGATAAAACCATCCATCCCAAGGATCTTCCAAAAGAGATCTCAAAAGATTTACAAAATGAGCCAAAAAGGGATGAGGATGTGATTGATGAGCCTAATGTCCCTAAAGCCGATGTTGTTGATGTGGATTTGGATAAAGAAAAAGCTAATCATGTTCCCTCCGCTCCATATCACCATAGGTTGAGAATCCCAAAGAAACTGAACAATCATGCTGAAATCTATGATCTTTTTAAACAGGTTAAGGTGAATATCCCCTTGTTGGATGCTATCAAACAAATTCCTTCATATGCAAAATTTTTGAAAGACTTGTGTACTGTGAAGAGGAAGTTAGGTGTCCACAATGATGCATTCATGACCGAACAATCCACATCTCTCATTAGAAATAACTTGCCCCCAAAATATAAAGACCCAGGAAGCCCCACCATTTCCATAGTGGTAGGAAACTCAAAGTTGGGACGTGCTTTGGTAGATTTGGGAGCCAATGTGAACTTGTTGCCATACTCGGTGTATGTTGAGCTAGGGTTAGGAGAGTTAGAGCCTACCACCATTACCTTTCAGCTAGCAGATCGTAGTGTGAAGATTCCTAGAGGTATAGTGAAGGATGTGTTGGTATAAGTGGATAAGTTCTATTTTCCTGTGGATTTTGTTGTTTTAGATACACAACCTGTGGTGAGTCAGGGGAGTCAGTTCCCAGTGATTCTTGGCAGGCCTTTCTTGGCCACTGCTAATGCCATAATTCATTGTCGGGGTGGGTTGATGACGTTGTCTTTTGGCAACATGACTGTGAACTTGAACATTTTCAATGTTATCAAAGAAATAGGGGATGATGAAGACATTTGTGAGGTGAACGTGATAGAGACTGTAGTGCAGGAATATGTTGATCATTTTTTATGTGATGACCCTTTGGAGTCTTGTCTAGTGAGCCCTGAGATTGTTGAAGAGGTAGCCACACCTGAAATGGAGTTTCTATACTCCATACTTGAACACAGTGAGGTGATGGAAACAAATGGGTGGACACCTAGATTCGAGGAATTACCTTCAATTGAGGAGAAAATTTTGCCATCAATAGAGAAGCCACCTAAGTTAGAATTGAAGCCTTTACCTCCCCATCTCAAATACTCTTTCCTAGGAAATGAAGAGACTTTTCCTGTGATCATATCATCTTCTCTAAATCTGGATCAAGAAGTAAGACTCATAGAAATTCTTAAGGCCCACCAAACCGCCATAGGATGGACCATTGCGGACATTAAGGGAATTAGCCCTTTGATTTGCACTCATAGAATCTACTTGGAGGAGGATGTCAAACCATCTAGGCAACCGCAGAGTAGGTTAAATCCTATCATGAAGGAAGTTGTCAAGAAAGAGGTGTTGAAACTCCTAGATGTAGGTGTCATTTACCCTATTGCGGATAGCAAATGGGTGAGCCCTACCCAAGTCGTTCCAAAAAAGTTCGGGGTCACTGTGGTGGCAAATGAACAAAATAAACTCATACCTACTAGAGTCACTACGGGTTGGAGGGTGTGCATATATTATAGGAAACTAAATGCAGGCACGAGGAAAGACCATTTCCCTCTACCTTTTGTGGACCAAATGTTGGAGAGAGTTGCAGGGCATGAGTTTTACTGTTTTCTTGATGGTTACTCTGGGTACAACCAGATAGAAATAACCTTAGAAGACCAAGAGAAAACCACTTTCATATGTCCTTTTGGCACATTTGCCTTTCGAAAAATGCCCTTTGGATTATGTAATGCACCGGGAACGTTTCAACGGTGCATGATGGGTATCTTTAGTGACATGGTAGAGAAGATCATGGAGATTTTTATGGATGATTTCTCCGTATTTGGGGATTCTTTTGAAGGATGTCTAGAAAATTTAGAGAAAGTGTTGGAGAGATGTGAGGAGAAAAGCCTAGTCTTGAATTGGGAGAAATGTCACTTCATGGTGACACAAGGGATAGTATTGGGACATATTGTGTCTAAGAAAGGAATAGAGGTAGATAAGGCCAAAGTTGAGTTGATCTCTAATTTACCCACTCCTAAATGTGTTAAAGACATACGGTCCTTCCTAGGTCACGCAGGTTTTTATAGGAGGTTCATAAGGAATTTTAGTGCTATATCTCGTCCCTTGTGCAATTTACTTGCCAAGGATGTTGTTTTTGAATGGTCACAGGCATGTGAGGAGGCTTTTGAAAAATTAAAAAGTATGTTGATTGCACCTCCTATCATGCGACCACCTAAATGGGACTTTCCTTTCGAAATCATGTGTGATGCTAGTGATTATGCCGTAGGAGCTGTCTTAGGACAAAGAGAGGATAAGAAACCTTTTGTGATTTATTACGCTAGTAAGACTCTAGATTCCGCCCAGTCCAACTACACAACTACGGAGAAAGAGTTCTTAGCTGTGGTCTTTGCCCTAGATAAGTTCAGGTCGTACATTGTAGGGTCTCCCATAATCGTTTTCACTGATCATGCGGCGTTGAAGTACTTGCTCTCTAAATAGGATAAAAAACCCCGTCTCATTAGATGGATCCTACTTTGTCAAGAGTTTAATTTGACCATAAAAGACAAGAAGGGAGTTGAGAATGTGGTGGCGGATCACCTTTCTCGTTTGGTTTTAGAGACAGCTTATGAAGGTCTACCCATAGGTGATACATTCCCTGATGAGCATCTGTTTGCTCTTGTTAGTTGTCCTTGGTACGCTGATATTGTGAATTATATTGTGACAGGACAAATCCCTTCTAGGTGGACTTCTCAACAGAAGAGAAAATTTTTGGTTGATGTGAAAAACTACTTTTTTGATGATCCCTATCTTTTTAAACACTGCCCTAATCAGTTGATGAGAAGGTGTGTACCCAACGACGAACAAATTGGGGTGCTCACCTTCTGTCATTCTGAAGCCTGTGGAGGGCATTTTTCTGCTAGGAAAACAGCTGACAAGATTTTGCAAGCCGGCTTTTATTGGCCCACACTGTTTAAAGACTCATTTGAATTTTGCAAAACTTGTGCTCGGTGCCAACAATTAGGAGGTGTTACAAAAAGGAACATGATGCCTCTTACCCCCATTTTAATCATTGAAATTTTTGACTGTTGGGGTATAGACTTCATGGGTCCTTTTCCCTCCTCTTGTGGGTACTTGTATATCTTATTGGCGGTGGATTATGTCTCAAAGTGGGTGGAGGCCATCCCAACGAGAACGAATGACCACAAGGTGGTTTTGAAATTTTTGAAAGAACACATTTTTTCTCGTTTTGGGATGCCTCGTGCAATCATTAGTGATGGTGGGCTCCATTTTTGCAATAGGCCGTTTGAAAACTTAGTTAAAAAGTATGGAATCACACATAAGGTTTCCACCGCATATCACCCACAGACTAATGGCCAAGCCGAACTAGCCAATAAGGAGATAAAACACATTTTGGAAAAAACCCGAACCGCAAGGATTGGTCTCTTCGACTAACCGATGCTCTTTGGGCATACCGCACTGCTTTTAAAACCATTCTTGGTATGTCTCCCTATAGGTTGGTTTATGGCAAGGCATGTCACTTGCCGGTGGAAATGGAGCACAAGGCATATTGGGCCATTAAAACTCTTAACTTCAATTTGGCTAAAGCAGGTCAACAGCGGATGTTGCAAATGAATGAGCTTGAGGAAATGAGGCGCGAGTCTTATGAAAGCTCCAGAATTTACACATTGAGGAAATGAGGCGCGAGTCTTATGAAAGCTCCAGAATTTACAAAGAGAAGGTCAAGCTATTTCATGAAAAACGCATTGTGAGGAAGATCTTTGAACCTCAACAGAAAGTACTTTTGTACAGTTCTCGTTTGCACATTTTTCCAGGCAAGCTCCGTTCAAGGTGGACTGGACCTTTCGTGGTCAAAGAAGTCCACCCCTATGGTGCAGTTGAGATCGAGAATCCTGAAAATGGGAAAATCATCAAAGTCAATGGTCAGCGCCTAAAGCCATTCCTTGAAAACTTTGACCGTCAGGAGAGCATGGAGGAGTTGGTAGATCCAGTCTACCAAGACATTCCTCATGAGTAAATTCTGTATTACTCATTGTACATAGCTTGTCGTTTCAGTTATTAACCATTCTTTTTGGAAATATGGATACTCTGACCCTTGTGCAGCTTTTCAGCTTAGTTATAGCTTTGACACAGGTATTTTTGTTCCCTCTCCCTTCAATTTAGTCCTTAGTGCTTATCTTTTCACGCATTGAGGACAATGCACATTTCAGTTGGTGGGGGGGGGTATATACTGGTGTTCATGTTGATACTCATACTTTCACACATAGGGTAACTTCTTTTTGTTGAAGGAGTATATGTTAGTTGTTCATGTTGGTTATTGTTGTTTCTAGTAAGTTGTTTTGCATAAATTTTTCGATTTTAGGCCTACATGAGAATAAAACTTGAACTTTTGAGCTATTCTTTCCTTTGAACTTTTATTATGAACTCTGTACATTCCTATCACACATGTACGCCAGCAAGACTGAACAAACCACTTCATCATTTTTGAGTTTATTCATCCATTTTTGTTTATTCTCACTTTAGAATCATGACTTGTACCATTTCTGCGCATTTTGAATACATTTGGTATTGTAATCTCACAAGTCATTGATTTTTGTTTCCCAAGCTCATTTTCGCTTGGTTTTGGCCTCTTAGCGTGAAATTTTACATAACCAAGTCATTTTCATGCAATTTATTCATTGTGGAACATCCGTACATATTTGGAAGATGATTCTAGGCCATTATTGCTTATTTGAACTTCAAAATCATGCTAAGTCACCATTTGACCCTTTGTTGAGCTTAAAAGTTGCCAAATTGTTCAAAACCTTAGGATCCATGGTCCTTTTTGAGTAGGTTTGCTTCAAAGTGAATAAAGTCAACCATTCGAGTAAAGAGTTTTCTCGAGGTAGGGTAATAGCACGGCGATGATAGGAAGCATGGTAAGAGGTACCAGTGGAAGGAGTGATGAATTTGAGCCTTTCAATCAACCACATTTGGAGTAGAATGGGGCTACCTTCAAAAGGAGTTTTGGGGTCGGCGTGAAGTTTGTCTAAACTATTCAGAGTCTCGGCGAGGACCATGGGCATCATATTTTGAGATGTGGAAAGGGGTAAAACTAGCTCACACAATTCTAATGGAACTAGGAAAGAGCCAGTATAGAAGAAAAATTGCCCGAGAAGGCATAAAACTAAGGCATGTTGAACGGGCCGTGAAGTGGTGAATTGATTCAAGCCGGGATGAAGAAAAGAGGTAACCAGTTTCAAAAGGTTAAGATTGGTACCTTCGATGAATGTAAAAGCATCTCCTTCAGAGATCTCGAGAAGAGAAGCGGGAGTTGTTGTGTACTTGCGCCGAATCTGTGGGAAGATGAAAGGTCTTTTCAGTGGAACGGACATGATCGCGCAGAATTCCTCCAACAGTGGGCATATTTCTACAGTGCCGAAGTTTAAAACATGAGTTGTGGGATCCCAAAAGTGGCTTGTAGTAATGAGAAACGTGGTTTCTATCTTGATTTGTTGAAGAGAGAAGCACGCATTTAAGTTGAAGCGAGTGAACACCTTTTTGTCTTCCTTCATCATTCTCGCCATGAATCTTTTCAAAACCTGAGGGAGAGCCTCCATGATGTTGAAAACTATTGTAGGATGGTTGTAGAGGCTGCTAAAGGTCCCTTTTTATAGGCCTAGGTCAAGTTTGAAGAGAAATTAGAAACTTAAAAGGCTAGAAATTGGAAACTGCTCAAAATAGGCAAAATAAGGCGGGCCATTACGGTGACCGTCCTAGGCAGGACAACTAACTGTCCTAGGGTGGACAGCCAACCGTCCTGGTTTGGATGGTCACCAGGATTTGGCCGCCCATTTTTGCCAATTTTGCTTATTTTCGACTTTTTTTTTTGAGTTTTTGTTCATTCGGGGCCCTGATTTTGATTTTTATTGGCTTTGTTGCTATTTACAAGTTTTAAAAACATTGGTATTAGTTCAATCATGATCAAAAGTGAGAGAATTAATAGCAGTGAATGAGTTTTAATAGTGCACATACACTTTTAGAGAGAAAAAAAATCGTTTTGGCACAAATGTTTACAAATTACATATGATTTTCAAATGAAACCCCATGTCTCATAAAAGATTGGTCAATGTCTTCGAGAGCTCCTCCTTATCCCTCTGCTAGATCCCTCGCCAGCTGAAGAATGACGTGGTGGGTCAGGTGCCTGAAACGGTGTTCACGGTTTGATCAGTTTATGAGAAGGGAAAGAAGATGAATTTGAGAATGTAATTTGGAGATTACCTGTTGACGAGTAAGAGCTGAGGTCCTCAAGCTCATCCTGTGAAGGTCACGCCTCATGGTAGTAGTAAGGTCGATGTAGTCCTGGCAGTATTCTCGAGGGACCTGTTAGAAAGGAATGATGTCAGTGTATCTGTGGGGATGCGTGTGCAGTTGTTCGATTCAGTGGGAGGTTTACCTGTTCGTAAGAAGGATCTATGTGATATCCCTCATCGACTGAAGGTCGTGAAATAGTAGAAGTCATGAAGTTAGCTTCAACTATCAGCTCAATGTTCCAATCTGCACGCTGCAAGGTAGGGGGCCTATTTGCGTCTTAATCATCATCACTAGCAGCAGCTCTAGAACTTTGACCCCGGGAACGGCGACCCTGTGGACATAAAGATGAAATTTTGTAATTGCATTTACAGAGATGGAATAAAGTACTCTCAAAAGTCATACCCTCTCAGGTAGCTCTCCAGTCGCTAAGGGACGCATCAAGAACTGTTGGCAAAAGACCTCATAGCTCGCATCAGAGAAAAGGAAAGTGGAAAGATTCACTCATATCTTGGACTCTAACAGGGCCTCACCCTTCAGTTTATCAGTGTGTGAACCAGCCAACCTAGATCGGGAGGCCTCTCGTTCACTTTGGGGGTGTTTATCTTGAGTGGATTGTGGATAATGTTTATCCGTCTCGATTTATCCTTCTCTATTATCCACGTTTATCCTTCTCTATTATCCACTCAAGATAGGGTTTTTGAAAAAGGATAAGAGTTTGTAAAAACTAGGAGTCGCCACTTTATTTTTAGGGAACAAGGAAACCACAAAAAGAGTTTTATTTTCAATAAAATATTGACCCCATATTTTGGAAAAGCATTGTCTTTGAATCAAAGTTGGATTCGGGGGCTAGGTTACGAAGTGGGAATGTTCCAAAGAACTCCTTGTATGCACCCACCTCGCCCTAATTAAAGGTCTCCTAATTAAGTTTGGGCTTTATCAAAATCTTTTCAAAACAATCTTATCATATCTAATCAACCACAAAATATGAATAATAATATATAATAATAATATATAGTACAAAAAGTATACAAGAAACCTAAAGATCTTAGGAGACTAGAAGTCAACCTAAGATTGGACTTGCGCCCTATTGACTGCCTACGTACCTTACCAATTTCTTGATAAAGATCAAAGTCCACGTAGTTCGATTACCCTAGGACTCTCCTATTGTAATGAACTATATCCTTGAAGGTGTTCTACCTTATCTAAGACTCTATCTTCGAAAGTTGGTGTGTGTTTGAAATGTTTCATATTTCAAAATGGGAGTTTCATCCCAAAATAACTTCTTTTATTTTCATTTGAAAACTCTCAAAAATAGACTCTTAAACAAGCCAAAATTCCTATTTGGATGTAGTTTTTACAACAAAGGGGAGTCCTAGGTGAAGCCAAGTGGCTCCCCTACCCTAGAAGTCCCTAACTACATCCTAAAGTCATCTAAACACTCCTAAATATCAACATAATGCATGCTGGAATTTCTGGAAAAATAGATAAAAATGCATAAAAGATTATAAACAATGCATGAAAATGGCCTAAATGCAATCTAAGTTATCTATGGGGACCTAGGCATGTTTCTAAGTTGATTTAAGCCTAAAAAAATGAGTTTTAATGCAATTTTAGGTCACTTTAAACCCATGGACAGATTTGAAAGTGATCAAAAAGTGTATTTAAAACCCTAAAAACAATGAATAAAAATAGTAAAAGAATGCACTAAATGCAACCTAATATGCATATTAAAACTATCATCATACATAGTATTTAACCACAAAGGAAGGGACTCACCTTTGCATGCTCCCTCGAACATATTTTTATATACCAATCAAACATCCCAAATGATAAAAATAAACTATGATGAGACTGATACTAATACTAAACTTAGATAGATTAACAACCTAATATGAACAACACAAATCCATCCTAAAAATACTCGCATATGATTTATAAACTAACCTAACTTGATTACTAACTTAAAAGACTTAAACATGCATGAACTTAATCCTAAATATCCAATCCTAATATGATATGACTAAAGAAGAATAGAAGAAGAGAAATATGCATATATATTAAAAATAAACTAGCCTATTATGCATACTAAAAGAAAATATGGAACCTAAACTATGCATACTTACAATGAACTAAACCCTATACATACTAACAATGAACTAAACCCTATATATACTAAGGAAATAAAACCTAACCTAGCATGATCATAAAAGAAGAAGAAGAACAAGAATAAGAAAAAAAAACTGCAAAAAAAAACTTTAAACTACTAACCTTTTTCTCTGCCTCCTTGCTTCAAGCCTTCTCCTCAAGCTCCAAGTCTTCTCCTCAAACTCCAAGGACTCTAAGGACCTCAAGGACTTTAAAACTTAAGCTAGAGTGCTATGGGGGAAGCTTGTGCAATTGCTCAAGCCTCTACTCTCCAAGCTAGCTCTCTAAAGATTTTTTATGTGTGTTAAAACTGATTTCAAGGCCCTCTATTTATAGGGAGGTCTGAGTTTGATCAATGGCTGAGTTTGAATCTCTTAGAAGTGATCCAAGGGTGTAAAACCAGCCTTCCAAGGTGTTCATACTCATCCAAAAGTCCCCATGACCGAACTAGACACATGGCAAGACTTGGAAGAGTCCCGGGCAGAAAAGAGACTGAAGAAGAGCAGTTATTGGGCAAAGTGATCGACGAACATCCACCCTAGGACGGTTGGCCATCCTTCATGGACGGTTGTCCATCCCTAGGTGGACGGCCATCGATCCCCCATCTCCAAAAATGCCCTATGTGGGCCTATCTCAGCCAGTTTCGTCCTGGTTTCGGCTTTTTTCGGCTTTTCGGGCCCGTTTTAAGTCCAAATTTGACGATTCAAGCGCCGAAACGATCATGATTCGATTTTCCATGTTTTAAGAAGTGTTTGAAGTGAAAATTCATCGACCGAGGTCAAAGGTTTAGGGAAAATTCGACCGATTAGCTGTTTAGGGCCTGCCGGGCCCAAATTAGGGTTTTGAAATTTGCTAACCGATTGCTTTCGAAATAATTTATTTTTCTTGAAACAAGTTTTAAAATGTTTTAAGAAAGTGTTTTGAAGCCTTTAAAGGCTTTGGTTTAATAAAAATATCGAATCCCGGTCGTTTCCGGTCGAAACCCTAATCTGGGCTTTGAAAAGGGCTTTTCGAGCCTCAAGAGCCAATCATGAGCCAAAAAGCTCCACAGACCTTGCCACTGATCAACTTAGCTACCAGACACACTTTACATATCTATGCCAAAGCATTGAGATCATTCGAGACAAGATCGACAGTTATTTAGGGCTTTTGTGATTCAAAGGACAAAACTGCCATTTAGTCACAAAAGGCCTTATTTTCTATCAAGCCTGGCTCAGATTACCATGAAATTTTGCAGGGATGTTCCTAGACTCTCTAAAAACCTAATGCAAAAAGAACCGACTCAATCTGACCTAAAAGCACACATGTGATAATGACATCTATCTAACTACCCACAAGGGTAAAACTGGGAATTTAGGGTTTTGACACCTTATTTCACCTCAAATCAAAGGCAACCATTCATGACCATACTCATGGTAAAAAATGGATGTCTACACAGTGTGACGCATGTTTGCAGGAGGCAGAAAAGGCACCCTAGCTGCATCTATGTTTCCATAGACTTGGCGACAGACTCTCTCACCCAAGTACCAATATCTGCTAGCAGGCCCCTCAAACAAGATTCGCCTATGTGTCAGGAGTACGCTCTGTGCGTGGGGGGAAGCCAAAGTAGTCCTCCAAATACCCCATGGGTCCCAGTTCACCTGAAGATTATGAAGAGTATGAGAGTTGAATTTGGAAGATTTAAGAGAAAGACAATGGTTTGAGATTTTACCTGTTCTGCAGTGAAACCAGCAAGGATAGCCTTGGCAGTGGCATAATCATACCTATGGAGGTTGGATTTTTTCCTATTACATGGATCAGAGCGAGTTAGAAATGGCCATTGGTTAACCCCCTCTTTCAAGAGAGGACAACCGAGACCCAAGTAGATGAAAGCCCATACCTGCATGAAAGAAAGATTAGAAAATTGACAAATATATGAGAGATTTTATTGAAAGACACAAGATGAAATCAGTACCTGCCATATGAAAGCCAAGCCGCCGAAGTCTTGAGCAGCATCTCATGATTTGTCGCTCATGGAGCGATACATGGTCGCTAATGCCGCTCCACCCCAGTCGTACAGGTGAACATTGTCCATATCCTCAAAACTCTTCAAGAAGCCTAGGCAGGCTATGTCCTGAGTACCCGCGAAGAAGGTGCAAGAAATCAGATATAAGATGAATGCTCGGGCGATATCTTCAGGATCTCCACCCTCTTCTTCGATTTGGATACTGAAATGATTATAGAGCCAAGAGCGCCTGACTCCTCTTTTTGTCAAAGGAACATTTTCAACACCCAAGAGATTTAGCAAGTATTCTTCATCGGTGTGAGCTTCTTCATAAAAAGCGAGCGGTTGGCCTCTAATAGGAAGTCCTGTAATCATGGTGAAATCGAGTAGGGTCATAGTCATTTCCCCAAACTCGAAGTGAAATGTGTTGGTGGTGTCCCACCAAAGTTCAGAAAGAGCTATCATAGCCATCCTGTCCATGTTATCAAGCCAGAGAGAATCTCGAAAGAACTTGAAGCATGCCTGCTCTACAATAGCCTTGGCTTGAGGTTGTCGTGCCTCCATCAATTCCCACCATTTGATCAGTTTACCCAAGGAGTATCGTGTACGAATTTCGAAAGTGGGCTGCATAAGCACATTTGTGTTATATTTACATCAAAGCAAATGTTATTATTTCTAAGTGAATTTTGATTCAAATGTAATGCAAGCATGGTTATTGATTTACATATCATGAGATGAAGTAAATTTTTTATGCTTTGAAGGAGCCAAAATGATCGATGTATTTTCAAAGGGTTTTTGCAAAAAAGATGTGTGCATATTACATGACACAATTTATTGTCAAAGTCATGGGTGGTGTCACCAAAATCCAAAGTGTTTCAAATTCAAAATTGATGGTGTTTTAATCAAATTAAACATTATAGAAAATTTTTAAAATACTTTGTATGTCATGAGATGACTTTTAAAGGAGAAATTTGAAAATGGTGTCACTTAGACATTTTATCAAACATGTGATATGCATATTTTCAAAATGATATTTTCAAAGAAGATTGATCATGGCAAATACTTTCTAAAATCCTACAAAAATCATTGAAACATGATTAGGATATGTTTGATTTGAAAAATCAAAGTTTACTTCATTGAGGCATTTCATCAAACACTTGGTGTGCACCATTGACAAGCTTGTGAAGCTATGAAATGGGGCTCCCATGCTTTTCCCAAAAGTTGTAATGATATGAAAATCAACAATCACAACATACAAGCAAGCATTTCAACTCAATCAATTGCATATGAATCAAAAGTTATTGATGAGATTTAACTTACATTGTCTTTGGAGTGAATATATGAAAGATGTGTTCTAGGCTCCAAGAGTAGAGATGGTGGATGAGAGTCTCCATATGATGGTGCCTTGTATCTAGCATTGACTTCCAAGAATGGATACTTTGAATAGGGTGGAGGAGATTGATTTATATCCATTTTTGAAGAGAATGAAGTGTTAGAGGTATGCCCTAAAACCAATCCTAAAGTGCATATCTATTTC
>JAESVK010000205.1:294165-327041 GCA_017140935.1 Hamamelis virginiana | reverse complement strand
ACTTCTATCCCCATGGCACCCCACAATTCCCGCAATGTGGTGTCCCTCTCCCTACTTATTGACTACTGATTTCTACTTGTACCAAAAAAAAGAAAGAAAGAAAATTAGAAAAATGAGAAAAAGCATATCTTCCAATAATATCAAAGTAGTAAAGTTTACTTACTTAACATAAATAATTAGGTATTAATTTTAGTATTATATTTATACTTTTTTGGTTTAATAGGTAACATACTATTTTATATTCAAATAATAATTTAGGATAGTGTGAATAGTAGTAATAAGAAAAGTGTTCAATGCAGAGCTCCACTGCATCAATTACACTGTAAATAAATAGATTTTCATTAGGAATTATTTTGTCATCAATTACACTATAAAATATATTAAGCTATGACATTAATTATGCTGTTTTTATAAATATTAAGTACTGCAGGGAAAGATTTGTATGGAAGAGGATTGTGGCATGGTAGAGGATGTGACATTGGAGTAGTTGACTTGAGTGGAGAGATGAGTAAGGAAAGATTCAGATCATGTGGAGAGATGGAAGATTGCATATGGGGAAAGATTGGAATTTGAATGGCTGTGAGATATGGGGATTAGGAGAGGTTGACCGATATCGGCAAGGAAATATTTTGACCATGTGAGGATTTGGAAGGGAGCATAATGGTAGGGATTTTCATAGATGGAAAGATGCGCAGCAATTTGGTGTAGCAATTTGGCAAATAGATTTGCTAATTTCTAACTAAAATTAAGTTAATCTAAATTTGGGAATCAACTTTTGCTTGGGTGTATTTAAAGAAGACATAAAAAAAAAAAAGAATGAATTTAAACTTCCAATATATATTTAGGTTCAAACTTTATAAACTTACCAACCCACCGACCCGCATCCAAAGATTAATTATAAAATATGGTTGAACTAAGATTTCAATAATGAATATTGTCAAATGGTTGAATTGCAATGTGTTAAACCCAAGTTCACAACATGCACTCAAAACCAAAACTATCTCTTGTTTTTAATGAATAGTATATGTAATGGAATAAATTTGACTAAATTTTTTTAGGAAAAATTGTCCAAAAGTCTCATTTTGAATTTTTTTACCCCCCATTATCTTTTTACTTTACCCAAAATTCCAAATTTTAAGGTTTTTTTTTTTTTTTTTTTACCCAAAAGTCAAAGCACTTTAAAAAAACTCATCTATGCATCAGTTTCCCAAGCACTTCCAAAAAACTTATCTATGCATCAGTTTTCTGCAAAATGTTCAGTTGCTACAAAATCAAAGAACAAACTGATTTGTTTCTCTTATTTTTCGATAAGTAAGATATATTAAAACAAAACAAAAAAGGCCAAACTACAAGACAAGAATGTCAGAAGAAAAACCTCATCTAACAACCATAGACCTATTATGGGGGTTATCTTTAACAATTGTAAAAAAGGAAACTTTAAAGCAAATATCTTCAGTCACTATGTAGATAACATCATTACAATCACTAAACAAATTTTCATGAATCCTATTGTTCCTTTCTCTCCAAGCATGATAAATCACAGCAGCCCAAGCTAGCTTCTTCACAGTCGTACAAAAGGACTTGTCTTTCAAAGAATATACCTAGAGGATCTCATTATCCCAGCTTCTAAGGAATCTTCTAATTCCACACAAATTCAAAACACCTTGCCAAACAGTTGCAGTATAGGAACATTCAAAGAACAGATGGTTCCTAGACTCCACTTGCTGTTTGCAGAAAATACATTTAGTCAAATCACACAAACCCCATGCAATCAGTCTATCTTGAGTGGCAAGTCTACCTCTAATTGCCAACCAAGGATAAAGGCATGCTTAGGAATTGATTTAGAATGCCAAACACTATTGTACCAAGGAACAAGTTGGTGATGATTTCTAATATGATCCCAAGTAGAGCAAGTGGAAAAGACACCAGAAGGAGATGGAGTCCAGCATATGATATCAGGAGAAACTAAGTTGGGTAAGGATGCATTACTGATATTAGCTTGCAACTCCATAAGATCCGCAGAAGAGGATAAAGGCAACTGCCAACCATTATCAGTGACGATACTTGAAACCTTTGCATTTGAGTGTATTCCTGCATCATCTATAACACGAGGACCCATTCTTGGAGCAATAGGACCATCAGGAAGCCAGTTGTTATGCCATAAAAAGGTTGACTGACCATCACCAATTTTATGCTTAATCAAAGGTCTAATAACCATCCTCAGTTAAAGAGGTTTCCTCCAACTCCATGAGCAGTTTGAAGGGATATTAAGAGTCTAGAGACTTCTACGCCTAAGAAGATATGCCTCAACCCAATATACCCAAATAGATCCAGATTTACAAAATAAAACCCAAATAAGTTTCATAATAGACGCACGGTTCAAGTCTTTAATTTTTTTAAGGCCCAAAACTCCTTCAGACTTAGGGGTACAAACTGATTTCCAGCTAACTTTAGCACCAGATGATTTAAGAGTATGCCCACTCCAAAGAAAAGCACTAAAAAGTTTCTCAATGTTACGAATTATACTCTTGGGAAGGATGAAAACATTTGTCCAGTAAATATGAATGCTATAAAGAACTGAACTAACAAGTTGCAATCTTCTAGCAAAATAAGGGGCTTTGACAGTCCAAGAGTTAATTCTAACCATAATTTTTTCCAAAAGGGGAGTACAATCTGCAGCACTGAGTTTAGATGAGATGAGTGGCACACCCAAATACTTAACAGGGACCTTACCTTCTTTCACATTAGACAGTGACAACAGGGAAGCTTTCACAAGTTCAGTAACTCTTGACATAAAAATAGCACTTTTATCATAATTAATCTTAAGACCAGAGTATGATTCAAACCTCCTAATCTCATTTAACAGAATGTCCATAGAAGTAGCATCACTATGAGAAAATAGGAAGATATCAGTTGATGCTCACTCTGATGCACCTGCTATGAAATTTAAATCTCGACAGCTGAGCAGCGTTACCCAAAGCACAAGAGAGGGCATTCATAACAATAACAAACAAGTAAGGGGATATTGGATCCCCTTGTCTAAGGCCTCTTCTCCCAGCAAAGTACCCCTCCAGACCACCATTAAGAGAAACTGAGAATTTAGGAGTAGATATGCACAATTCAATCCATTGAATAATTCTAGCAGGAGTGTTCATTGCTTTGAGGATGGTAATAATAAAATCCCAGTCCACACAATCATAAGCTTTCCGAAGATCAATCTTCACTTCACATCTTGCAGGGCCAAAATTATTATGATAGTTACGGAGCAAATGTTGAGAGAGAAGAATGTTATCAGCAATACTCTTGTCTTAAACAAAAGCATTCTGAAAAGGGCTAATCACATCAGGAAAACAAGCTTTAAACCTGTTAGCACTGACTTTAGAAATGCATTTATACACAATATTACAACAAGAGATGGGTCTAAAATCATTCATGCAGGAAGGGTTAGGAACTTTTGGAAGCAATGGCGGTTGAATTAACAACTCCCAATAGCTTCCCACTTTGGAAAAAAAATGAGGAAATGGCCTTTATCACATCAGTACCCACAATGTGACAGCACTTTTTAAAGAAAAGGGAGGAGTATCCATCAAGACCAGGAGCTCTGTCATTTTTGATAGAGAACATAGCTTCTTTAATTTCATCATCCAAGACTGGACGATTCAAGATGCTCAAGTGAGTATCATTCCAAGAAACCCCCTCAAAGTAAGACATGTAATCCTCTTTGTTGGGGATGGTGTTACCAGAAGTCCCTAACAGATTTTGGAAATAAGAAACCACCTCATGTTTGATTGCTGTAGGATTCTCCAGTTTTTCCCCTTAATTGTTCAGTAAACAAGTTATGGATTTGAATAAGTTCCTAGATTTCACAACTTTATGAAAGAAGCTAGTATTTTGGTCACCCAACTGCATCCATTGAACACGAGACTTTTGCTTAAAGAAAGCTTCCTCACTTTTAGCAAGAGACACAAACTCACTGTAGCATTTCTTTTCAGTACCAATAAGATTAGGGTCAAGGGGGTTGTGCAGCATGTTAACTTGGGCAGCATATAGATCTTCCCTGGCTTTGAGCACTTTCCCTCTGATAACACCAAAAGCATTAAATTAAATGTTCTCAACAAAGATTTAAGAAGCTTGAGTTTATTGTAAAGGATGAACATAGGAGTGCCATATATAACAGTATTCCAAGTGTTCTCCACAAGAGTTAAAAACTCAGGACGGTCAGCCCAAAAGTTGAAAATTATGAAAGGCTTCCTAACCCCAAGAGAAGGGGCTGCTAAAGAGATGGTGACAGGGCAATGATCAGAAATACCAGGAGGGTGAAAAACAACATTTGATTTATCATAGACATCAAGCTAGGCTTCATTTATCAACATTGTATCTAGTTTCTTGGCAATCCATTGGTTGCCCTCCCTTTTATTACTCCAAGTACAAAGAGGACCCAAAAGATGCAAATCAATTAAGTAAGCTTCCAGCAAACAATCATGAAAATCAACAATATAGGACCTGTTATCAATGGAACCACCAGATTTTTCACCAGAGAATCTAACAGTATTGAAATCCCCAAGTACTACCCAAGCATGAGAACCAAACATCCTGGAGCAAGAAGTAAGGTTGTCCCATAATAACCTCCTATCAACCCCATCATTAGATGCATACACCATTGTGCAAAACAAAACCCCATCTTTGAAAGACACAAAACAGTTGATAGCTTGGTCCGAAGAGGAGATAACCATGAGGCTAATTATTTCCGAACTCCAATAAATCCAAAACCTACCCAAAGTAAAAGCATGATAGTTCTGAGCTAAGCACCAACCAGGAGCTATAAAATTAAAAATACTGTCCATATTAATACTACGAACCCGAGTTTCAACAAGACCAAATAAATCTAATTTATGGTTTTTCATAAACAAACGCACTTCTATTTGTTTTAGAGGATCATTCAACTCTCTTATATTCATGTTGTCCCAAATATATAACCCTAGAGGGGGGTGAATAGGGTTTATGGAAAACTTTTGCAAATAATTACCAAATAAAATTAAGTTCAATTAATTTCAGCACATACAAATATATAAGCAATTAATTGAAACATGAGTAAGGGAGAGAGAGATCAAACACAGTATTTTAATGAGGTTCGGAGTCCACCTACTCTTCGCCTTAAGCACTCAGCCTAAGGATTCCACAATCGACTAAGAATTAGCTCCTTCAAGGTGGAGAAACCTTTACACAGTCTTCTTTATCCTAGGTGGAAGACCCTCACCTAAGCTCACAAAGAACCCACTAGTGCTCACAAAGAACACTTCTTCAAGCTTCACAAGGAATGCTTGGCTAATGCTCACAAAAAGCAACTCTTCAATGCTTACCAAGAGCACTCACAAGATTTACAAAGAGATGTAATTTAAATACGACAAATGAAACTCATTAAAGAGTAGATTATATACAATTGAAAACTCTCACTAATATCTCTCAATGATATAAACTGATTTGGCTCAAGAGAATGATGAATTCAACAAGATTGATGAGTAAACAAGTTGGAGTTAGTTTTAAATAGGTTCCTTTACTTGTTTAAGACTCATTCAATGAATATATATATAAGTCCCAAAGAGAGTATGGCCGTTAGGTACAAAAATATGACCGTTTGAGTTTGTCAAAACTAGTCGTTATAAGATTCAGGGCACGGTTAGTCGACTAGGCAAAGAAGGTTAGTCGACTAGCATAGTCAAAACTAGTTTGATTCGAAATTTGGGCTCGGTTAGTCGACTAGGCAAAGATGGTCAGTCGACTAGTCAATGAGGCATAGTCGACTAGGCAATGTTCAAAACCAATTTTAATGAAAATTGACGAGTCTTTTGAAATCATATAAACCCACTTTGATTTAAAAACATATTTGACCAATTAAAGGAATTTTTCCAAGTTAGAAACAAGGTCTATAATGTTTATATTCTTTTTGAGCCAAAATAAGTTCAATTCATAATGAGAGCTTTACAAGTAAAGTCCTAATTACTCAAACAAGGCTCCGCAATAATTCTTCAAATGAACTTCAAGTCTTGTGATAGACTTTACTTTGAACTTATGGTTGTTTGGCTTGAACTTCACATAAGGAGGCATGGCTTGCTTCAATGATTTAGTGGAAGAGCAATACAACTCTATGAATCCTGATTTACAAGATGTATGCTAGAAAGAAAATAATTTTCACATGATATTATTCACCATTATCAATTATATGAGTGACATTCAAATAATATATATTCAATTGATAATTGGCTTAGAGAAAACAATTTTAATAGCATATGCACTATATAAAATATTCATAGCACAATGTTTGTTATTATCAAAATCAATTATATAAACAAGGGTGGAGGCCATAGGGCTAACAATCTCCCATTTTTTGTTGATGGCAAACATTGGGTATAATATGCATATGAAATGAAGCTATATGGATTTGTAGCTCCCCCTAACAATATGCAAAGGATATCAAGAATTCCACTTTTAAGTGCATTGCATATTTTGGGTGACAAATCTGCATATCTTCATTTTGTTGGGCATATTGTACCAAAACTATGCATATTTTGCATATTCTCCCCCTTTTTGGCATTAACAAAAAGAAGACAATGGAGGGAAAACAAGGAGATGAAACAAAGAGCTAGGTTCATAATTTTAAGAGATGATAGCTTTTACACAATAATATCCGGTATAGGAAATTGAGATCATCAAAATATAAGCCATGAAGAACTTTCAACTTCATCAATATTTGCAAATGAGAATATCAAAATCAACTAAGCTAACCAAGAATATCAAAATTTCATAAGAGATTTTAAACAATAATTAAGTTTAAGGAAGAGACATTCAAAATATATTCAGGATTTGGCATGTGCCATAATATCTTATTCATAATTCAAAATACTTAGCAAGATGCAACCAAATATCCAGACAGAGATAATCTAAACCAAAATATTATCCATCCAAACTGTTAAACTAAGAAAGTATCCAATTGTATTGATTATTTGACAATTAAAAGTTATCCAAAGAAAGTTAAAAGTTAGCCAAGTTTGAATATTAATAAACCTGTCGAGGATATTCAAATATGAACTTAGCAAGTGACACAAAGAGGTGATATGCAAGTCACATAAATTTTCAAGTTCCCATCAATATAATATAAATTATTACAGGCATATATGTAGATGGGCATCATATTATAACCTTAAGACAGTTCATAAAATAACCTCATTTAAGAGCCAAGATTTAAAATATCCAAGCTATCAAAATGGAATAAAATCAAATATTAATTGTGACAGAAATGAAAAGGATTTCATAATATCATAAATTAATAGCATAAACAAGGCATAATTTTTCAAAAAGTTAAACCAAATGTTTAAAGGATTATCCATAATATCCATCAAACTAATCTAGCAAGTATGCCGGTCTTCCACCATAATAGTTTCAAAAATGAACTAAACAGAAGTTAAAATGTTTCAACTAACATAAGTAACTAAAAGTAAGTATTTGGATCAAATGCAGGGTCAAGTGATTGATCAAGGGAGGGGTCCACAGGTGCATCCATAGTTGGTTCTTGCTCCATAGGTGCAGCATGTTCTTCTTCCATGTACTCTCCCATATTGAGTCTCTCTCGGATTTCCCAAAATTCTCTTACAACACAATTCTCAAGAGAGTCAATCCGCCCATAAATTCCCAGAGAGAGGGAGTCAAGATGACTCACTAGGCGCTCATATGGGTCTTGCGAACCTTCACCTTTGGGGATTGGAGGGACATCTTTTTTCTTCTTCTGTTTTGCACCTTTTGTTGGTTAAGTTCCCATCTCTTTTCATGTGCAATCCACTTGTAACCCATCTTCGCAAATGTTGTTTCACAAAATGTATCAGAATCACTAGCGAGATTATTTTCTTCAATTTTCGTCTCCGAGATTACATCCACCCCAAACAAATCGAATATACGAGATAAGAGCATACCAAAGGGCAAGGCATGAGAATGTTGGGTGGCAAAGGTGTGGATATGATCAATAATGACATAAGCAAGATTAATAGGTTCTTTATTCAAAATAGCCCAAGTTAAAAAGATATGCTATTTGGAAACATAAGTATAACTCCCTGATTTTGGCATGATGTTATGGGTTATGGTAGAGTGAATGACCCTATCATCAAGGGTGAGTTGTGAAGTGAGTTTGGTGAAATCAGGCATTTCCATTGTGGGATTGCCACAAATTTGACGAATGGCTTCAAGCTGATCGTCTGGGAACAAGGGAGATTATTCCTTGTTAATGATCAAGATTAATATATTTATAAAACCGCATGTTTGTTAATCTCAATTCAATTGCGATTGGTGAGCACGGGTGTCGAACCACTGGGAAATACGTAGATTTAAAATGGGAAACTATTAGATTTAATTAAAGTGAAAGAATAGTGTCAAATTAATTTGGTGGTGAAAAGAGCTTCAATTGGGTTGAAGCGGAAATATTGATTTTAACAAAGCTGATTAAAACGCGATTAATTAATGGAATGAGCGGAACTTGGGTGAGAAGTCCATTGAATATCAAATATGCAATTTAGTTATAAAATCCACGATATAGTAATTATGTATGGTGGTTCATCCAACTACAAGAAGGAATCCCCAAAAAGATGATGAATAACATGACCAATAGGTTTATCCTTGAAAAGGAATGGAATATCACTATCCACCTTAATTGCGGATAAAACATGCTAGTTTGTTATTCATCCCAATAAGAACCATTGCATAATTATATAATTGCAATCACAGATATACAATTATATTTTATTATATTTAGCAATAGTGTGCGGTAAACCTTCACAACTATGCAATCACATAATACAAATAAAGGGATGTTTATAAACTAGAAATGCATAAAGAATCCAACTTCATCCTCACCCAAGCTTGGAGTATTAGCTACATATCAATGGAGGAGAATATCTTTTATCCATGACAAGCTCTAAGGGGTCACGGGATGAAAAAGTAAAATAAAGCAAAAAGTAAATAACTGAAGGAAAATAAAGAAAAAGTGACTGAAAGAAATAAAGAAAATGGCGTAAGTAAATAAAGAAAAGGACTTAAGTAAATAAAGAAAATGACTGTAAAAGTAAAGAACAATTCTCAAGTGAGAATTGAGCCATGTATATAAAAGGAAAATAGCAGAAATTAAAGTGCGGAAATTAAAGACTGAATAAGTAAAGAACAATTCTCAAATGAGAATTGAGCCATGCATTAAAGGAAAAATTGCAGAAAAGTAAATAACATATTAAAAAGCAGAATTGAACTGTAAGATAAAGTCTATTGAAAATGACAGAGTAATGATTCAGAACAGAAGTCTTGAACCCTTTTTAAGTCATACATACACTTGTATTTATAGGCTGATTTTACAAATGACCAAAATACCCTTGAAATATCTCAAAATATCTAGAACAGCCCACAGCCGCCTCATGTCTATCGATAGCGAAGTTTGGCTATCGATAGAACTTCTATCGATAGCGAGACTTCGCTATCGATAGTCATGTTGGCTCTTGTTTGGAAAATGCAGAAATTCTTCTGCAGCATTTCGCACTTCTTCGCCTATTGCTGAACTTTATAAAACCTTTATCATTGGTGACGATAAGCAAAACTTATCTAAGAGAGCACAGTAATACCATAGTTTGAAAGCATGATTGTGATACAATCACAAGCATAGGAAATTTTTCACTTTTAAAGGGATGATTTTCAGGCTTGAACCAATACATTTCACCAATAGGGATATTGAACAAATTAGCAAAGGTATCAGCATCAAATTCAATTTTTACACCCTTTACATAGGAATAAATAGAACTTTTGTACCCTGTAGCCAAATTTGCATAAAAATGTTTCACAAGGAGGGTTGTGGTTTGGTTTGCAATTTCAATGACGGGTAACCAATGCAAGTCACGGAACAATGAGTAAACGAAAGGGAAATATTCTTGAATGAAAGAATTTGGAACGCTCTTACCACGTACAATTGTTCTTGAGGTAATGCGTTCGGTGTATAGAGTCTCACATTTCTGAGAGATAAACAGTTCCGAATATGGAGCATTTGATCGTGGTCGATGAGGAACATCTTCAGTCACTTTTTCTTTTCCCTTGTTCCTTGGAGGTGCCCTTGAAGACCCTTCCCCATGAGAATGATGACCCGGCACTAATTTTTTGGGAGCCATATATGATTTAAGGTAGAAAAATGAGAATGGTGATGATATGATCAAGTGAAATGATGTTGAAAAGGTTTGAATCAACTTTAGAAAGCTATTGGGAACTTAGGGTTAGGGTTTAGAAGATTTTAGGAGAGAAAGAGTGTGAGAAATATTTTTGAGAAAATGAACTGGCATGAGTTTTTTTTTTTTTTTAAAAAACATAGCCTCCGTTGGTTAGTCGACTAGACATGGTGATTAGTCGACTAGAAGAGCCCTTAGTCGACCAATCACTATGTTTAGTCGACTAAACGGGAGCAGTAGCCATTTTTGTTTTTCCAGAAACTTTAGTCGACTAGGAAGAAATATTTAGTCGACTAATCGAGTCCGTTCAGTTTTGATTTGAAAAACCAGTTCTTTAGTCGACTAGGTATAACTTAATTAGTCGACTAGGCTTTCTCAAAAATTTGTTTTTCAAAAATTTTTCTTCTCAAAAACTCATTTTTATGTATGCATATGATATATGAGCAATTATGTAATGTAAATATCCATTAAAATATCATTTTGAAAATTATTTAAACATCACATATGTCATTTTAGTCATACCATGAATAAGTCTATATCAATGAATCACAGAAGCATATAGTGTAATCACATTTCATTTTCATCAATATACAAGCAATTCTAACACATGAAAAAATGTCTAATATAAATAGATTCCAAAATCAAATGAAATGAAATTTTCATGATTAATTATCAAGATTTCATATGCTAGATGTAATATAAGATTTTAATGACTTGCTTACTAATTTACCAACTAAGTTCCATTGAAATTATCAACCATGGTCATAGAATAGGTTTTCATTGTCATGAGAGATTGATGAGTTGGGATTGTCCTCTTCTTCATATTCGGATTTAATTAATCCAAGTGCACTCATATTTAAGAGTAGAGGGCAATACCTTTTTCTTGTGTTCTCTTTCAAGGCAAAGCTTACATATTTTGGAGTTTGACGTGCTTGATTCACTTGTTGCATAATTGATAGACATTGGAGTGAGTTGTAAGCTTTCTTCATGCTTGAACGTAAATTGATGTGTTGTGCGCATGAGATTCCCAAGCGTAGGATTCCTATAGTCGTCAAGCAATAAAACTAGGGAGTACCTAGGTCATTTCCACAGGGAGTGGAATGGGTTCTAGCGATTCTTAGGTTATGCTACCCAATGAATGTAAAAACAATTGTAAAACATGGGGGTTTGTTTGATTGTTGAGATTTGTGCCAAATTAATGGCAATGATTTGATTTGAAAACTTGTAAATGAAAGAAAGGATGGGTTCCATGGATTCATTCCTTCCTAACCTAGGCTTAGTGGTTTCCCAAACAATACACATTCAAATAACCCATGTGACTTATGGTTTGAATGGAAGGATTTAGCAATACAAGCTCAAGAGAAGAGAACATATGATGAGATGCAACCTACTACTCATTTGGATGTTTTCACATACATATGGAGTTCATATGTGCTCATCACCAATATACAACCTCTCACCGGTCATATTTTGGTCATGAATATGACTCCATATGGTTTCAAAAGAGAAGAGAGTAGAAGAAGCTACATTCCATTAACATTGAAGCATCAAAATCAAGAAACCACTTTTACCTTAGGCTTTGGAGAGGAACTTCACCAAAGAACCCTCCTTGAATGCTTAGCTAGCCATAATGAAGAAGAAAAACACCATACACAACCATAAAAACTGAAAAGGAGTAAATGCTTTGTAATAAATGATCCAAAATAAGTGTAGCTTACAACCTTGAGATGAAAATGGAAAACAACAACCTAAACTAGTGATTACAAGGTAAGAACAACAATATTAAACAACAAACTAAGCTACTCTAAGCTAGAAATCCAAGAACCCTAGAAAAACTAAGCTAAAACTTCAAGAACTAAGCTAACCCTAGAAAACTAAACTAAGAGCAAGAGAGAGTGTTTCATTCAGCTGAAAATGCACATTAAATACCCCCCAAAGCAGCTCCCTCGAACTAGGGATGAAAAGACAAACTTGCCCAAGTGAAAAAGAGAATTTCCTTCAAAACCAGCGGATTCTCGAACCTAGTACCGGTACCACTCAAAATAAGTACCGGTACTCAACTTTCTGGAAAAGTGGTACCGGTACCACTTAAACCAGTACCGGTACTCCCTTGCTGCAAAAGCCCATTTGCTGCATTTTCGACACTTAAGAGCCAAAAAACCTTCAAACATCGAGCTTTACTTCATTCGCGCACCCACGCAACATTGGTTGACACCGAGGACTATGGCGGAGGGCTTTACAAGCTTGGTTGAGCGAAGAAACAAAATTTGGACATGCTTCGGGGCGATTCGTGCATGAACATCACAAACGTGCGATAAAACACGCTTGCGGGCATCAATTGGCAACTGGCGACTTTGAACTTACTGCAAACGCGTCGACGAGGTAGGAAGAACACCACATTACCTGCGAATGATCAAAAACAATGAAAGAATAAAAAATACCTGTTCTACACCAAACTAGGTTTCAAAAGCATATGATAAGCATGGAAACGCAAGCAAAAATAGAAGGTTTTATGTGCTAAACACTTCATCATCACCATCATCACTATTGATTTCCTCATTCTCAATGACATCATAATGGTTGATGTTTAAGTGATTTTGAGCTTGATTGGGTGATGGATACTCAATCACTTCTTCAACTTCTTCATTATGTTGCCTTCGCAAGTATGGTTCATGTTGCATGAGGGAGTTGATGAGTTCCTCCATGCTTAGAGTTGAAAGATCCTTTGCTTCTAGAATGAAGTTGACTTTTGTCTCCCATTCTCTAGAAAAGACCTTAGAAATTTACTTACAATGTAGTCATTAGTATAGGTTCTTCCAAGTATTTCCAAATAATTTAAAATATATGTAAATCGTAAATGCATTTGGAAAATAGTTTCATCATGAACCATTTTAAATGTTTCAAAATCATGAACAAGAGATTGGATTTTGGATAATTTTGCTTGAGAATTTTCTCCATGAATTAACTCAAGTGTATCCCAAATTTGCTTTGAAGTTTCACCTTGAAAAATACGAGAATATTCATTTTCACTTAGAAAATGAAACAAAGCTTGTTTGGTGATACATTCAATTTGAAAAAATTTGTGATCTATTTCAGTCCACTCAGTTCTAGGTTTTGTAGGTAGTTAGTGTGACCACAAATAATGAGCCACATTCTATTGTCTTGGGCTTGAAGAAAAATACTCATCTTATTTTTCTAAATCAAATAATTTTAACCATTAAAAATAGGTCGGTCAATACAAAGGCCTTGCGAAAAGCTCGATTCCCTAATATGTACCATGATCTTTTACTCAAGATAACAATCAAATATTGAGCACTAGCTATGATACCAATTGTTGTCCCAAATATATAACCATAGAGGGGGGGTGAATAGGGTTTATGGCAAACTTTTGCAAATAATTACCAAATAAAATTAAGTTTAATTAATTTCAGCACATACAAATATATAAGCAATTAATTGAAACAAGAGTTAGGGAGAGAGAGATCAAACACAATATTTTAACGAGGTTCGGACTCCGCCTACTCCTCGCCTTTGAAAGGATGTGACAGACATGGATTCGCAGCGGAAGTCATACGATAAATTTTTTATGAGATGAATCCAATCATCAAAAACATTCATGAATCGTTACAAGCATTGGGTCATGTGTTTATTCAATACAAGTATAAATATTTAAACGCTTTAAATAAACTTACTTGGATTCCTTGTTGTAGCTTTTGTCGTGAGCTTCAAAGAGTATGAAGCCTCCGATGGTATCCACTCGAACACAAAATCCGCCTTGAAGCTTCACAACACTTGGAATAATCAAGCTAGGAGAGGGGAGAGGTAGAGCACGAAATTGGGAGAGGGAGAATCCCCTTGGTGGCTCACGGCCATAGCATATTTTTCACTCTTCTATTTTGCCTCTTCTCTATTTGATGAGTGGGTGGCTCATTATTTTTAAGGCTCATGCTTAATTATAAATTTGAATTCCCTTCTCACTTTTAATTCAAGAGACTCATTTATGCTCTTTGTTTGTGTGTGACCCATTGGGTTCACCCCAACCTAGTAGTGGTTCAGGACATCTCATGTTCCCTAAAATAGAAACTTTCTATTTTTTTTTTGTTCGATTGGAACAATTCCAATTTTGCCCTCAATGATAACACTTACCATTAGGCCCTCACTAGTCATGAGTGACATCTAGCAACATATCATGACGTACCCTAGGTTTGGGTGAATAGCAGAACTATATGAACCCTTCATGTTACTTAATCCTTCATCCCCTAATGTCACTGTTAAGATAATAGGTATGGTGATCTGTCAAACCCTATCTTTAACAACTTGATATATGTTCCACAAAATATAATCTCAATGAGGTAAATGTAATGAAACTCTTTTCACTGTTTACCTATCACTCTGGCCAGAGATTCACCTTGAGAATTATCTTTGTGAACTGATCATGACATTCTCTCTCATTAAGTGAGAGTGATGATTCCTTATTGCACACTCATCTATCTTCATACATAACTTATTAGAGCCAATAAGTACCGATTACATCCTTATGGTTGAGGATATACGAGATACTATCAAACTCTAGTAACATATGCGTAAGATAGCTATGGTGTCTCAGGTCTAAGGACTACCAATTAAATGGACGTAACAAAAAAATATTCCTTTTGACTTGATCTCCATAGGAACATTCTTGTAGATTATGTTCAGTGTACATATTCTCTAATATGCACCCACAGATTAACTAAAGTGTCACTACACTGATAGGAAAGACTACCTATCCTCCCATTGGAGTTAGTTTAAATCTGTGCTACTCTTAGTATTTTATAAAAGGTCCTTTTTAATAAACCTATGAGTAGGAACAATTTAGGATAAATGTTTATAAGAAATATTAGTTTCTCTATCTCAACAACTTGAGATGCATATTTCTCTTATCATTCATTCATGGACTTTATCATATATATAATTAAATATACAAGACAATTTATACCTTCTAATTAATTTAATATGAAATAGATATGCTCTTTAGGATTAGTTTTAGGGCATATCTCTAGCAGCCTTAAGCACTCAGCCTAAGGATTCCACAATCTACTAAGGATTAGCTCCTTCAACGTGGAGAAACCTTTTACACAGTCTTCTTTATCCTAGGTGGAAGACTCTCACCTAAGCTCACAAAGAACTTTGACAATGGCTCACAAAGAACCCACTAGTGCTCACAAAGAACACTTTTTCAAGCTTCATAAAAAATGCTTGGCTAATGCTCTCAAAGAGCGACTCTTCAATGCTCACCAAGAGCACTCACAAGATTTATAAAGAGATGTAATTTAAATACAACAAATGAAACTCCTTAAAGAGTAGATGATATACAATTAAAAGCTCTCACGGATATCTCTCAATGATATAAACTGATTTGGCTCAAGAGAATGATGAATTCAACAAGATTGATGAGTAAACAAGTTGGAGTAAGTTTTAAAAAGGTTCCTCTACTTGTTTAAGACTCATTCAATGAGTATATATAAGTCCCAAAGAGAGTATGGCCGTTAGGCACAAAAATATGACCGTTTGAGTTTGTCAAAACTAACCGTTATAAGATTCAGGGCACGGTTAGTCGACTAAGCAAAGATGGCTAGTCGACTAAGGAAGCTTTTAGTCGACTGGTCAAGTGATTTGTCGACTACTTGTGAATTTTCACAAAAAATGCTTTTTGCCACTACTTTAGTCGACTAGTCAATGAGGCATAGTCGACTAGGCAATGTTCAAAACCAATTTTAATGAAAATTGACAAGTCTTTTGAAATCATATAAGCTCACTTTGATTTAAAAACATATTTGATCAATCAAAGGAATTTTTCCAAGTTAGAAACAAGGTCTATAATGTTCATATTCTTTTTGAGCCAAAATAAGTTCAATTCATAATGAGAGATTTACAAGTAAAGTCCTAATTACTCACACAAGGCTTCGCAATAATTCTTCAAATGAACTTCAACTCTTGTGATAGACTTTACTTTGAACTTATGGCTGTTTGGCTTGAACTTCACACAAGGAGGCATGACTTGCTTTAATGATTTGGTAGAAGAGCAGTACAACTCTGTATGCTAGAAAACAAATAATTTTCACAGGATATAATTCACCATTATCAATTATATGAGTATTCAAATAATATATATTCAATTGATAATTGGCTTAGAGAAAACAATTTTAATAGCATATGCACTATATAAAATATTCATAGCACAATATTTGTTATCATCAAAATCAATTATATAAACAAGGGTGGAGGCCATAGTGCTAACAATTCCAATAAGCAAAATTAATCATAAAGAAGGATTACAATTGAAGGGATCAGACTTATTAACTCCAAGAGTGGTGCCACCCTTTTGCACTGGGGATTTTGGTGTCTTTTTGTTCTTTTGCTTTTTTTTATTTTGGCTGGCCTGCTTCTTATCCACCCCATCCACCTTAAGTTTACAATTCTTGAAAGTGTTTATACAAGGAGAGTACTCTGAATCCGTAGCAACATCAACAACAATGACTGCAACAGAAGCTTCATTACCCATCTTCAACGGGCCTGAGCTTTGAATTGGAATATCCGTTGCCTCCTCACCAGTTATATTTGCAAAAACAGGGCTGTCCCCATTATCATCTTTAGATGTTACATTTTCCTTCAAATTAGAATTTGCCAAAGCTGAACAGAATTTCGTAGAAGCATTATCTTCTTCGAGAGCAGAAAAAGAATTATGGGTAACAACCATACTACCCATCTTTGCAATACAAGCCCCTTTATCTAAATTTCTAATTTTGTTGCTAACATCAATTCCTTGTACAGCCGTTTTAGCACCAAACATTTCCCCAATAGCCTCTCTCTTCTCACTGTCTAACCCATCACTACCATTAGAAGACTTGTTTTTAGCTTTAGGAACCCAGACTTTTTTAACAGCATTTGGGCAGCTAGCTGAGCCGTGTCCAAAAATACCACACTGCAGGCGCTTGGTTTTGTGAAAACCCAAAAATTTTAAATGATTATTTTTGAGATTATCTATGATTTTGTGGTGTTTTGTAAATGTAGAAATTTCATATTTTGAAGTGTATTATATAAATTGAGAAGTTTGAAAAAAAAAAAATTTATATAGTGTTGGGGGAAAATTCTAAATTTTATATAAGTTGAAGGACCTCTTGCAAAATAAAGGAATTAAATTTTTAAATATTGCAAGTCAGCCCCTAGTCTCTCTTTTTAAACTCGTAGCCGGCTTCTTCCATTACACTTTCAGTTTGTGAAAAGCTTGGGAGAGAGAGAGAGAGAGAGAGAGAGAGAGAGAGAAAGAGGAGTTGCCGGAGTGAAGTGCTGACCACAGTCCACCGGAATCCCTTGCCGGAATCCTTCCTTCCCTCCATTAAAGGTAAGCTTCAGCTTTGTGCTTGAACTCTTCCATCTCTTTTCTTCTTAATCTCTCAAATAACCTCTGTTTTTGCTGATTTTGAAAGGATCCAATTTGCATGCAAAGTATTTTTGGGATTTAAAAATGCATTTGACATGCATGTAAATTTAAATGAGTTATTGCATAAACCGGACCTTGATTTTTTGAGTTATGGTGATCTTTGTTTCAAAACTGATTTTTCAAATGGTGGTTTATGTATTTTTGGGCTTGCATGTAACGGATCCATGGCTGTGGTGATGTTCTTGGGGTAGATTCAATCATGCATGGACTGGTATTCGGATTTTGAAGCTTAAAAACTTTTATATATGAAGCCCCTGTTTTTGGATATGAATTTCGGACTGTACATTGTTGAGAAATCCTTGCATTCTTAACTTCTTTCCAAGTTAGGGAAGTGGATCTAGCCATTTTTATGCATGCATGTAGTGGCTTAGCTGCTGGATGGTCCGTTTGTGAGCTTTCAAGTGACTGTGTCGGGAGATCCGTGAGCAGCAGCCATGGCTGCCTACCCGAGCTCTTAATCCAAGTTTTGTCTAAACCTATTTAATCTTCCTTGCATGTGATTAATTCTTTTCTTGAGAGCTTTGTTTGAGGTAGATTATCATTTAAGAGGGAGTAATGTGGGTTTTGTTGGACTGTGATTAGAAGGGGTGTGAGCAGCAGCCATGGCTGCTTTACCCGAACTTCATGTGGAAACTTTTTAAAATAAATGTTGGGCTTTTGTGCTTGTGATTATATTCATAATTTAAAACAAATACTTTAGTAAATTAATGAGGCAAAGAGACTGATCTGGGATAGCACATAATGGACCAGACTGTTTGGATTTAAGATTTGAGTTTTGAACAGCCTTGTGAGGAAGATGACTCACGGCTGCTACTGTTTCTTAAATTCAAGCTTTGATTTTAAACTTTTTATCAAATCAGTGTAAGTCTTATTGCATGTGGGTTTTATTTGAGTTTTGAACTATTATATTTTGTGCTTTAAAGGAGCTGGAATGAAGTTCACTTTAAGCTCTGGCCATGGCAGCTTCGGCCACGGCAGCCCCAACCTTGATAGCTTCAGCAACAGTAGTTTCTGTGGCATCTTGGTTTTGGGGTTTGGAAGATAAATTAAGGTTTTAAATAAATTATATAAGGTTTTAAAGTGATTGTTTAAAGTTTTATTTGCATTTTAAAATGGATGGGAAGAGTTTTAGCAATCGGCTGCAGGTGATTGTAATGTGAGGAAGATGGCCATTTTCGGTAATGGCTGTCTTCATAAGCAAAAATTACGATAATACCCCTACCAATTATCAATAATGGTTATTTTGCTAATTTCTACGTCGAACTTCAAATCTTCATAACTTTTGCATATGAACTCTGATTTCCACGTACTTTATATGTACGGAAAGCTTATGCAGTCTAGTTTCTAAATTTTATAGTTTTGAGGTCGTATTCCTTTTGGAGAGAGAGTTATTTTGATAATACCAAAATTGCCCCTCGTGTGTGCACTTTGTCTTCTTTGGCCTATATCCTCAAATCCGCTTTGCGGCCATGGAATTCAACATGTGGCAATTTGACACAGCTGAGGATATATTTCAGAAGTTTTAGAGTCTTGGGTTTGACATTTTGGAGTTCTAAATCCTTAGGGTCGCGAGTGAGCAGTTTTGAGAATCATTTTGCGTTGCTTTTGAACTGTGGATGCTTGTACTTTTTTTTTATCCTTCTTGCTTGCATTGTTGTTTGTTTATCAGTGTTGGTTGGGTTCTTTGGAGGATCACTTGCATTGGGTGCATCAAGCATTGCATTGGGAGGCTCGTAGAGCCACAAGGCTTGGAAAACACAGCTGTATTGAGGTAGGGATAAGTAACCTTTTACCGTTGGTAAAGATATATCTGATTTACAACTGTTATGAGAACACTGTGTATTTCCAAACACTTACTGAACTTTATGATTTAATAACGGTTGCGAACCTTACTCCTTATTTTATTCTGTTATGAGAATGATATGAATCATGAACCCTGTTTTACATCTGAACTGTCAACTAGATACATGGAATACACTTGTTTATGAACTGTAAAACTTGTGTGGCAAATTTTATGAACTATAAGAAAGGTTTTATGTAGAAATGTTTACAAATGGTGAATTGTTTATATTGTGATAACTCAAAAATTCTAAAATTTTTAGTTATGTATTTTAATTTAAACCTTGGGCATTTTGTGAATTTAGGAAATTTCATATTTTGAAAAGTTTATAAAAGTTGGGGTGTTTTCATAAAGAAAGTTTATTTTTTTGCAAAAAAATAAAATAAAAAATGAAAGTCCCTAGCTTTTAAAAAAAAACCGTGGGCTGCCTTACTTTAAAACCCACACTTTGGTTTTGGCACTTAAGCCATTTGAAAGAGAAGTCGAGAGTGAGAGAGGTTTGAGAGCCGAGGAGGGGCAACCATGAAGGGGAGATGCAGCGACCATGTCTCGCCGGATGCTGGCCGGAACCTCATCGGAATCTCGCCGGAGTAGCTGACCGGACTCCATTTTTGATGAAGCTAAGGTATTTCGAGTTTGCATGTCAGTTTTTCTTTCTCTTTTCTTCCTTTCTTCTCTTGTGTTTTCGGATTTTGAGAGTTATAGGTTTAATTTGTGGTCTGAAACTTGTTTTTCTGTGATCAAAGTGTGTTCTAAATCTGGGTTTAAATTTCTAAACAAGGGCTGTAAGGTTTTGGGTTTCTCGTGCTTGGTCCGAACATACGTGAGTTTTAGCTTTGGGTTTTGAAGTCCTGCACATCAGTTAATCTTTAATAATTATGTTTACTCTTGAGCTTGATGAACATATCTTAGTTTAATTAAACCTGCCTGTGTTGGATCTGCGATTGGGGAAGATTTAATTTTGAGCTTTGAAAATCTGCAATGTTGAGCAGCAGCCGTGACTGTTTAAAGTCTTCAAACCATGGGTTTTGGTTGACATGAATAAGGTATCTTGATGGGTTTCTCTCATAAACTGATTTTAAAAGGTGGATGTCATGTTTATACACTTGCTGTGATGTTGTGAAAGGATTCAAATCTGAGTTTGGGCATTTTGAAAATGGGTTTGTAAATATATGAGACATGCATGAAAATATAAATGAATTATTTGTATGATTTAAACCTTAAACCGTTAAATCATGGTGAGATTTATTTCAAAACAGATTTTAAATGGTAATCCATATGTTTTTGGATTTTGCATATGTCGGATCCGCGACTGTGGTGATGTACCTAAGTCTAGAGGATGTTTTAATGAGGACTTGAGTCAATGGTGGGCTGATTGTGGGATTTTTGAAGTTTAAAAGACCAACATTTGAAGCCCCTGTTTTGAGCATGTAACTCGGGGCTGTTCATATAAAAAAATAATTGAGTTTTAATGTTCATTTTGAGCTTGTTTATGGGTTTTCAGACATTGTATGTTTCGGATCCACATATTCTCAATTGACTTGAAGTCTTGATGATATATATAAGTTGTTTGAATCTGCTTGTATGTAATTTTGAATTTTGAATGACTGACTTGGGTTATTTATGGGTTTTGAACTTTGATCATGCTAATACTTGGTGGGTTTCATGTTTATAAACCTGCTGTGAGAAGATCTTTAATTTTATTGAGGTTTTAAATCAAACTCTTGAGCTTTAAAAACTAATTAGGGATTATAGGTGAGTGGACCCTTGGTTATTTTTGACTCACGTGTAAGCTTTGAAAAGTTTTGAATATGGATCTGAGTTGGGTTTTAAGGGATTCAAACTTTGATTTCAGATTTGGGTTTTAAAAACAGTTTTTATGCATGCATTTGGAATTGCATGTGGATAGATTCATGTTTAAAGTAAATATTTTGATAAACTAGTAAGGCAAAGGGCTGGAAAATGAGTTAGATATGTTATAAATTTGTATTTTGGTTTTTTTTTTTGGAGTTATACATTTCGGATGTATGCATTTGAAGTTATGTATGTGGGTTTAAATAACAGATTACATGATTTTGAACATATATGCATGTTTTTACAAGGTTTTGGGTTGCTAAATGTGAGTTTAGAAAAGCTTGGATAAACTTTAATGGTGTTTTACATCAAATGCAACTCGGGTCTGTGCATCAGGAGGATGCATTACCGATAATGTCAATGAGCATTATCGGTAATGCTCTTGGCTGGTTGTACAGGGAGCTTGCATTACCGATAATGCACCTTGCCATTATCGGTAATGGTGATTTCTTCTCAGAGTTGCTTATTTTCTCCTCACTTCTTGTTTTGGGCATAACTTTCTCATACGAACTCCGATTTGAGCATTCTTTATATGCACGAAAAGCTTTCGAAGTCTAGTTTCTGAATTTGAAGGTTCTTGGGTCAAAATATTTTCTTGGAGAGAGAGTTATTTTAGAAAATACCAGGTTTACCCTTTTGTATATACTTTGTATACTTTGACCTATATTTCTTAGTTCGCTTTACTTTTGGCCATAGGATTCAACGTGTGATTTCTAAACACACTCGGGGTCATGTCTTGGAGGTTTTAAAGTCTTTGTTTTAGCCCTTTTGGGGTTTTGAACCTTAGAGTCGCCAGTGAGCAGTTTTGAGAGTCGTTTTGCTTTACTTTTGAACTGTGGGTATTTGTGCTTTCTTTTGATTCTTCTTGCTTGCATTGTTCTTTGTTTCTCAGTTGTGATTGGGTCCTTTGGGGGACCACTTGCATCGGGTGCATCAGGCATTGCATTAGGAGGCTCGTGGAGCCACAAGGGTTAGAAAAACACAACTGCATTGAGGTAGGGATAAGTAACTTCTTACTGTAATGATGATATGTCTGTTTTACAACTGTTTTTGAGAACTACATGAACATAGATGTTAAACACATTTGAGAATGGTATAACTTACAAATGTTTGAGAACCTTACGTATTTTTAGCTTGTCAAATAGATACATGGAATATACTGGTTTAAGAACTATCAAATTGTGTGGCATGCTTATGAAATGAAAACTAAGGCACATAAATGAAATGTTTTGAGACCTTGTTTGTATTTCCTGGCAAGCTTCTTAGAATTGGGCATGATGTGTATATAAAACTAGGGAACAGGCTTTCCAAATGTATGTTTTATGGAAACACTTGATAAGGGCATATAGTAATAACTGTTTATATCTTCACAATATAAATACTTGGTCTAAAGCTCATATGCCTGATTTTCTAGATATATCTATATAAGAGAAAGATGTTGAGATTTTCTTACAACTGTTCCCTTGACTTTTGGGTTGGATTGAATATTTTGAAATGGGAATCAGCCAGGGTACAAAAGTGAATATATATATATATATATATATATATATATATATATATATATATATATATATATATATATGTATGTATTTGAATAAGACGTGTCTTGAGGATTATTTTGTATATAAGATGATGGCATATGATTTATCTACTTCACTCCTGTTTTTGGATAATGGTTACGATTGTTTTGAAATAACACTCGATACTTTAATATATGCCACATATTGTAACTTTACCTGCTGGCTTTGGAAATTGGTTTGAATGTATATATATTCTTGCTGCTATGCATAGTTCTGGCTCGGTTTGTATCACAGGGAGGTTTCTTTTTAAGGGCCTATGGTCCTGGGTGGAGCCTTAGTGCGGACCCGAAGTTTATAGCCCCGTAGTGGCTCGACAGTTGGCTGTTAAGCAACTGATCGGTTTCTCTCGAGAGGTTTTGGCTGTCGTTGTGCCGGGGGTCTGAGAACAACGAGGTATTGGCTGCCGTTGTGCCGAGGACCTGAGAACAACGTAATTTCGTGCTATCGTTGTGCCGGAGGCTTTAGCCTGAGAATAACGTCCTGTTATACATTCTATGAGCCTAATCTTTGAAATTATGGGCATTGTACTGTGTTTATAACTGAGCTTAACTCATTATTTTTCTCTAGTTGATTTATGAACTGAACATAAAACTACTTGACTTAAGCTTTTCACTGAAAGACCACACAAGTTTAATACTGCGTTATCTACTGTCATATAAACGTTATAGAAACTACGTTTATTTAAAATATTCCATGTATCGCTGTATTATTGTTATTTGTAGAGGTTATCTTATTCCTACTGAGCAAGTGGAAGCTCACCCCTGCTTTTATGCAGCAGATTACAAGTTGGCTCGGGGTTTGCATACATGATCTGAGACAAGCCTCTATTCGAGGATTATTAGATGATTGCATGGTCGATTCTGCATGGGACCTGCATATTATTGAGTTGTGTAATATTTATATTTTCTTGATTTTTGAATTTGCCATTGTTTGTGGCATAGCCTACTTGCCAGGGATGTTGGCATTATTATTATTTGATTTATTATTATTGTATAAGACGTTTGGGACATTTGTATGAGCATAACATTTCATATTGTTAAATATGCCTATATTTCTTGTCTCTCATAAGGATATATGAATGAGCAGGTCAGGTTGTATCTCTATCTTGACACGTGTTAACCTATCCGGAAGGATCAATACGATTGTTAGGTTGGTGTGTTACAATACATATGGGAATGGGCCTTTCCTATTAACTGTTTTACTGAACAAGGCTGATAGGGTTTTAAACTAAACTACTTTGATTCGTGATACATGATATTGATATTCAAAAATGCCCTATCTTTAAAAAAAAAAAAGGTTCATGTACAGAGAAAGTTGATTCGTTTAAACTTGAGTCATTCCCATCATTTTGGAAAGACTATGATTTGGAAACCTGGTTTTATATCTGTTTTGAGCTGAGGCTCTGGAAATATTTGTATTTAAAAGGGAACGCCTGCTTATGGGTTCCGGGTCACTGTATATAAGATACCATGCGTGCCAGAAGTTTAGGCACGAGCTTGCTCCCCTAATCTCATTACGATGGATCCTGGTTCTTGAGATGGGATACTACCATACGAGGATGTTGGCGGCAGTGCGACTACGATCCCGGCCTCATCTCGGTGGACATGGCATGATGATTAGTTATATCTTTCAGGACATGCATTATTATATATATATATATGATTGTGGACTGAATTGTATCATTGGGGGTCTGGGGCCCATGGCCCCTTTCGGTTATATTTTGGGTACGGCAGTGACTACGGTCCCCGGCCTGGTTTAATAGTAGCCCGGTTGAGCTACAGGTTTGTTAGCCTAGAATCAACAGCCCTATAATATAATTCAGTCCAAGATTGGATATGCTAGGGACCTAACGAAGTGACGCATATGCCAATCGGGCCGAACTCCATACCGATGGGTATACTATGGACCTGCGCGTGAATTGAGCATTCTATATATATACTTTGGGCCCCGCGAGGTGACGTATAGTGCCATGCTATGGACTAGGACGTTTTTTTGGCTATTGTCCACATGCGATGGGACATTTCGCATGCGAGGCATACGCCTGGTTACTGGCTACTGATATTGTTACTGACTCTGGAAACTATGGTTTTTCACTGAAAGTCCACGCTGTTCTAAAATTACTGTTTACCAAATTGGTTCATAAAACCTTAATATTCTTGAAATGTAAACTTTATATGAACATTCCATGTATCACTATGTTGTTATTAATGCGTAGAGGTCATATTATCCCTACTGAGCACGTTGACGCTCACCCCTGCTTTATTGCAGTACATTTCAGGTTGACTCGGGGTACATGTTTGGTTTGCATAATTCACTGCTTTGGAAATGGTGGATAGCTGCATAGTTATTACCTGCTTTGGTCATACATATCATGAGCAGGACATGTTGTACCTCTATCTTGACACGTGTCGACCTATCCGGAAGGGTCGGTATGGATGTTAGGTTGGGGCATTACAGGTTTGCATGGGTATTCAACCCTAATTTCAGTTACACTACCTCCCCCCATGTCAAGCAAAAAAAAATTAGGAAATTCGCAATTGACATCAACCTCAACACATATATGTGCAAATGAAAGCCTAGATCTTGATTGAGTGAGAGAATAAAGGTATAAGGAATTCCCAATAGCACTAGCTACATAGCTGAAACCTTCCTCAGTCCAGTATTCAATGGGAATGTTGAAAAACTTAACCCATATAGGTAACTTTCTAAGCTTCAGGTTTAACATCTCCATCTTAGGATGCCCCTTCCTTAAAATTAATGGTTTACCCCCAATGTGCCATGGTCCAGAATCAAGAACAAATCCCTGGCTTCTAGGTTTGTGAATCGAAAAATGTACAGGCCACTATCCGTTGAAAGAATGTCAGGTATCTCTTTATGTCCCCACAGTTTATCAACAACATTTTTCACAACCATATAAGGTAATTTCCTATCTACAAATTAACCCACCAAGCATTCCTGCTAGTGTGTTGTCCCAGCCATTGCCACACTATTAGGAGGTCGGACAATTAATGTAAATTTCTATAACATGTAAAGCTTGAAAAACAGAGGATTATATGAATGAAGACTTGAATAATTCTTATTACTTTTGGTGAATCTAAAAAACTACAAATGGTCTATTTATACACTTATATCTGTAATAGACTTAACTAACTTTAATTGCTTAACTAACTTAACTGCTTATTTACAGATGAAGCTCTCTGTTTGTCTTTCAGAGATTTTAATTCTAATTTCTCTATATGAGTTTCTATATTCCAACTTCCCCCTCAAGATGAGAATGTACATTAATCATTCCCATCTTGAGAATAAGGTGATAAAAATTGAGAGAACCGAGAGGCTTAGTGAATATATCTGCTATTTGGAATCTGGAAGGAATGTGGATGATCTTTGTAAGACCTTCCTACAGCTATTCTCGAACTAAATGGCAATCCAATTGGATATGCTTTGTCCTCTCATGGTGTACTTGGTTTGATGCAATCTCAGAGGCATGTTTACTGTCTGTTTATAGCAGTGTAGCTTGAGTATGTTCAATGTTTAAATCAGACAGCAGGTATTTTAACCATTGAAGTTCACAGGTAGTTGATGCCAATGTTCGATACTCAGACTCTGGAGAGGACCTACTGATTGTGGGTTGTTTCTTTGATTTCCAAGAGATGAGAGAATCTCCTAAAAATATTGCAAAGCCAGTGACACTCTTTTTGGTATCAATACAGCCGCCCCAATCACTGTCTGAGTAAGCCTTTAGATGCAATGGAGACTTTGCAGATAAGAAAATGCCTTGGCCTAGTGTTGCTTTGGTGTATCTGAGGACTCTCTCGGCTGCCTTAAGATGTAAGGTGCTAGGATTAGCCATAAATTGACTCAATGCCTATACTGAATAAGCAAGATCAGACCTAGTAATTGTTAGATACAACAATCGACCCACTAGTCTTCTATAAGATGCTGGATCAGGTAAAGGATCTGATGAGTCATTTGCAATCAGTTTTAAGGTCATAGGAAAAGCAGCTGGTTTGCATCCAGAAAAACCACTATCTTGTAGAATATCAAGGGCATACTTTCTTTAACATAAAGCAATGCCTTTGGCTGACCTAGCTACCTCAATCCCCAAAAAATACTTCAATTCACCCAAGTTTTTTATTGTAAAAGATTTATGCAAAAAATCCTTTACAGCAAATATAAGCTCTAAGTTTGTGGAAGCAACAATAACATCATCAACATATATCAATAGAGCAATAAAACCATTTTTAGTTTGCTTGATAAAAAGAGATGAATCTGACTTTCCTTGAGTGAAACCAAACTGAAGTAATGAAGTGGACAGTTTTGAAAACCACTGTCTTGAAGCTTGCTTTAGGCCATATAAACTCTTTTGAGTTTGTATACTCGAGGGTCATTAGGTGTAGAGAAACCAGGCATATATACTTCTTCATTTAAGTCTCCATGCAAAAAAGCATTATTACATCAAGTTGATGTAAATACCAATTGTTTGATGCGGCTACAGCTAGTAAAATTCTCACTATTGCCATTTTAGCAACAGGTGAAAAAGTGTCAAAAAAATCAAGTCATTCTTGTTGAGTGTAGCCCTTTGCTACCAACCTAGCTTTATATCTATCTAATGTGCCATCAACCTTAAATTTTATGCGATAAACCTATTTGCAACCTATTGCTGTTTTGTTAGGAGGCAAAATTGCAAGTTCCCAAGTTTTATTAGTTTCAAGGGCTTTAATCTCATCTGCCATGGCTTTTTGCCATTGAGGTTGTGAAATGGCTTGTTGCCATTGAGGTTGTGAAATGGCTTGTTTAAAAGTTCTAGGTTCAGATATAGAGGAGACAACATGAACAAAAGCTTTATGATTGTTAGAAAGTTTAGAATCAGAAATGAAAGACAGAATTAAGTAAGGTTTACCTGAAGAAGGACAGCCAGGAGGTTCATGAACTGTAGAAGATCTTTTAGTCAAATTACCACAATAATAGTTCTGTAAATATTTAGGAGAATGCCTAATTCTTTCAGATTTTCTCAGATTTGTAGGTAATGGATTTTAATATCAGAAGATGGTAATGAAGCAGAATTTTCTGTAGAAGGTGAAGGAGAATTTTCTGTAGTCGGACAGTCATATATTTGAGGAAAATTAGGAAAGACAAATGGTATATGAATAGAATTAGGAATAGATGGAAAAATGGATTCTTGAAATATGACATTTTTGGATATAAAGGTTTTGAGAGTAAGTATATCAAGTACTTTGTATCCTTTGACATTTGGTGGATAACCAAGAAAGATGCATTTGGAAGCTCTAGGTGAAAACTTCCCTCGATTGTTTTTAAGTGTGCTTGCAAAACACAAACATCCAAATACATTGAGGTAGTTGTAACTTGGTTGTTTGTGGAATAAGAGATAGTATGGTGATTGATTATTTAAGATTAAAGAAGGAGTATGATTAATAAGATGGGTAGCTGTCAGAATACAATCTGTCAAGTAAGATAAAGGTAAATTGCTTTGAAATAAAAGGGCTTTAGCAACATTTAGTAGGTGTTGATGCTTTCTTTCAACCCTACCATTCTGCTGTGAAGATTCAACACATGATAATTGATGTATTATTCCATACTCTTAATAGAAAAGAGGCATGTTAAACTCCTAACCATTATCTGTTAAAGTTTAAGTATTTGTGTTGAATTGAGTTTGAGCATATTTGATGAAGCTGGTAAGTATAGATCTTGTATCATATTTTGCTTTCATGAGATATAGCCAAGTAAAACGAGTATGGTCATCTATGATTGTAAGAAAATAGCTATATCCAGAATAAGAAACTGTAGGAGAGGGACCCCAAATGTCAATATGAATTAACTGGAAAATTTTATTTGATTGGTTGTTTGATACAGGATAGGGAAGCTTCTTTTGTCTAGCTAAGGGGTATATTCCACATACATGATTTTGAGAAGCTTTTACAGAGGAATCAAGATTACTAATTATTTGTAATCTTGCATTTGGAACATGTCCTAATCTAAGATGCCATATATGAGGATTGCTATTACATGATTGAACTAAGGCAGTAAAAGAAGAACTAATTAGATCAGGCATTTCACTCTTAGTTGAAGCAGGAAAAGATAAGTGGTATAAATCAGATTTGACTTCAGCAAGCCCAATCATCCTCCATTTGCTCAAGTCCTGCAAAATGTATCTGAATAGAATTATTTTTACTTAATCTTGAAGCATAAATCAGATTGATATTGAAAGAAGGAACAAACAGTGCATTTTGCAGGGTTATGCCAGAAGAAAGTGTGACATTTCCAAAGAAAACGATAGGAACAGATTGTCCATTTGGTAAATGGACTTTAGAAGGTTTGCTAAGTATGCTTATGGAATCAAAAGGATGGGAAGAACAAATCATATAATCTGTTGCTCCTGTGTCAAAAATCCAAGTGTATGAATTCTTTGAAAAAGAAACAGTATTACAGAAAGAAGATATACCTGAAGTGGAGACAACATTAGCTGTGGAATCAGTATTAAGATTGGAGTTGGATATGCTATTTGCTAGAGTAAGCAGATTTTTTATTTGCTCTTGAGAAAATACCATATTGGGAAAACTTGAATTTTGTTCCAATGAAGATACATTGTTTGCAATGGGTTGTGCATATGATGAATTTCCAGATTGCACATTGAAAGATCTTTTCCCTTTAAGACCTTTCCATCCAAGAGGATATCCAATGAGTTGAAAACATTTGTCTGCAAGATGACCATAATAGCCACGATGAGAACAGACCAAATCTATTTTTCCTTTATGCTTTGTGTATCTAACACCAATAGATGATTGTCTTTGTGGTTGAGTAGCAACCATGGCATGAGAATCCAGGGAATTTCCAACACTGTTAGATAGAGATCTTTGACTTTCTTCTTGTAGTAGCAAAGAAAATACTTTGCGCATTGATGGTAGAGGGGATTGAAAGAGTAATTGACTTCTTATGGCCGAGTATGAATCATGCAATCCAACTAAGAATTTGATCACATAATCAGATTGTTGCCGATCCGTGAGATTCTTGAGAATATTGCATGTGCACCTACTAAGATTTCCACATTTACAACTTGGAATAGGTCGATAGCTGATATATTCAACCCACAAGGATTTAAACCCACCGAAATACTTAGTAATAGGTTTAGAACCTTGAGAAATAGAACTAAGGGATTTTTCCAGAGAAAAAACTCTCGGACCATCACTTCTAAGATATCTTGTCTTGAGTTCCTCCCAAATATCCAAAGCAGTTGTAAAGTAAAGAAGACTGCCACGAATTTCTTTGGAAATTGAGTTCATTAACCATGATAGCACCAGATTATTGACTCTTAGCCAAGCAATTCGAAGACTAGGATCAGCATCAATTCTAGGTTGAAGCATAGTTCCATCAATGAAGGATATTTTATTCTTGACAGTGAGTGCAATTGAAATTGATCGACTCAATGCAATATAGTTCTCACCTGTAAAGATCTCAGACACAAGAAGTACTCCCGGATTGTCAGAAGGATGAAGATAGTACTGGCTCGAGGAATCATCACAAGGATTTGCCATAGAAGTTCTCTCAGAAGAATTTTCAGAAGATGTTTTAGAGGGTGCCATAGAAAGCAAGAAATAAAAAAAAAAATTAAGAACAGAATCAAGAAGAAAAGAGTTCAGCGGAAGGCTTTTTCTTTAAAGCTCTGATACCATGTAAATTTCCATAACATGTAAAGCTTGAAAAACAGAGGATTGTATGAACGGAGACTTGAATAATTCTCATTACTTTTGGTGAATTGAAAAGACTGTACAAAGGGTCTATTTATACACTTATATCTGTAACAGACTTAACTAACTTTAACTGCTTAACTAACTTAATTGCTTATTTACAGATGAAGCTCTCTGTTTGGCTTCTAGAGATTTCAATTCTAATTTCTCTATATGAGTTTCTATATTCCAACAGTTAATTTACCATCAACAAACAATGGTTCATGGTATCTCAAATTGGAAGAAAGGCCTACAGGTCTACTGAATAAAGACTTCCAATCTGAAATAACCTTCTTATCGATACCAACAGCAACACTATTATCGATACCAACAGTAGCTCCATTATCGATACCAACAGCAGCTCCTCTATCGACACTAACAGCAGCTTCAACATTATCGATACTAACAGCAGCCTTGCTTGCAGCATTTATTCCATTCACCTCATCCTATTTACTAGACAAAACTTTGGTTAGCAACCTTGAAACCAGCTAGGGAGAGTGTAAAGATGGTGAGATTTTTGGGTAAACAAAACTTATAAATAGGATCTATGGGCAAACACTCCATTTTTTAAAATAAATACTGTGATTTTGTTTCCTGAGATGACTGACTAAGTTTATTTTTACATTACTACCTAAAATTAGGTCAACCTAAATTTGGGAATCTACTTTTTGATTGGATGTAATATATTTAGGTTTAATTCAACAAATACGGAAAGATATAATCAGACCCTAAATTTTAATTATTGTTCTATATTGATGAATGATTACATGGTGGCCTCTACTCCAAATCTAAAATGATGGACATGAAAGCATAAGGATAGCTCAATCTTTATAAAGGTTATGGAAAATGGGAGATGCCTCCAAGTCTCTAATATTGATATTAAGATGTACACACTAAATTTGGAAATTGGTTGCCTTAACTTAATCCCTAGCTAGCATTCCATCACCTTAGTTGTATGAACTCACATATATTATTAAAAATATTTATCTATCAATTAACGTATTCTAGAAATTCAACATTAGTGACATGTAATATTTCATGTGATCTATATAGAAGTGGGACAATAGTAGAGGCTAGACAATCTCGATTGAAATTTGGGATAATTAATTTTGTGATAATCTTCTTGACTGGTTTATCTGCATTATTGTGATTTGAAATGTCATAGAAGTAAGTTTGGGTTGTTTGCTCATTGAAATTAGAATATGCCTAACACAAATCCTTAAGCTTCAGCAATTGTAAAATTTTGTCTTGAGACCATTTCCATGACTCCCCAAGCAATTATGATACAAATCTTTATTGATTTGAGACCATTTCCATTAATAAGAGCATCTCCAATGGTCTTAGCTAAAATTGGGGAGCTAAAGCTAAATTTAGCTTACTACAGTGTCATTTTAGCTTGCTACAGCGTTTTTAGCTATAGCTTTGGCTAGATGAACTCCAATGGTGCATCCTTCATTTTTTTAGCTTAACTACATTTTCCCCAATTTACCCCTATTCATCCACAATAATTACACAATTATACATTCCTCTATCTCCCACCACAATTATCCAAATTTAACCGAAAAAAAAAACAAAACAAAATTAAAACTTCAAATTTTTAAATTTTTTAAAATTACATAATATATTCAATTTGTGTTCCGTTGTCGTTTGATAAGAAAATTTCATCGTCACAACGCACTGTGAGTGTTTTATTGAAAAAAAATAATTAAATAAAAAAAAAAACAACGAAATATTGGGATTCAATTTGAGCTCCTTTGTTCTTAATCACATGAATTGCACAATTTTTTACTCTTCAACAATTATAATACATTCTTGATAACTGAGATAGATGAAACAAAGTACATTTCCTTTTTTAATTTTGTTTTTTTTTTTTTTTTTGGTCATGCATGGGATTGGGAGATGACAAGACTTAGTCATATGCATATTTTTTCAAGTAAAAGCTGCATTCATAGTACATTATTGATAAATGAGAATCATAAAGCAAAAAAAGATTCGTCCTTTGGTATGACATGGATGGGATTTGGAAATGACAATATACAATCACATGCGTACATTTTAAAAAAAAAGCTGAATTGTTAGTACATTCTTGATAAATGAGAAAAAAAAAAAGCAAAATCAGATTCGTCCTTTGGTATGACA
>JAESVK010000205.1:241468-279348 GCA_017140935.1 Hamamelis virginiana | reverse complement strand
AGCTGCGTTTTTGCAGCACCCATTCTTGACTTTCTTAAGCCACGTCACCAAGACCGTAAAATAATATGCGGTCCATCCCGCAACCGAACAACTCTAATATATATATATATATATATATATATATATATGATGAGGTCCATGAATAAATAATAAGATAAATATATATCTCAAGTTGTTGAGATAGGGAGACTTATATTTGTCATACACATTTATTTTAAAGAAGTTCCTGCTCATAGGTTTATAAAGTGGATGTTTATAAACCATTAAGAGTAGCATAAATTTAAACTAGCTCCAATGGGAGGATAGGTAGTCTTTCCTATCTGTGTAATGACATTGTATACTGAACATGATCTGCAAGAATATTCTTATGGAGTTTAAGTTAAAAGAATATTCTCATGTTACGTCTATTTATTTGGTAATCCTTAGACCTGAGGCACCATAGTTATTTTGTGCATAAGTTACTAGAGTTTGATAGTATCTCGTACATCCTTAACCATTAGGGTGTAATCGGTACTCATTGGCTCTAGTGGGTTGTGTATGAAGATAAATGAGTGCGCAATAAGGAATCATCACTCTCACTTTGACGAGAGAGAATGTCAGGGTTCGTTCACAAAGATAATTCTCAGTTTGAATCTATGGCCATAGTGATAGGTGAACTGTGAAAGAGTTTAATTGAGTTCACCTTATTAATATTATACTTTGTAGAACATATAACAAGTTGTTAAGATAGGGTTTGACTGAATAACCATGCCTGATTATCTTAACAGTGACATTAGAGGATGAAGGATTAAGTAAACATGAAGGGTTTATTTAGTTCTACTATTCACCCACATCTAGGATACGTCATGATATGTTGCTAGATGTCACTCATGACCAGTGAAGGCCTAATGGTAAGTGTTATCATTGAGGGAAAAATTAGGTTTGTTTTAATTGAATCATAAATAGAAAGTTTTTATTTTGGGAACATGAGATGTCCCGGTCCACTACTTGGTTGGGGTGAACCCAAAGGGTCACACACAAAAAAACACAAGTAAGTTCTTTAAGTTAAGAGATGAGTTATTTTCTAATTTATGTAACTTACGTGTTCTTTTTAATTAATTGTTAATTAAGAAGGATTAAGTTGCAATTTTAGAAACCCTAGTATTTGCTTATAAATACCAGGTGAGGGTGCATGCTAGCATCAAGTATACCCAACCCTAAATTATAAGAGTGATGATCACATCCCCACACCCTAGGGCCGTGAGCTTCATGCTCTTCCAATGGTGGCCGTGATCTTCTCTCTACCTCTCTACCTTGCTTTGCTCAAGTATTGATCAAGTGCAAGAGGCTTAAGGAATCTTGGGTTCGTGTGGATACCTTGAAGGCTTCATATACTTTGAAGCTAGGATGCGATTCAAGTTTTCAACAAAAGGCGATCAAGTAAGTTTATGTATTTTGTTAAATAATTGTTCTTGATTTATATTCATGATCCTATGCTTGTTTCGATTTCCTGCTGGATTGTGATGGAAGGATTCATTGTTTTACTAAAGTTTTGTTGTATGTCTTTCGCTGTGAATTCTCCCTGCTCACATTCTTACATCATGAAGATAAAAAAATATCATCGAGTGGTAGAAAATCAAATAATGAAGATAAAAAATACAAAACTAGCACTGACTGCCCGCGTGATGCGCTGCTTGGCCTTAATTATATTTATAGAAATAGAAAATCAAGCGGGATGTATGTTGATTAGCTATTCAATTTGGTTTGTAATTGCCATGCATCGCCCGGGCGGCCAGTGCTAGTATTTTATAAAATCAACTGTTATATATATTTTGTGTTCCTCTCTTACACATTATGTCTATCAAATATCAAGTCGATCAAAAATTAATAATTACTTCGTCATAAATGGATAATAGTGTTTGATCAATATGACATTTGATAAACATAATGTGTATTAAAAGAATATGTAATTTAATGGTCGGATTCATAAAATATAACTCCCACAGCAGTTTACTTAAAGTAAGTGTCAAAAGTTGCCCAATTATATATTATTTTTATTATTTTATTATTTATTATAAAATTATTTTATTTTTATTATGAAAGTGTAAAACTTAAAAGATCTTTTAAGTGACCAAAATAAATTTATATAATTGTAAAAGTACACAAATAGACACGATCACATATAATTACACCATTCTAAATAGTTGACTTCCTAAATTACTAATGAATCTATTTTGTTTTTACATCGAACTTGATTTCTCAAATATATATAGGAATGGTCTCATTAAATTCTATCTATAATAATAATAATTTTTATTTAAATTTGCAATATAAATTTTAATGTTATTTTTTATACAATTTTGATTTTCATACTTTTTTAAATGGCAATGTTTTAAATTTTTGAATATATATATTTCATATTAATTGTAGTACTTACACTATATTTAATTCCTTTGAGATATATATATATTTTTTAAATTAAGACTTGCAACGTACATGATGCATTGCTAGTTTAGATAATAATAATAATAATAATAATAGTAATAATAATAATAATAAAGTTGCTCGATTCCCCTGAACTGTGAACGGTTCTTTGAAATTGCCTGTTTAACTGATGGTTTGAATATTTTTCATATTATGAACGGTTTTCTTATAAAACAGATTTTGGGGAGTTAAATTAAGGGGTTTATACCAATAGGACTCTGGTATAAGATGGCTTTACCCAAAAGTTTTGATTTAAATATAGTAATTAAAATGATTCAAATGTTTATTTTAAAAGACGATTTTGCCCCTAATTAAGAATCCGAAATTTGAAAAATTATCAAATATGGATTTATTCCATATTTAGCGGTTATCTAAATTCCTAAAATCTAGCTGCCAATTCATCAATTTTGAAAATTCAAAATTTGATTTTACTATCTATACAAGATTTCCATATAGCAAAATTTTAAAAAAAAAGAAAGTAAATAAATGTTTATACCTTCAATTATATAAAAAAAACTAAATATGAATATAAATATACAAAAAATCTTAGAGACAAATTTCATGTATACATTTAACAGATTTTGGAGATACATGCATATATATGTATAAATGATGTATACATCTATATTTGATGTATACATGATTACTTAATATATACATTGTGTAGTCTACTTAAACGATAAGCCCGAGATGATAATTGAACCTTAATATATACATGACGGTATATATGTATACATGACAAGTCCATAATACTACTACAATAGCAATGTGTGATCCATCATACTTCTCATTACATAACATACTGTCAACACAGAGAAATTTGGCATGATCATAAACTATTGAAAAGAATAATATTATACACCGCTACAAAAGAAGGAATATCAAAGGAACCAAATTTTTGTAAGGGAAATGGTAAACATCTATGAAAGAGTTTGACGTCTCTAATGACGTAGCAAATGACCTAACCCTTTTCCTTTGGATCATTTGCAAGAAAAGATGTCATGATTTTCCTTTAAAAAGTGCAAAACCAGTTCACATCAACCTGAACGAACTTAGAGCATCTCCAATAGTAAAGTCATTTTTGACCATCCGTATCAATTTTTTGACCAAGTTAAAGTAAAATAGCTAGAAGTAGTCCAATTAGTGGTGCAAGCTATTTTTTGACGCTCTCTCTCTTTCTCTCTTTTCCCCCTGTAACCAGGCACAAATCTCGATCAATATGCTTCGTGTCTTGGAGAAAAATGATTAGAACTAAATGTAAATTGAGCTATTTTAGAATAGAAAAAAAAAATAAATAAAAAAAAAAAAAGAGGCATTTGAGAAACAGTTTGTTGAATCATTAGGAAAAAAAAAATATTTATTAAATGGGAATTAAGATGCCTAATCAATGTTGGAGTCCCCTTGGACGTACTAGTGGTATGCAATGGGGGCATTTTATATATTCTTGTCATCCTTTTTTAAAATAAGGTAGCAGAATTGGTATTGTAATCATCACCAAAAATGACAAATGTAAAATGGTCATACATACACATAATAATTAGGGCCTGTTTACTTCATGAAAATTTTCATAATTTTCATTTTTTATGAAAATTTTTAAAAAATGGTTTTCATTTTCAATTTTCAAAATTTAGAGAATGCGTTTATTTTGCAAAAATGAAAACTGTTTTCAAAATCTAAAAATGGTGTAAATGTGTTTACTAAAACTATATATTATCTCTATATGTTTTATTATTTTCATTTTTTGGTTTTACAGTTGGTCTACATATTTTTTTCCATGTTTATAAGCATTGCCACGATATAATCCTTGTTTTTAGTTTTTGTGAAAATACAAAAAACGTCTTTTTGATGTTTTCACATTTTCTTAAAAACTGAATTCATTTTCTTAAAAATAGTTTTTATTTTTTACAAGTAAACGCGTTTTTTAGACCGTTTTCTACTTTTATTAAAAATGAAAATGAAAATTGTAAAAATTTTCACGAAGTAAATAGGCCCTAATATATTTATTCCAAATGCCATGAAAAGTACAAGACTTTATTTAAATGCCATGTAATACACTATATACGTGGAATCGTTCCATTTGGATCGGACTTCCACGTGAGACACATACAAAATAGTTCTTCAAGAAAAACTTTGACCCGGCTTTAATCACCATGTGTACTAATAAGTTCAAGAATGCATGTGAGTCATGACTTCAGTCACCAAATAAGAAATTAATTTGGTCAAAATAAAAGAAGCCATAATCTTTTGGCATCAATATTACACCTAAGCAAATAAATAAATTAAAAGATGAAGATCCATGCCAATAGGGACAGAACTAGGTGTAAGGGAGGGGGGCCATCACTTTTCTTTGTTATATATATGTTATATATGTATAAAGTAGTAAGAAAACTGAATTGGCCCCCTAAATTATGGATAGTCTAGTCATTCATGCTCTAATGTCCAATTTTTACTATTATAAGATCAATAAAAAATAGATTGGAGCCCAAATTAGTAGTCCAAATTAGCCAATACTCAACCCATATAAGTAGCCCGATCCCAAATTCAATTAAATAAGAAGTTCAATTGTTGAACTTAAATGTTTGAGATTGGATAATAGTTTACTTGAAAAAAAAAAAAAAAAAAAGAAAAGGCATGGGTAATGTGGTTTAATGGGTTTATTTTTCGTATTTGTTATTAAGTTTTTATTTATCTAATTGATTGATTAAATTAGATTGTGATATATTTGTAGTAGTGATAGGAGGTTTGTGAAAAGCCTAATGAAAATCCTATTTATGGTTGATTATTGTAGTATGGTTGTAGGAGGTTGGGGGTGAACCAATTGAAAATGTGGTTTGATTTGATATTTGATTTTTTTTCAATATGATTTGACTGTCATTCCATGGGCTTGCGTTTATTCATAATTTTATTTTGAATTTCATATTTCATAAGTATCAATGTATTACAAATTAACTTATGATTTGTAATTTGTTATGTGTATTCTATATGTCTTTTGAATGTCTATTGTTTTATAATTTCCTTACAAAAATTGATAAAAAGAAGAAAAAAAAAAATGGCCCCCCTTAAACCCAAATCCTGGTTCCGCGCCGGCATGCTAATATAAAGATAATTGTGATTGCCAAGGTAGAAGTGGTTTTTTAAATTTTGATCTCATATTTTGACGGGTAATTAATGAAGATATAATAATTGTAGTAGAAAACTAAATATTAAAAGGATTCACATTAAATCAAATGTACGTTAAAGAGAGTTGAGTGGAAGAAAGCTGTTTTCATCAAGATGAAAAATTGTAACGTGCACGAAGGAAGGGGGTGTTGAAAGCAGCGAAGCTAAGGTACGGTACTAGAGCAGGTATCACAAGGGTTACTCCTTTAGAGAGACAAAGTCAGCTGTGCGGTGAATAAGGTTTCTAGTGCTTATGTTTTTGGGTATAAACTTAAGCGAAAATTTCTTGTACACTTAATTTCATTTTTCTATCGTGATAAGGAAGATTTTGGTTATTTTTATGGACGTAGGCATTTTGGATCGAACCACGTAAATCATTGGTGTATTTCTATTTTTTGTGTGTGTGAACCTCATTATTGAGGTTTCAAATTCCACATCCGAAGAAAATAGAAAAAAGAGTCAGCTTAATATACAATGAATGAAACTCACCACTAATGAGGCTTAAGCATTTTAAGTGAATATGGTTTCTGATTTGTATATTAGGCCTGGTATCTTGGATTTTCTGTCTCCCCAACATAATATAATTTGTAGGGTAACCTACTCTATTCACAAATAATTAAATAAATTTTATATTAAATACTCGTAAGTCTCTGATACGAGTATTTTATACCACTAGATTCAAAATGTCTCATTAACATAACAAATATACAAAGGAATTTGGAAATCTCAACGACTTCCATCATATAAAGCTCTAAACTCAAAGACTTTTGGATAATTTACTCAATTATTTATCTGTAAGTTAAGTAATATCTCACTAAATAATCAACATATAGAGCATATACGGAGATGGTAATATAAAATGACGCAAAGTTGAGTCAGGTTAGATACCACTCCTATATATATTATGCGTGACAAAAATCATAGTGATCCAATGGTTAGTTTCTGAAAAAATATATTGTAAAAAAATCGTAACACTTTGAAAAATAAAAAGACACAAATTTTCACTACAACATTTTTCAAAAAATGACCGTTGAATTATTGTGATTTTTTATAAACATAATATACATAAAAATATATCTAATTTATTTTATAAATGACTAAATTTTACATAATGCAAGATACACATTCTATTAGCATCTTCAAAAAAGCCTATACAGGCGTACAGCCGCTTCTTTAATGGTTGTGTGACCAAAAAGTGTTTCCAGGAGGAATGGACAAAACGCGTAAAATGAGTGCCTCGGTGGAAGACAAAAGTACCGTTTATTAACGGTTCCCACAGCCACCTAACGTATCGAAATGACAAAATCACCCTCCACAGAATCCCAAAACATCGGCCAGCGAATACCCCACCATGCGAACCACCCAAAGCAAAACCTTTCCCTCATTCAAAGCAAGAACTTTTCCTCATTTATAAACACCTCACCAGCTCACATCTCCCTCTATGCAATTTGAAACTCCACTGCAACGGAATCAATCTAGAGAGAGAGAGATGGCGAAGAAGTTGTGGTCGTTGAAGAAGGTAAGCAAGGAATGGTGGCCGTGGAGATTCTCAACTACATTCCGATGGAAACGTCTGGATTTTCAGCTGAAAATAATCGATGATATGGTGTTCAAGGTTCTCTACGTTTTGGAAGCCATTGTTCTCGTTTCTACGCTTTGTTTCTTCTTCCTCTGTTGTGGTTGTCATATCTAATTCTTTTTATTTTTTCTTTGTTTCTATTGCTAATATATCTAATTCTAGTATTCGATCTCTTGTTCTTGGCTAAGTAAATGTGAATTTTGGCTAATTTTAGCTGTTTAATTTCTCTGTCGTGTATCTATTTATGTGTATGTATACATGTGCCACATTGGCTAGGTTAGGGTTTGTTTCCAATGTACCTGGTTCTTTGGCTCTGTAATATTTGTTCATTTTCATTTATTTAAAAGTTTCTCATTCTCTTTGATTTTTTTTTTCTTTCCGGGACAATTAAATATATAGTCGCTTAAAGCAGTTGGGCAGCATGAAGATGAGCTTTGAATCCAAATTTTAGATAAAAATGTTTTGTTTTAGTTATAATGTCAATCCTTATGTACATGAAAGAAAGACGTTGAGTAAATTACTTTCTCAAATGCTAATGATTTATTTAATTTTTTATTTTTGATATGGCGTTAAGAGTATTTTGGGCTAACTTGCGTGCACTAGATTAAATTTCATTCTCGACCTGATCTAATGCATGCAAGATTTATTGGTCTAAGGGCTTGCACCTCTATTTTTCGAAAAAAAAATTAGGTTTGAATATTTAAAAATGCATTGATATTTATTTGTTGGGTCATGTTCCCCTTACAATTCTTTTTACCATTATTTTTACGGTCCTTTTTCAAAACATCAATATCGGTTTAATTTTTTGAGAGACCGACCGTTGGATTAGATAATTTTTTTATGTATATTATGTATGCCAAAAATCACAGTGATCCAACGGTTGATTTCTGAATTATGTCGCTGTGAAAAATTATTATAACTATAAACATTAGTTTTTTACAATGAAATTTTTTAAAATCTGAAAGTTGAATCATTGTGATTTTTGGCATGTATGACTTGTATAAAAAGAGTATCTAATTCAACGGTCAATTTCTCAAAATATTTAATCCACCTTGCTCTCTCAATTAAAATAGAAGAAAAATAAAAATAAAAAAGTGAAAAGAACTAAAGAAAAGATTAAAAAAAAAGGAGGACAGTTCCAAATATGTTTAAAAAATAAAATGTTCATTGCCCAAGGATAACGGGACGCTGGCACATTAGCTTGCACCAAGAAATTCTTTACAAAGTTGTCGCCGGCGAAGAATATTTTTCAAATTGTTGCCCGCGTTTCACTTTTTCTTTTCATTTAATAGAAAAAGAAGAAGAAGAGAGAAATGGAAGATACTAATAGTAAATTAATTTGGCAAGATGCTTTTGAAAAATCCATATGAAAATACATATACTGAAAAAATTAAATTAATTAATAACTTTGCTATGAATATGTGCATCTTACACAAAATTGCGTTAAGTGAATTTCATATGGCTAATTATAAAATAGATTATGAAAAACTGAGCATTGGATTAAATAATTCTCTTACGTATGATTTGTAGGCTAAAGATCATAGCGATCCAATGGTCGCTTTCTGAAAAATGTCATTGTAAAAAATTGTGACATTTTTATTCTTCAAAATATTATCATTTTTTTACGGTCAGTTTTTTTTTAATTAATTTCAAAAGCTTTCCTTTAGATCATTATAATTTTTGGTATACATGACTTGTATAAGAAGACTATTTAATTCAATGGTCAGTTTTTCAAAATATATTTTGCAATTGATCCTATAGGTCACCTTACGCAAAGTTGCGTAAGGTACAACTTATAACATACTCCGTATATATGTATATATAACCATATATCTTCATTTCAAATTGTTAATTTACTCTAAAAAGTCTATACATGAAGATAGAGTGTACACACAGGCGTGCGAGGACTTTTTGAAAGTCTAAGAACGTGCTTGTAGAAGATGGCCTCAGAACCTCTTGGCCGACTATCAAAATATGAATAAGACAATTGGCAAAAAATGAGGGTTAGTCTCTCTCGGATTCTTGATGTATAGGAATGTCTAAACCATCTGAATTGAATTAAGATTAGTTATTGGGCTCAAATACAAAGCTTGGACTTACGAAAATTCAAACCCAACACTACTACAAAAAAGTCCAAAGAAGACACTAAGAAGAAGACGGTTTTAAAAAACGACTTCAAAAGATAACAAAGAAGACATTTTTCATTGACCGTCTTCTTGTTAAGGAGTTCAAGACGGTTTTGTTTTGAGAGTCTTAATTGGCCATAATATTCAAGACGCGTTTTTGTGAGTGTCTTCTTATGAGAAACTAAAACGGCACCGTTTTAGACAGAAAGAATTGTATAATGGTGCAATAGTGCCGCCAGCTTCTTTTGGGTTCCCTCCAAAACCTTACATGATCACCCGAAACCCTCGTCTTCCTTCGTCTGCGTCAACCTCGAGAAGAGCAGGCTGTCAGCTGATAATGGGTTCCCGCCGGTGAACTCCTCTCCTCCGGTCAGAGAGCCGAAACCCTCTTGTGCTCCTTCGTCTGCGTCAACCTCGAGAAGAGCAATGGACAGCTGATCGATAATGGTGAACCCATCTGCGTCTTCGTCTTCGTACCGGTGAACCTCGAGAAGAGCACGGTGAACCCATCTGCGTCTTCGTACCGGTGAACCCATTTGAATACAGAAAATTTTGGGCATTTGAGTCTTCGTCTGCGTCATCCCCAGGTCTTTCTCTCTTTATATCTCTGATGTACTCTGTTTCTTGTTTTGTACTTGTGAAAAAATAGGGTTTTTGTGGTGCTCTGTTTGGTTGCCCATAGAAGGCAGAAAAAGAAAAGAGATAAAGTGTTATTTTCCAGGAAATTTTTTAATTAGAATCATGAGTGGTGTGGCTTTCATTATTTCTGGAAATGAAAGAGACGTGAAGAATAGGGTCCAAAATGTTTGTTTCTTTTCTTTTACTCTGTTTTCTTAGCTAGGGTTTCAATTTGGGACTTCTTTTTGCTTGAAAATTTGACGTGTGGCAGGGAGTTTTGCTGAAACACAGCACGGAGAAGTTACTTTCCCAGAGATAAGCACCAACATTCTTGAGAAGATTTGCCAGTATTTCTATTGGTCTCTTCAATTTGCCAGGTCCCCCCAAGTCACTGTAAAAATTGTGTTCTTGTAAAATAAGTTTAACTAATGAATTGTTCTGTTCCTGACTTTTTATTCAATTGATGATAAGAAAATTGGAAACAAGCATTACATAGGTTATGAGTAAGCCTTGGGGTCAGCGGAGAAAGGAAGTTATGCTTTGTATTGGGTTTTTATTAATTGGAAATCTCCATGTTGTGTATTTCTTTTCTACCTTTAGCACTAGGCAATCTGCTGAGGAGAAGGAATTGCTGCTATGTTAAGATGTAGAGGCCCCCTTCGATCGGAAGCATATGAGATCTTCCATGGCAATTTTAAATGGTGGGAATTGTAAATCCTGGAAATGGGATTAGGAAATTGTGCTTATAATTGTACTTATATGGGTGCCAAACTTGACAATGCATTGAGACTATACCTTTAATGTCCATGCATAAGCTCAAATAATATTTCTAATTGTCCAATTCCAAATTCTTGTGGATAGTAATGGTGAAATAATGTCTGTGTTGTTTGTTTCTCTTTATTGTGTGAGGACAGTTTGATATTATTAAAACAAATAATAATGGGTATGGTAGATTATTATTTTGTGTTTTGGATTATCATTTTGTGGGATCTTTGTATTATTCCAATCCTTACCTCATTGTTGTTCATGTAGCAGCAAGTATAAGATCCTATTTTTAATGTTTAACTTCATAAACACGTACAAGATATTTTGTCTTAGTGAGTTGAATATCTATTTCCCTAAGCTTAACAATAATGATAGTATATGAAGTTAAACATTAATTTACTTAATTAATTCACACTTTATGCAGTGTATGCAAAAATTTAGACTACATTTTGAGGTTCGAATCTAATCCAAAGATTGCATCATTTGAGAAAGTTCTAGTAAGTAACAATTTGATGCAAACATGCATTTTGATGATAATAGTTATATGAAATGTGTGACTTAATGATATATAATTTATTATGTATGTAGTGCCCTAGACAACCAGGATATGTGGAATGTGGCTATTATGTCATGAAGTACATGAAGGACATTATGGATGCGCATGGTACCCATCCTAGAGAGTTGGTGAGATGGTTGAACTCTTTTATAAATGAATTTTAGTAAAAGTAAATTGTATCTATATAATAAATGAAATGTTCATATTTCACATCTTCTTGCAGTTTGGAAATGAAGAAGAATACAGTAAAGAGTCTATGGATGAGGTGAGAGTGGAACTAATGAACTACATACGTGATCACATGTGAGAGGATGGCTGCTAATATTGGTTCAAATGAAGTATTTTTTGGGTGGTAAAACAGAATGAATGAGGTATAAAAGAAATCTTCCCACTTGTTTTTCCATCGTTTCTTATTTTTATACAAATACAAAGTATAGAAGTGTTATTGCTGGTTTGAGCTGTAATTGTGTGGGATCGCTGTAAATATTGTAGTTTTGGGGGAGGAGGTTGGATGGAGACTAATTTGGGTTTGTGCAAGATCGCTGGTTTGAAATATTGTTTGGATATAATTATAAAAGTGTTATGTACTCTTCATTTGATAGGTAAAAATTTGAGAATATTACAAAAATAGACGAAACTCTGCCGGATTTTCGTCTCGAAAAACAAATTTATTTCGTGTCATACTTTCCTATGGATGACATGCTACCATTTTTATTTAGAATTCCATTGATGTCATTGTTTTCTTATTTTGAATAATTCAAATGAAATTTCCATTTCTTTTTATTTACTTCTGATATGACATTTATTTATTTTGGGCATTTTTTATGTGCTAGCATCTTTTTGATATAGTTTAAAGCAATATGTATTTACTATGATTTTCGAACTCAAACTTGTGCATCTCTTTATATTTTATGTAGGTCTTGAGCGTTAAAGGCACGTGGCACTGTCATTTTGGATTTTGGGGATGTGCTACTTGTTTTACGAAGGCTGCTATTTCATAGGTGGATTTTGTACTTTAGAAAAATTATGTGGACGTATACATGTACTTAAGTTTGATTTTTGTAAGTTGGTGACAAGTGTAAATTCCCATTACATGTATAATTCTACTCATGTTTTGAATATTATACCACACATATATGTTAATATTGGATCGATTATGATATTTTGTATGCATGTATGGGTGAATGACAGCAATATATATTGTTATATATCTGTAGATTGTGAACACAGGTTGTGAACAAACTAAAGAATGACGGTTTTAAATCCATTATAAATGGAAATGAGCATTTTTCTTGTGAAATAGAAGTGACTAAATTAAGACGGTTTTGTAACTGTCTTGGAAAACTGTCTTTTTAGGTACAATTTAACGAAGACGGTTAAAAACCGTCTTCTTATGTATGTTATTTAAGACGCTTTAAAATTGTCTTCTTATTTATGATTAAAAAGACACTTTAAAACCGTCTTTTTTAGGCACAGCTTAACAAAGACGGTTTTGAAACCGTCTTCGTAGGTTCTTTATTAAAGACAATTTAAAACCGTCTTCAATATTACATATAAGAAGACGGTCAAAAAACCGTCTTCTTTTATTTTTAGGCAAACAAGACGGCTCCCATAAAGACGGTTTTAAAACCGTCTTCTTTTTTAAAAGAAGACGGTTTAAAACCGTCTTCTTTGGGCTTTTTTGTAGTAGTGCAAATTTCCCACCCATAGCAAGTTTTAATGCTAATTAAACCATATATTCTTAGCATTTTGACCAACCTAGCCAGCTTACTTATCAATCCTCATAGCCAATTCTTACTTTAGTATATATATATATATATATATATATATATAATTATCATAATATCTAGTGGATTCATTCCAAACATTATATATACTATAATTCTCTTCATCATAGGCTCGATCTCCTTCTTTCCAACATTAATTCAATATTTAAATTTCAATTAAAATTTATTAGAGAAATCCCAGGCTGGGTTCCACAATTTCAATTTCCTTTATTAGCATACTAACGTATAATTGATAATATCTATCAATTAATTTATATTTCAATGCAATCCTCTAATAACCCCGCCATTTATGGTTCAGTGCTATTCACCAAACATTAGATTTCAAACTCATATGCTAACAATACCTATTCAAGGGTTCAATTAAAATGCCACAACTTAACAATAATTCATCAACCTAGTACCCTATTAGCATTCACTTGATGAGTTCAATGGCTCCAATTAGGCCCCATTTTCCATTAGCTTTGCCTAAAATTACTTCTATTATAAGGTGCACCTTAGGCAATTTTCCGTAAGATGATCTCAATAGGGCCCAATGCATATCATATATTGAAAAACTGACCGTTGGATCGATTAGATGAACTATTTATGAATTTCATGTTGGCCAAAAATCACGGTGATCCAACGGTCAGTTTCTGAAAAAACACACTGGGAAAAACCGGTAACATTTTACTGTGACATTTTTCAGAAACTGACCGTTGAACATTCATTGTGATTTTTGGTTAACATGAAATTCATAAGCAATTCATCTAATCCAACGGTTAGTGTTTCAAAATATGATATGCATTAGGTCCTATAGAGGTCACTTTACGCAAAGTTACGTAAGGTGCACCTTATAATAGAAGCCCTGTCTCTTCCAATATTTCTTTAAAGTTATCACCAAATCAACTCTAGTCGAATCAAAATTTTCATATTAGACCTGATTGTGGTAAAAGTTAGGAAGCCTAGCTTTGGGAAATCATCCTATACGTACTTCTCAAGTTGTTTAGAAGTGGTTATTATCCATCTCTTTAGATCAAGTGAAATTTTGAGCATTGTTCACACCAAAAATCGCCATTTTAATTTGTAATTTGTCTATGTGGCTATTTTTGGGAAAAAATATGTGGGTAATTAGTGATTAATAGGGAGCCAATAGGTGGTAGTCACTTAATTTCTAGTAAAATCACTATGGCTAATTAATTACCTATGGTAATTTAATGATGTGGCAATTAGCCATTTAATGGGGAGATGACACGTGGCTAATTAAATTGGTGATTAAATGAGATAAGGTTGAAGAAGTAGAGTTTTAGCTAAGCATGATAGCTAAAGGAAATGTGGCAAAAGAAGATGAATTCAAATAGAAGATTGTAAGTGGCATCATCAGGTGATTAAATAAAAAGCTACATGTGGCAACATCTAGAATGAAACCAACATGGGAAAGAATTCTTTAAGTGGAGGAAAGCCAAGATATGGACATGTGGCTAATTGTTAGATGCCATAACCTAAATTAAAGGAGGAGTGATAACAATTAGGAAACTAAATTAAAGACATGTGGCAGCAGTTATATTGAAAGCTAAAATAAAACAAGTGTAGCAGCTACCACCAGGGGAACGGGGTTACGCATTACCAGCACTATCACTGTTCGTGGATGAAGTTAAGGAATATAGGAGCAACAAATTACCAGCACACAGGCCATGATCATGAAGTGGGAAGGCTGAGCAAGGTAGTTATCCAGAGGAAGGTATATAAAAGGGAGAAGAATGCAGCATATTGGACACGACGACATCCCCCCATCAAAGCGCAATGCTATCAAATTAGTTTCCTAAAAGCTTTCAATTTCCAATCGTTGATGTTATTTTTGTTTCTCAGTTTATTTGAATTCCTGAATTTCAATTAGTTTTAGTTCAAGGTCTGTAATTACTCAAGTTCTAGCAATCTCAATTTGAAACTCATCGACGGCAATTCTCAACTCGAATGGAGTAAGTCCATTTTTGTTTTTAATTCAAGTTAATTCCAATTGTCTTAGTGTTTGATTCATCTTCTGTTTCTTTTAATTAGTCAGCAAGGTTTAAAGACATTCCATTTAAGAACCCATTTAAGATCTACCATTATCTTAAGCAATTGCCTAACCTTGACCACATAGTGACTGACTTGGTATCAAGGCCTTCAAACCTTGATTTTGGCCAAGAATTACCGAGGGTCGTGTTCTAGCAATCTCGATTAGACTATAGGAAGTTCTAGCACGCCCACGCTCCCTGCCACATGCTATAGGTTTTTTAGACGTGGACAAGCATAAAGAGTGATTTTTAGACAAAGCTATATATGTCAAATGGAGCCTTAAGCCCCATTTGAATTAATTTTGCCTAAATCACTTTTGGACATCACACATCCACTTGATATAAGATAATATGAGATAATCACTTCTAGAAGACTTGGGATGTGATAGGTTGGTTGGCAAAGCCTAATTAGTTCCCTACCTTTTGCCATAATCACTTATGGTATTAAAATTTAATACGTGAAAAGATAATTTGAACATAATTCTAAAGTGATATGTGAAGAGATAATTCTTCAAAAATGATTTTATGCAAAACTAACCCAAACAATATCTAAGATGATATTGCAACCTTTTGGTGTCCTTCGATCTGCAAAAGTCAATACCTATGAGACTGTTTTAAAGGCATGTTTTTTCTTTTGGTTCTTTACTCATAAGTCCTTCATTTCAAAGATTTATACTCAAAAATCCAACAAAAAAAATTCATACCAAACAGTCCTTGAAAATATAGAAGGACAAAAATGCCATTCAATTCACAAAAAACTAAAAGCCGACTTTCATCCTGAATTCATTAACACAAGTGAAATAAATATGGAAAATAAAAGAGCTAGCTTCTCTCCTATATATCCAATAAGGTATCTAATGGAATAAAAATGGACTCTTTTAGGTATAAAAATTTCTAATTAATTAGGGTTTTATATATATATATATGAACTTAAATGGCATTCCTCTACAATTAATCCAACCAAACCATCAGAAAGTTGCGAGCAACGTTGTAATTGAAAGAGTAGAACAGTTGAAAATTTTGAATTACAAAATCATATTTTTGTCAAATGACAGCTGGCTCTTTAATTTAATTGCTCTTGTTGGAAAGGAAGAGGCCAGGGGAATGAATCCATATGGAAGACGTACAGCCAGGCCAAAAATCTTACACTGCGTTGCTCTTCAATCTTCATAATAAAATAAAAATAAGATAAACAATAAAAAATCCGACTGAAACAATATAAAATTAGTCTTTTCATACGATAAAATACAAATTACAATCATCAACACATTTTATTTCAAATGTAAATGCTAATATATATTAAAATAATTCTAATCAACCTCCCTTATTAGCCTCCTTCACCAACCTCCCTTATTAATTTCTTTTTTAACAAAAAAAAAATTAAAAAGTGCTAATATATATTTTTCTTTACGTCCTTTTAGAATTACCATTTTACTTCCCTATATAAGTATATATATATTTTTAGGGAAAATTATTGTGATTTTTGGAATGTCTATCATACATACGAAGAATATTAAATCCAACGATCGGTTTTCAAAATATCTATTTTACATTGACCAAATGACCAAGTCCTCATATAACGAAGTACTCATAAAAACAAGACTATATATATATATATATAGAAGGTCACGTACCCCTTACATCCTATTTTGACACCTCGTTTTCAAAACACTACCTATGATAAATATTTTGACGAATTGACCGTATCATTGGATTCGATACATTTCTTATGCATGTCATGTATGTCAAAAATCATAATGATCCAACGGTTAGATTTTAAAAAATATCATTATAAAAACTATGATATTTTTTATTAATAAAAAAAATATAATAGTTCTTCGCAATGATATTTTTCAAAAAGTAACCATTGGATCACTCCAATTGTTTTCATACATGACAAATATAAGATAAGTATCTAATCTTACGGTCGGCTTCTCACAATATTCGACCTATAATGATATTTGAAAACGAGATAAATGTCAAAATAGGGTGTAAGGGGGACGTGACCCATATATATATATATATGTGTGTGTGTGTGGTTTTGGAAGCTATCTTCTCTCCCTATACGTATATATATATGTATGCATATGGGGATATGGGCCATGTGGCTTTGCAAGCTATCTCTCTTTCTCTCTCTATATAGATGTATATGTATGTATGTTTATATGGTGTGGTTTTGTAAGTCATCTCTCTCTATGCATGTGTATGTATGTATATGGGGGCCGGGTATGGTTTTTTGTAAGTCAACTTTGAGATTAAATTTCTAACTCCACCGCTGGATTAAATTTATGCTAGTTTTGACGGTAAGCATAGAAAGACACCCTCTTCATGTGTTTAAAATTCCACCCCAAACCCCAAGTCACCGCATGTATGACCCATCAAGGAACATATATATGCTCAGATTTGTATTTACATGGAAGCCGTAGTTATTAAGGGTCAATTCAATAGTAGGCCAGTTTCAGGGAAAAGAATTGCTGATAATGTTAATTTGACTATATATGAGATAGAAGGGCATTGAAGGCACGCAGCTATAACTATTCAAGGAGTCGTCTTACTCTGTCTGCTTGTAGTGCGTGCTTTGTGTTACATCCATATATGTTGAGAGAGAGAGAGAGAGAGAGAGAGAGAGAGAGATATGAAAATATAATATAAGTTGGTGGGTGTGTATGGATTCCTAATATCATATTTTAATTATAGAATCGTTATCAATTTCAGCATCTTTATGTCTCGTGGCTTGTTCTATTTCCACATCTTCCTCCATATATCCTCATTCACATATATGCATCCATTTCAATTATAATTAAGCTTCATATTTATAGGTCCTCCGCTAGAAACGGAAGTGGAGGTGAATCCAAGGCCATTTTTTTGAATTGATCATGGGGAAGAAAGTAATCAGTACGTGTCAAGCAGCATATTCATCACATAAAATATGTAAGAAGGAGAAGAAGCAACAACTCAACAGTTTGATAAAGATACTGCGGCCCAAAGTGTACATCACAGACACCTCCAATTTCAAGAGGCTTGTTCAAGACCTAACTGGTAATGGAACTACAGTACCAGTACCAGAAGCAATTGAGAAAACTCCACTGCCCATTGAAAATATTGAAAGTAGCATGGAACTGTCTTCTGATTCATTGGACTTGTATTATAATAAGCAGCAGCAACAACCATCTTTGATCCAAGCAAGGGATCAAATAAATTTGAATGATCAGACAGCATGGACCAACCAAATTCATCAGGATTTGTTAGCATATGATCAGAATATGGAGTCAATTAATGAAGCATGGGATGAGACAGCATTACAAAATTCATCCACCACCCAACTTGAGGTTTTGTTAGCTCATGCTGACCTTGAGTCATGGCTTTTAGATATGGACCCATTTCCTAATTCGTATCCTCAGATCGAGCAAGAGGCCTGTGTTTATGACTATGAATTATCCAGATTACTATAGATATATGGATCGAATTATCAATCGTTAGAACACAAAAGACTAGAACCTTAATTAATTATTCTTCTGTCTCCTACGTATGTACCCCTAGCTAGTTTAGAAATCAACGTACAGAAACATGAAAATGCATGTATATATATTTTTTAATTAATTCCACCTGTATTTATATTTATTGTATAGAGGGCGCGCCAATTAATTGTTGCATGTGTTCATTCATCAGCTAGTGTAAATCATATATTATATATATGTTCCATTAATCCATGCATGCTCGATTTCCTTAGCATTTAATTTCTACGTAAAACATTTCTAGATATATGTGGGGGAAATGGCACCTATAATTGATGTAGCGGAGATCGAAGGAAGAAGACATATCCTTCAACCCAAAATAGCTAGAAATATATTTATTTATTTACAAGAGGAACTTAAATTAATAAATGAGAAAATTCTCAATAATTTTACTAATAAATTATAACAAGAAGAATAAATTATTAATTAAAAACTTTGAGGTCTATTTAGTATTTATTAATTAGTTTCATAAAACCCTAGCCTAATCACTTAAAAACATCTTAAAATAAACCTTACATAATATTGTATCCTATAAATACTTTAATTTATTTAACTAATAAAATCTTAAAAATTACTAAAGGCTCAAGTTCTGATGAGACAGGTATTTTGACAAATAAATTCTCACCTACTATGTGACACATGATTTGCAAAATCCAATGTGAGACAGGTATTTTGAGAAATAAACCATTAATTAGAGGTTCGGCTTATACACATTATGCACGCCAAAAATTATATTGATCCAAAGACCCTTTTTTTTTTTAAGTGTCTTAACAATTTTTTATAATTGATATTTTGAAAAACCAACTTTTGAATCATTGTAATTTTTGGAATCCATGATGTAGATAAGCGGAATATCTAAACCAATGACTGGTTTCTCAAAATTCCTATCCCAGGTAGAATTTTAAAAATCAGTTATCAAAACTATATGTCAGTAGAATCTGATAACAAAAATATTAATATAAATATGAAAATTATAAAAATAATAATAAAAGTCTTCGAATAGTTTCAACTTATTTGCTGTGCTTGTCCTACATCAATACTGATTCAATAGATAAATGTATTGATTTTTGTGTGTCTGCCTTCCTTATGTTAATTTTGCTATCTCTTCCGTCTTCTTTATGCCTGCCTTAATTACGTTAATTTCGCTATCATTAGGCTCAAACACCTTCTAAAATTTACTCTGAATTATTAATCTCATTTCTATATTTATTCTCAAAAAGTCCATTAAAAGTGAGCTTTATTATAGATATATGGCAATATACTCATCCAACACATGTATACGTACGAGTTAAATAAATATACTTGTTTGAAAATCAAATTGAATGCATATAATACAGTTTATGTAAATTTACATGCATGTTTGAAGATATATGGTAATATGTGCATCCACCACGTGTATACGGGATAGGTAAATTTACTTGTTTGAAAATCATATTAGACGCATACAATACATTTTATATAAATTTACCTATTTGAAAATATATGGCAAGTTAGGCATATGAATATGAGTTAGGTATATTTATCCGTTTTACAAATTAACAGAAGTTCTGAATTTATCTGTTTGCGGGCATCAATGGCAGATCAAGTACTCCTACAAACAAAACGAAAAATCCATTAACTTTTTACAAACAGAGAAGAAAGAGACATGAATTCCAACCCTTCCATGATTTGTTTCAAATTAATGATTCCCAAACAGAATTTTATCTATCTATGCTTTCGAATCATATACAAAAATAAGTTGATTTCCATATTTTTTTTCATATTTGCATCCCAAAACCTTAAGGTTTCATTAACTTTGTTTAGCCATCGCTGCTGGTTGAAGATGACGCTTCAATGCCGGTAACCTTCTTTGCTCTTATAGCACATACTTGGATTTTTTGAAAATTAATGGAATTGATTGGCACTTTTGGATAAGGATTATCATGCCCCAAATGCTAACGAGAATCTCTGGAAATTTGGTAATCGCCATTTTTGGAAAAAACTAATTAAAAAATAAAAATAAATTAAAATCAGATTCTTTAAACAAAGACAAATCCTTCAAAAGTTATATTATTTATCTCTTTCATAAACTAGATTTTTTACCGGGATTTTTGGCATACAACCCATACATCTGGAGATTGTAGGTTAAATACCGTTTCTTTTAAGATTTCTGTCGGTCAAGGTGCATTTTATATAGAATTTATACCAATAGGACCCTGGTATAAGATACCTATACCAATAGGTCCCTATGGTTTTTGGTGATAAATGAATACATAGTTTTAGTTCGTAAAAGACACAATTGCTCATACATAAATTTATTCCATATTTGGCATTTTCCAAAATATTTTATAAATATATCCATATCTAAATTCCTAAAATCTTGTCTCTATTTCAACAATTTTGAAATTTCAAATTTTGATTTTGCTATCCATACAAGATTTTCAAATAACAAAATCATTTTAAAAAAGAAGTAAACATATTTGGCTTTGAACACACTAATATAACTCAAATATACATTTACTGTGAATAATCATTTCAAATGGCAATGTAACTAACTAAAAATGAACATATTCCGTTATATGTGTATATGTGTATATATAAAACGAAATATATAGTGGTGATATACTTTCAGATATACATGTATATATATAACGGAATGCGTATTTGTGTAATTCATATATTCTGTTTCACATGTATACATGCATATTTGAAATCGAAAATTGAATTTTGAAGTTTGAAATTTAGTTTATATATTCCGTTTAACATGTACACATGTATATTTGTAAACGAAATTTGAATTTTGAAGTTAGAAAGCCATTTATCAAATTTCGTTTTACATGTATACATGTATATCTGTAAAACGAAATTTGAATTTTCAACTTAAAAATCCAGTTATCATATTTCGTTTTACAGGTATACATTATATCTGTAAAACGGAATATGGATTGGTGACATTTATATGTCCCGTTTTATAGATATACATGTCTACCTGTAAAACAAAATTTGAATTTGGAAGTTTTAAATGCATATACCATGTCCGTTCTACAAATATACATGTAAATCTGTAGAACGGGATCAATTGGAAAACAAAAATAAATCAAGTTTGGACACGGAACCCACCCTTCAACAATGTTTAAAATCTAGCAAATACCCAACTTCATCAACCAATAATCTTCACAGTAAACGAGATCAGTAGTAACAAGTATATGACTCCCGTTTTGATTTAGAAAACCTAAAACCAAACCATTGTTTAGATAATACGAACTCTATTAAAAATCTTTAATCTCAATTCAAATTCAAACAAACTTACAATATCCAAAACATTCAGCATAAATTTCAAATAAAAAACGTCCATAAATATTCAATTTTAAAACAGAAAATTTAAAGAAATATATTAACAAGCTTGTTGAAATTATGGCCGGAATGAGGGTATAATAGACAATGTAGTATTCTAGTTGACTTTATATTTGATCTGTAGAGGTTATTGGTATAGCATCTTGTTAATTGAACTCCTTGATAAATAAGATCATATTTGGTCGACCTTTGATCATTTTCCCTTTTATTTACTCATTGAACTTCTAAAGGATGGATTAAATTATGTTATGCACTCATTGAACTCCTCCACGGTAGCAACTTGAAGAAGTTAAGAATAAAGTAATTTATATTTTTTTTTCTTTTATTTTATTTTATTTGTAATTTAGTTATATATTTTATTTTAATCTTTTGGGTTGGTGATGGCGGGGGAATTGTTTTAATCTGCCTCTTCATGAAAGAATAACTTAAGGAGAGAGGAGGGAAAGGTTAGATATGTAATACTATATATATATATATATATATATTGTGCATGCTTTGACCCATAAGATTCTTGGTATTGGTTTCTTCTTTTTAATTTTTAATTTTAAGTAATTAAGTTTATTAGTAGAGACAATAGATTAAAGGCCCGTTTGTGATCTGATCCGTCCAATGATATGAAAACACGTGCAATGAACCTTATCGATCACAACACTAAGTATTAACTTAATTGTGCTATTCTACTGTGATAAATAATATTTAGCTTTATTTTATTTATATTATTTTATAACCATTAAATATATACATATATATATAAAATAATATTTAGAAAAATCTATCATTAGATTAGATAAACTTCTTATGGCCATGCTCGTAAAAAATTAGAATGATCCATGGTCAATTTTTGAATTAGATTAGTGATATGTTAAAGAACATATCAATTGTTTTTTCATATTGTCATTTTTATAAAGCCGACCGTTGGATTAGATAAACTCCTCGTGAATGCCTTGCTTGCAAAAAATCACAGCGATCTAACAGTCAATTTTTGAAAAATAACTATAGAAGATTTGTGATATTTTAAAGAACAAAACATGCAATTTTTCACATTGGCCTTTTTTAAAAAAATAGACCATTAAATTATTGTGATTTTTTGCAATCTTGATATTCATAAGAAGTTTGTTCATTCCAACGGTGGATTTTGTATTTTAACTATGAGTCTTTTCATTTAATAAGTCTTAATTACAATTAAGTGAGCCTCTTCACAAACTTGTTTGTTTTTTTTTTTTTTTCCCCCATTTTTTAACCCCAAAATTTTTTTAAAAAAAAAAAAAAAAAAAAAAAACATTTTTTAGTAGAAGCCACAAATTATCTTTTTTTAATTAAGCTAGAATCTCATATATTTTTAATTGAAGTTATTATTTTTTGACAACAATATTTAAATCTTTTTAATTTTACTATTCAATTGTAATTAAATTAGAATTTGAAATCATAATTCATATAGAATAAGATTTTTTTTTTTCAATTATTCATATAGTTTAATACTTATGTCTTTTTTTTTTTACATTGTAATTAAAATATACTAAAGAGAATGACAAAAATAAAAAAGAAAACAAAAATAATCTTAGTGGACCATTAGCCCAGTCCATTAGCCCGATCTGATCTGGCCCATTAGCCTAGTCCGATCCATTCCAATCCATTAGCCCGATTTGGCTTCATCCATTAGCCCAATCCAACCCATTAGCTTAGTCGATCAGTCTAATGGATCATTTCAAACATGCTTTTGTTTTTGTTTTTGATTTTTTTTTTCTTTCTTTCTTATTGGATCCGTTAGCCCAATTGCCTAATATCATAACAGGCCGGGGCGGCTCGATCCGTCCATTTTGACATCACTACTTTTGCCACAGTCACTTCTAGTATGAAAATTTTGTTGTCCATCCTATTATCCCTCAAGAAGTTGTATAAAAATAATCATCATCCCATTTCTTAGATCAAGTGGAATTTTGAACTCTAAAAATGATTTTCAGAAAAGCTAATGCAAATGGGCCCTAAGCTCATTGCATAGGTTTGAATGGGGTACTATATATATATGGATAGTCCCGTTCCTATGAGGATTTCCTTATATGAGGACTTGGCCTTTTGTCCAATGTAAAATGAGTATTTTGAAAGACTAACCATTGGATTTAATATTCTTACTATATATGACAGACATGCCAAAAATTACAGTGATCGGACAACTGGTTTCTTAAATACAGACTGTGAAGCATTATATAGGTATTTAAGTTTTCACAATCTGTATTTAAAAAACGAGTGGTCCGATTACTGTAATTTTTGGCATGCCCGTCATACATAGAAAGAATATTAAATCTAATGGTCGGTTTTTCAAAATACACATTTTACATTGGCCAAAAAGCCAAGTCCTCATATAAGGAAGTCCTCACAGGAACATGACTCTATATGTGTGCGTGTGACTCTGTGTGCGTGTACACACACAGAAATGATCCAATCAGCATATGGTTTACATAAGGTTATATCCGCACGAGGCTAGTAGATAATTGTGGGAAACATGTTTAAAAAATTTGACCATTGGATTAGATAGTATACTAGTGTATGTCGTGCATGCCAAAAATCACAGTGATCCAACGATCAGTTTCTCAAAAGTGTCAATAAGAAAAATTATAATAGTTTTCGGCAATTATAGTTTTCATGTCTATATTTTGAGATGTTTACATTGGATCACCATGATTTTCTTGGCATGAATGACATCCATAAGTAAAATTTTTAATTCAACTGTTAGTTTTTCAAAATAAGTATCTTACAATTATCTATGGACTTTATGCTTATATAAGATATATAAGCATACGCTGAGAACAAGTTGATTATGGATCAGGCAACCGACGTCTTACGAGCGACATCTCTAATCCACACACAGCCTCAAACAAGCGGCCCCGATGGAAACACGTCGCCCTGCCTTTACTAATGACTAGTAAGAGAGTGCCCTTTTAAATTTGGTTAAAGTATTTTGGAAAATAACTTTTGACCACAAAATTGAATGGTAAGCGCTGTGAGTTTCCACCCCATGTTGCAAGCCGCATGGGCCCATCACAAACAAACCAGAAGTTTAAAAAAAAAATACATTTTTAATTGAAAAATCATACTGTAGCAACGGCCACATCATTTTATATACATTTTTTAGTGGTCTTATTTTTTTATTTATTTTTTTATGTTTTGAGATATATAGCATTTTTCCAAACAAAATGACCATGTTGCCAACCGCCATTGAGGCCAACAGCTAGTTATACAATATGAAATAATAATAATAATAATAAAATTTTGTACTTTTAAAAAAATTAAAATAAACAATTGGTATAAAAATAAACAAAGATTTCATATTTTCATCCATACATCACTGGATTTTACCTTATCCAAAAAATTAAATTAGTTATCCCAAGAAACAAAAATATTAAATCCTGAACCCTAAACCTTAACCCTAAATCCTAAAATCTTAAACCTTAAACCCTAAATAGTAAATTATTTAAAAAAAAAAAAAAAACAATATGTTTAGGGTTTAGGGGTTTAGTATTTTACCATTTAGAGTTTAAGTTTAAGGGTTTAGGATTTTAATGTTTAGGTTTAGAAGTTTAGGATTTAAGGTTTAAGAGTTTAGGGTTTGGGTTCCTCTAACCACTAATTTTATGACTATTTTTATTGCTTGTTCTCTAAATACAAAATATATGATGTATTTTCTATTGGAGTAGATATCTATCTTAATTATGCATGTCTTAGATGCTAAAAATCATAGTGATTCACGGTCATATTTCAAACAATTTCACTATATTTTTTTTTATATATATTTTTAATTACTATGATGTTCACAGTGACATTTCTTAGAAACCAACCATGTTGGATCACTACGATTTTTGGCATGTGTGAAATACATAAGAAATGTATTTAATTCAATGGTCAGTTTGTCAAAATACATACCATATATTGGTATTTTTCAAACGAGTATAAAAATTGAGGTAAAATGAGCTACAAGGAACTTAACCCTACAAACAAGTAAAGGAATTTGGAAACCTTAGTGACCTTATTGTATAAAACCCTAAACCCTAAACCCTGAACCCTAAAACCTAAACTCTTAAACCCTAAACACTAAACCTTAAACCTGGCCTAAACCCTAAACACAAAAATCCTAAATCCTAAACCCTAAATCTTAAAACCTAAACCTTGAACCCTGAACCCTAAATCTTAAACTCTTAAACCCTAAACCCTAAACACTAAAATTCTAAACCCTTAAACCCCTAAAACTTAAACAGTAAAAGCCTGAGCCCCCAAACCTAAACCCTAAACATATAGTGTTTTTAAAAAAAACAGAAATAAAACAAAAACAAAAAAAACAAAAAAAAAAAACAAAACATTTAGAGTTTAAGGGTTTAAGGTTTAAGAGCTTAAGGGTTTAGGATTTTTGTGTTTAGGGTTTAGTGTTTAGTGTTTAGGGTTTAAGAGTTTAAGAGTTTAGGGTTTAGGGTTCAAGATTAAGAGTTTAAGAATTAGGGTTTAAGGGTTTAGGATTTGTGTCTTTAGGGTTTAGGGTTAGTGTTTATGGTTTTAAGAGTTTAAGGGTGTTAGCCCTATGGCCTCAATCATATTTTTGGTAAATGAGTCATCCCACATTGTTATATGATTTTGATAATAACAAACATTGTGTTATGATTATGCATATGAATACTCATTGAACATTTTGATATATGTCAAACCTTTCAAAAGGTCTCGTGGCTTGTTTTATTAAATGGATGTTTTGGATAAATTTGTTGAACAATTGTTTATCCTATGTTTCTTGCACATTCTTTATATTATTCATGCTTATAAGAAATAGGATTTGAGCCTTTCAACAAAGATGAACATTCAACATTGCTTGAAGCAACCATGAAGCTCATGCTCTCCAAGTGTGTCCCCATGTGAATATGGATAGTCATATATTCACTAAGGATCATGAAGAGAACCATTCAAAGATGAAGTCTTGCTCAAGCCTATCTCAAGCCAATCATGTAGCCTAGCACAAGCCAAGTTCAAGTCTTTCTTTGAAGATCTCATGTGTGAAGACTTTGTTTGTATCTTGTGTGAGTATTTAGGCATTATATTTGTGAATCTCTCATTTAGGATTGAACTACATTGGCTCACTTTAGAATGTCTTCAAGACCATAGGTTTTAAACTTGGAAAATCTCTTTTTGGTCAAAAGTTATTTTAAGCTCATAGTGAACTATATGGATCCAAAGGTCAAAATAATTTTATACTTGTTATTTTGGCTTAAACATCTTTTGGAATACACTGTTGAATCTGCCAAAACTTATGTGAACAAGTGGTTTTGTTGAGCATATGTTTAAACTTTTGTAAAAGGCTATTTTTGAGTAAGTTTTACTCAAACAGTCGACCGTTTGTTCAAGACAGTCGACTGTCTGAGTAAAACAGTCGACTGTTTGGTCGACTGTTTGAGACAGTGGCTTTGTTTTACGAACACAAAACCCCTAGTCGACTAACAACCCTTTCCTAGTCGATTAACCGAGCTCTGAACTCAATAACGGCTAGTTTTTGACAAACCAAAACGGCTCTATTTTGCTTTCTAACGACCATATCTTTTGGGGGATCTATATATACTCATCTTATGAGTCTTAAACAAGCTAATAATCATATTCAATCATACAAAAACTTAGTCTACATCTTTCTTGTGTGATTTATTCACTTGATTCAGCATTCTCTCTCTTGAAGCCAATTTAGTTCAAATCTTTGAGAGGTATTAGTGAGAGATTTATCATTGTACATCATCAACTCTTGAAGGAGCTATTCTTTGTACACTCTATTATTCATTTTGTAATCTTGTGAGTTGTAAGGGTTGAGTGAATCCCTTGTAGGAGAGAATCTACCTCCTTGAAAGTAGATTGTGGGTGAGTTGTCTTCCACCTTGAAAGAAGGCAAGTTGTAAAAGTTTCTCCACCTTGAAAGAGTGATCCATAGTGGATTGTGGAATCCTCAAGACGGGACTCTTAAGGCGTGGACGTAGGGGGAGACCGAACCACATTAACTCTTGCGTTTGAATCTCTCCAACTCTTCTCTTGCATTTCAATTTATATACTTGCTATAGATTGTTGAGTTGTGATTCTTTCTTGCTCTCTCATTTCCAATTAAATTTGTTAACTTGTTTATCTTCCGCTAAATTTAATTGGACCTAATTTTTAAATTGGGTAATTTTTTTGTTAAAGTTTGCAATACACCTCTATTCACCCCCCCTCTAGAGGTATATACTTGGGCCAACAAAGGGTTTATGGTTCAGCGTTCAAGATTTAGGGCTTAAGGGTTCAGGGTTTTGGGTGTAAGAGTTGAAGGGTTTAGGGTTTAGGGTTCACAGTTCTAGATTTAGGGTTTATGATTTAATGTTTAAAAGTTTGGTTTTAATGGTTTAGGGTTTAGGTTCAGGGTTTGGGATGGGGTCACAAAGAGGGCATTTGGCGTAGCTTTTGGGAGGCTCCAAATGAACTTTCTAACCATAAAAGTCATTTTGGAAAAAAAGTATGTGTTTTGTGAATACTTCAAAATGGACTTTTAAAAGTCATTTATTTGGAAGTCAATTTGGAGGAAAATTAAAAAAGTTTGCTTTTAGAAATCCACGTTTGTAGGAAGCATAACTTCCATACTTTGGATACAAAAAGTACTTTTAAAACATGATCATCCCAAACACAATTTTTATTTTTAAATGACTTTTTAAAAAGTCTATCTTAAGAATCACTTTTTCACAAATGACTTCCATTTGTAGAAAGTTATGCCAAACGAATCCTAAAGTTTTCAAATTTCTTTATTTATTTGTTAGGTCAGGTTCCCTTACTGCTCATTTGAACACTATTTTTACTGCTAATTCTCAAAAAGCCAATGTATGATATGTATTTTGACAAACTGACCATTAAACTAAATACATTAGCTACGTATTTTATGCGTGATAAAAATCACAGTTATCTAACGATTGGTTTTTGAAAATAGTGATAAAAAGTTTACTAAATTTGTCTCATGGAAAAAAAAAAAAAAAAGCCCTCAAAATTAACATGGTGGGAACATTTCCAATTTACTTACATTAATTTTGAGGTAAAAGAATTTACATGATTTTGGTTTCATTGAAAAAAAAAGTGAAGAAAAATTGAATTTCATTGATAATTACTTGATTACAACCAAATTACCATTAGAGGGTTTATATAGAAAATAAGAGTAAACAATATAGAAATACACAATAATGGAAACTCATAAAGAAAGAAACAAAACCAAATCAAATTCTTTGATATTTCTTAATTCTTAATATTCTCTCAATCTTTTTTCTTGAATGTGCTCTCGTCATTGACTTTATTTTTATTGATTTTCATATCTCTTGATCTATTCCTTGATTTCCTTGTCTTGATTTATTTCCTCAATAAAACGTAAAATCAAAACAAGAGTACGTTGTGGAATTGAATTTGTTTGTGATGAGAAAGATTTATTTTCGCCTCAAAAACCATTAGCTATTCCCACCCGCACCAAGCCATGCCATGCCGCCACCTTTCCTATTTTGCTACCTTAACTATTTGGAAAAAAAAAAACTGTTGGCTGCCGGCCAAAAGAGAGTTTTTGAGAATCCAGTTAAATGGAATTTTTATGAGATGAGATGAGATGAGATGAGATGGGGACAGTTATGTCAAAAAGTTCATGTAACAACTCACATAGAAAACGCCTAATTTTGGCGTCGTTTTGCCTCAAATCAGCCAACCTTAACGTTAACTTTGCAAACAACACTCCCTCCAAGAACAATCTGAGATTGCAGAATACCCGATAAGGTGGGATTTCCGGTGGTTTCCTTAACCTAAAGAAGAAGCATTGGACTGAATTACAGTTTATCATTCATTTCATTTATTAGAGACTTCTTTTTATTTCTTTGAAGATAATAATAATCTGAAAATTGAAAATAAAAAATATTTTCAGTTTTAATTTCTATTTTTTAACTCTTAAAATAAATCCCATTTCCGGAGTTCATGGCTATAATACTCTTTTGAAAGTTGTTTGGAAATTTGTAAAGATATATAAATTTGAGATTAATTCTGGCATGGATATGTAGTAGTGGCCGGAAAATTCCAAGATTTTCAAGAAATAGTTCAATAAATTAAGAAAGAAAAAATGAAAACTTTTCCAATAAGATTTTTGATGTAGTAGAAACTACAAAAGAAAAGCTATGCCTACAAGTGAGTTCCATAAACCTGTTGATTATTGCTATGAGAATACCAACTATGAATATGTTGATTGTTATTACAACATTATATGCTAGGAAAATAGGCATCAACTAACATGTTGATTCCCAACAGAATACATATTAAAGGGAGATAATGGATTATGTAATTAAATTAAAATATAAGATAAATTACATTGAATTCCCCTGAAATTTGGCGAAATTATAAGGACCTTCCCTGAGTTTTGAAAAATTCCATTGACCTCCTTAAAGATTTGGGTTTATGTTCAACGATCTCCCCTACGTTTTCTGTAGAAAAATGTGACTTTTTTTCAACTTTGAAAGCCTATAACTTCTTCGTTTTAGTCAAATTTATTCAAGTTGTTATGGAAAGTTAATATAACCTATTTCGGCACCAACAAGGTGGTGTTTAACAACTCCCTCAAAATTTTAAAGAAAAACAAACTCAAAGTAGGCAAGTAGCCATTTTTGCGAAATTTCTACAATTTTTTCACCTCAACAAGCCCACTTTGAAGGATCATATCATCCACGTAAGTGCTTCGATTTGAGTGATTCAAGTTTCTTTGCAAAGTTCTCATATCATACTTTTGATAGCCGTTTGCACACAAATTGGCCTTCAAAGTGTACGAGCTGAGGGCATGCCAAAACCAAATAGGTTCAAATCAAAGCCAATTATTTTGACCCCAGGCGCCGATTGATCAGAGAAAAGCCAAGAAATCAATTAAATTGATTTTCGACCGATCAATAAGTCACCTTAAAATCAAGGATGGATGACAAGCGATTGTAAAAGGGTTGGGGTTCTTCCATTTATCAGGGTTCTTCTTGCCTATGACGGATTAATAGGACTTCAACTTAAAATTAAAGTATGAAATGTAGAACGAACGAATGAAAAACAATTAAATTAAGAGATATTTGGCGAAAAGTCCTATTCTAGAGACCTTTCATTGCTAAAGTCCTCCTAATTTTTACTTCATGACAAAAGTCCTAATTAACAGTATTTTATTGCAAAAAGTCCTCTTCTTTTAATTATATTATATTTTTTTAATTGACATTGCTGCCCCCCACCCCTTTCTTCTATGTCTCTCTACTCGCAAATGTTTTAGTCAAACCATTTTCAGCAAGCTTAGAAACATCACTGCTTGCATTCAATTCATTTTCTATCTATTTCATCCATTTATATTTTATCCATAGATCTGACATCCCTGACATTCCCACTAGATTTCACTTTTTTTTTTTTCGCTATTTCTATCCACAAGATCTCATCCACATAATTTCACTATAAAACTGGAAAATAGAGAAAACTATGGCTATATGTACAAGATTGAATCTACAATGTCAACAAAAAGCAGAAGTAGCAGAATAGCGAAACTGATCTAATCTGGTCTGCGCGCAGGAGACGGAAAGCAAACTAATAGCATTAAGGTTGTCTCCACACAAAGTAAACTGATGAGATCTTAGAGAGAGAAAGAGAGAGGAAAAAAGAGCAGCAACGGGATTGGACGAACTTGACAAACACGTACTGTGAAGTTAATAACTCAAACATCGGTTCGATGATGACGAAAGCTATTAGATCCAATCATTGTTATGCTACAATTTCGATTGGGGAGGGGGGAGGGGGTCGATGCCGACGTTCTGATGGTCGTCGGTACGCCTATGAAGATCCTCCACTTTCTTGATCCGTTTTGACCTCCTTATACACCTCGATCAAAAGCTTAGTGAGGAAGAAGATGAAGATCCTCTTCAATCGCAAATAAAATTGAGGATTGGGGCTATGATTTTTTTTTTTCCCCACAGTGATGCTACATCTCTTTCTATAAAACTCTATGAATTTTTTTTTTCTTTTTTGAAACTGTTAGTATGTTTTCATTTTTGGATCATGCAAAATAATGATTTTTATTTTTATTTTCCTATTTTTCAAGGTTTTTTTTTTATATTTTTTCCAGCATAGTGAAATCAATTTCCGGTGTTTGAGATATATTTCCGACGTAGTGAAATGCATTTTTCGGCGTAAAAAAATATATTTTTGGTGTAGTGAAATGCATTTTCAGCTTAATGAAACAAATTTTCTGGCGTAGTGAAATGAGATTCCGACGTAGTGAAATGAGTTTTCAGTGTAATGATGAGTTTTCCAGCGTAGTGAAATAGAGTTCCGACATAGTGAAATCGGGGTCCAGCATAGTGAATCCGGCGTAGTGAACTTGGGGGTTGGGTGAATGTGGCGAAGGTAGTTAGGAAGAAGGTGTATTTTTGTCTAATTTATGCCAAAAGGACTTGTGGCATGAAGGATCTTTTGAAATGACTTTCGGCATTAAAGTTTTCTAAATGAGAACCTTTGGCCAATTTCCCCTTAAATTAAAGGGGAAATTACAGTTTGCTCCCCTGTACTATCAGTCAAAAACACTTTGCACCACTGTACTTTAAAGCCGACACTTAGCCCCCCACACTTTCAAATTTTGGCTGAAGGGCATACGACGTTAATGGGTTATGGTAGTTTACCATTATACCCCTTTTATAAAATAAAAAAAAAAAAAAAATTATTAAATACATGGGTTGGTCACTCCCACCGTTCTCCTTGTCATTCTCCATGGTCATAGAGATATAACCTTCCACAACATTGAGGAAAGATGGGGCCGATGCTGAACCTTTGCAAAAGTTTCACTATTCTGTGAAGTTTATGTATCTGTTCTTGTAGCTTTAGATTCTTGGAAATTTATGGCTTCATGTCTTTTAGAGGAACAGGGATATTACACAAACCATCCTTACCTCCACTACTCAACTATTGTTGCCACCATTATCACCGCAAACTCCGAGGCTTCTACAGACCACTTCCAGCATTATTATCAACAAACCCTCTTCGTTGGTAAGAAATAAAAACTAAAACTTTACCAAAATAATAATAATAATAATAATGATAAGAACCTTGATCTCTAATCACCTGACTTTCAAAAACACCCTTCTGGGTTTACCTCTTGCACATTTGTGTCTTCCTATTTCTCTCATTTCTCTTAGTACATGCAATTGGATTTGCAGCCATAACGGTTACCCTTTTTTGCCTGATCCAAGGAAAATATGAGCCCTCGCCCGCCCTCTCTCTAGATCTTGATGTATTTTTGGAGGTTTTGGAATGTTTGGGAAGTTTTCGGGGACCATCACGGCTGAGGCGATGAGAAAGGGAAGCTCCGGCGTCGATGAGCTCGACGTTGGTGATGGAGAAGATGTCTTCGACGGTTGTCGTGGTGGGGAAATCGAGGGAAACTCGCCGGAGAAGCTATTTTCTTGGAAATAAGGACTAAGTACACGGAGCTTCGATGGAGTGTAGATGAAGGCAATTCTTGCGATGTTTACTTGGTCGGAATTGCTCATGTTTCTCAGGTAATTTGGATTTGTTTTTCATGTTTGGTTACTGAGAAAATTGTTATATTTTGAATAAAAAATTGTACACGAATAGTCGTGCCTTTTATGAATAGTCTTGACTATTCATGAACGGTCGTGACTATTCACGAACGGTCGTGCCTATTCACGAACGGTCATGCCTTTTCATGAACGGTCGTGACTCTTCACGAACAGTCGTGACTGTTCTTTAGGGTCGCGTCTATTCATGGTGTCCTTACATAGAGTTGTGTCTATTCATGGTGTCCATCCATAGAGTTATGTCTATTCATGGTGTCTGTCTGTAGAGGCACCATTGAGTCTATAAATAGGACATGGTCTAAGCCATTTGATAAATTCATTTTTTCATTGCATTTCTACATTGTATTTGAGTGAGAGAAAATAAGCCTTTTCACTACTACAAAAAATGCCTTTAAGGACAGTTAAAAACCGTCCTCATACGTATTAGAGGACAGTTGGCCGACTGTCCTAACAGACCGTGTTTTCATTGGTGCGGGTACTTTTGAAGACAGTTTTCAACTGTCCTCAAAACTTAACTTTTAAGGACAGTTTTCAACTGTCTTTAAAACTTAACTTGTAAAGACGATTTTAAACTGTTTTCAAAAGTCTAATTTAAAGACGGTTAAAAACAGTCTTCAAAACTCAATTTTGAAGACAGTTTTAAACTGTCCTTAAAAGGTCCGAATATTTTTTTAATATTTTTTTTTATTTGTTTTAAATTGATATGGATCTATGTAATTTTTTTATTAACCCTCACTATATGCTTGTTTGGGCAATCTATTTCCTGGTAATGCCATTATATGCACGCCAAATATAACGAATTAAAAAAAAGGAAGCTAATAAAATAAAAGATTTTGATATTTACATAACACTAAACCCCACATATCCAAAGTCACATACAAGCTGTATAGCTAGTGTTTAAAAATTGAAATATCTCCCTTCCAATTACATATATTCAAGGAATAACGGGCAACCAACCAAAAGAACCTCCATAATGTTCAGTTACAAAACATGCCCAGTTGTACTGCAAAAGGAGCTATAGTACCCATTCCAACTGGAACTCGTGCAACTGTGATAGTCTTTCAACAAATAAATATCATAAGAGTAGCGCGCTTGATGAGGTTGTCTGATTCATATATAAGATACCCACAGAATATGATTGGTGCCAAACCTCCATATATCATCGATGAGAGCTTACCCAATGGAAACAATATCTGCAATTCAAAAAAGAAAGATCTCTAGTAAGTAAAAGACCCAAAAGAAGCCACTGGGGCTAGCCCAGTTCATGAGAGATTGTATGTGAATAGGGTAAGATTAGGCTTAGATCACGGGTTATTGTTTTTCATGGTGAGAAGAATTAGTGCACCACTATTTGATATAGATTTGAATTCTGGGAACCTTGCAAAGTTGCATGCATGCCAATTAGGGAATGAGAATAAAGTTTGTGGATGAAATTACATATATTAATAGGATAGTAGATAAAAAAACGCAAATGAAATTATATAAAACGTAAGGAAAACCTCCCATTATAGACGTAACAGAATTATCATCTATTGTAGATTTCTCCTAAGGTGTTTCAAATTACTTTTGTACATATATGGGATGATAGAAATTTACCTTCCCAAGACAGCATCAAGGAGCACTAGCAGCCTGTTTTGCCTTGAGGACGTGCCGATGATCTCATTGGCATGCTTCAGACCTACACACGAATACGCTCCAGTTGTATCCTGAGTTCAAAAAATTACTCTCTAGTTAGAAGAGACATAAAGTGAAATAGAAAGGATGCAGCAACAAGAATTAGATCGCCCAATTCAACTATCAAATGAGATTTTGTTTAGGTGCCTTTTGATAAAAATAAATAAGATTAATTTTATCCTACAGCATAATATTACTACACTTACTCTACTTGCTACTAAAAAAATGTGCATATGATCTACAGGCGTGCACAAAGAGATTGAGCCAAATCCTTTTCACCGAGGAAGGACATGTTTATCCCGCTCGCAAAAAACAAATTTCTTATGTAGCAAATTTGTACTCTTTGCTCTTTGGGTCTCTACAAAATGTATAAGTGCGTTCAATCATATGAACATATTCAGTTGATTTTTCAATTTGTCTTGATAATATTTTCACACCAATTAAAGAAAAGAGAAGGATCTGGCTCGCTTACAAGAGCACTTACATTGGAACTAAACTGCATATTCAATTGTATTGATTGAAAATCAATAAGACAAATATTGAAAATTTCTAGTAGGTTGAAGAATAAACATACTAATAAAATACTCCACTAAGTTTGATCATGAAGGAGGAAAAAAATAAAGAGAAGAAAATCTTACCTGAGCACTAATGCCCAACTTCTCTAACTTTTGAACTGCATCATCCACATCAAAATTACAGCTTTCACCAAACTCTTCTTTAATTAGGTTCTCACATCGCAAGTCAAGATCCTATTTCACATCATCACAAAGTTACAAATCAGTACTATGCTACAAAGGGTCCACATTATACATGCTGTAGAAATCTAAAATGCTATGAGTTAAAAAAAAAAAAGGATCATGAAAGTGTTGCATACCTTTCTATTAGCTTTGCCCTGTTCCATCAATATAAAATATGAAATGATCACCTCTTTAACCTGCACATTCAAATTATTAGACTCTACAAGCATATGATAGCACATAATTACTTCCATCAAGGCTGAGGGATTTGTGATTCATTGGCATCAAGAATCAAACTCAAAGAACATGTCATCTGACAATCTATATGCATGGTTAAAGAACTTTATCGCAAACTCAGTAAAGATAAAAGAATTAAATTTGGAAAATACCAACCATTATGAGTTATCAGATATATTTAATAGTGAAAATTCTTCTTTTTAGGTATTAAAGTCAAGGCACAAATAGCCATCAGATTCGGCCTAATCCAACGGTGTATAGTTTGAGTATGTATGAGAGTCAATTTTATGTGTAAAGTAAAATTCGAAGGCATATCAAACAAAAGATGTTGAGCCTATTAAAAAGTACAGAATCAAAGAAGCAAAGGCAGGGATATGTATAATAAATTGGAAGGCATATAATAGAAACATTAGAAACACAGTCTAGAGATTATGAGACTTGAACAAAAAGATCACATGTTCAAATTACTTGGCAATTACCCAATCAAGTAGAACTAACAAAAGATAATGATTATTTTAATCAAGCAAGTTAGGATTAGAATTTGGATTAAAACAAGACTTACGGGCGAATGACATATTTCGTTTTTCCTTCAGCATCATGTCCTAATGGAGCCCTGCGGTTATATGAATATATCTAAAGTGAAATTTAGTTTCAGACATTCCCATTGAATCAAATCAGAAGCTCGCTTATGTCAAAAATCACAATTGTTCTGACGAACTAAAGGATTTTCACAACAATTTTCTCTAAGTAAGAGCATTGGAACATACCTTGTAAGGATGCACGAGGCAATATCAAGACCCAGCTTGGCAGTGGGATCAAATGAAAACCTGACATTTATAGAAGCAGCAAAAAAAGAAATATAAATAAATAAATAAGGTTACAGTGCACGAATTTGTTGAGCTTTACCAATGGGCATTTGGGCATCCAATGGAAATTTATTCCGTCCACTGTGATTTACATAGAATTTAGATGAGTTTATACTGTTGATAGCATTTATGAGTTGTTAGTAAATATTTAGTATAAGGGAATTCCAAATTTTACTAAGTGGCCTTATTCCTATGTCATTGTGGTGATAATGATGATGTCTACATATTAAACCATGAAGCTGTGTTTTTTTATACAATGGATTGATTCAATTTCCATGGGATATCCAAGCACCCCTAATATTTAAACGTTGAAGTGAAGGGAACTTCAGAAAATACTAAACTAACTATTTTTTATTATCACCAATGTGGGGTGACATCACTTCTTTGTTTTGAGAAGAGTCACAGTTGTGAGAAAATTCAATCAGCCAATATAGTAACCATACAAAGATTGGTTCTAATGGTAGGGCATTAACATGACATGATCAGATTGATTCATAAGTATGCAAGATTTGTTCAGCTAATATTAATGAGAAAAAAAGATTTTTCCGAGAAAAACCTGAACAACTGAGAATTGTGGCTGACCCCGCAGTGTCTTGCAGCTTAAATTCAAGCCATTTATCTGGATTTAGTGCTGAAAATACACAAAAGCATCCCTTGAGCTTATAACTTACAAGAGAAGGTGAAAAATGATGTAGCATGCGCTTTAGGGCATTCAGCGTTCTTAGTCACTTAGCAACAACTATCAAACTTAACCAAGTTCATAAATACGGCAAAAATATTAGTTACTCAACCAAAAAATGTCAAGAAAGAGAGGGGGGGGGGGGGGGGG
>JAESVK010000205.1:198734-241368 GCA_017140935.1 Hamamelis virginiana | reverse complement strand
TTTTTCTTTATTGGCTACTTCTATGAGCTGATCAAAGTGGTTGTTTGAGCCTTTTCACTATCTGAGTGCCTTTTCTCTAATCAACATAATCTTATTATGTTACAAAGACTTCAACACTAAAACCAAACCCAAACAAATAGCCCCAGAAGATTATTTCATTCAAATCAAGAAAAGCAAAACCTTAGGAGCTTGTTAAAGATAGTTGTAGCCTCCAACAACATGAAAGGGAATTAGCCAACTCAATTCCCTCATAAGAGGCATATAACTCCAGATAGTGCACATAGAGATTACTACCATACTGTCTCAGCATCTCCCTCATAAATAACTGAAGATGTAAGTTTGAAGAAACACAAAGGCCCCTGTTTTAACCTTTCAAAATAGGAAAAAAGGCAACCAACCACCCTGATCAAGTAAACATTTCCAAATACTTAGGTTATGATAATGCAATTAAATCATGCTTGCTCACCCATCTTGAACTTGCAATAGACCAAGAATTGGGGTTTAAAAGCCTTTTTAATTCCAGATAGTTTATTGGAAAGTAAATAATATTTGGTTTCTGCCATCATTTCAAGTAGATTCAGGTATATAAGCAATTGCTGGGGTCATTTACCAAATAAAAGCAATGCTTTTTTAACAAAAGTTGAAGCTGCTGCATTAAATTAAATGCACATTAGCAAGAAATTAATATAAATTTGATAAAAAGAATTACCTTGTGGAGATGGAAGGACATCTCATCAACTTCAACGACAATATCGCTTGGAAGGCCAGTTGTGCAGAACCTACAATAATGATTTGTAAGCAGAAGATCAAAAGAAAGAAAACAAAAACTTTCACGTGTGGCCCTAATACCAGATAAAATCAATTTTCATGCATATTTCCTCTCCTCTTTGTGCTTATAAGGTGTGCTACATTGCTAGAGTGTAACTTTTCTTATCTCGATTATCAAAAAGCTTATTAAGCCAGCAGAAGTTACTTTTAAAATGGAATTAAACCACATATCAAATAAGCATTAATATATCAAAATAAAATAAATAATAAGATGACCTCAGTTGGTTCGACTGGATTTCCTTCCTGCTCTCATCTTTCAAACCTACAACTTGTTGCATTGGGTGGAACTTGATCTAATCTCTCCCTAATCGTTTTCATTTTGAAATGAATCGAAGCATCCTCAAATACACCTGTTCAAAAATTTCATTCATGTGAATCCCCTTGTGATCAATTCAAAAGCAAGAAAAAAAAATTAGTTCTTTCAAATTTTCTCATAAGTGCATCATAATCCTAAAATCTATAAAGGAAAGAGATCTTCAAGAACTTAACCACCCTATGTACTTCAACTTTTTACATTCTAGTTTAGTTCAAGAGATTTTGAACACTGGCATTTTTGTTCCAAAGAAATGCCTCAAGCCAAGTGATACTAGAGCTACTCTTAGAGTGCATATCTATCAGGACACAAACAAGAATCTGATGCCAGCAACCTCCTAGGAGCATCTTTTTATTTGTCAAATATCCCCTCCCTGAAATCTGTTGTACAATAGAAAATGAATGTTTAGTTATGAGAAAAACAAGTTATGGGGTGCTTGAATGTCATACAAAAATTGAATCAAATGCAAATAAAGAAGAAGCAGAGAATATGAAGATGAAGAAAAAAATCTGGGATGAATCAAGCCATATACCTATTCCAATATTGAGCAATAAAATCATAGATCTGAATTGAATCAGCAGCTAAGAAATCACCTAGCGCAGTAAGTCGCAAGATAATCTGTCCAACTAACCTCTCTCAACTGAAAAGTATATCTTACAATTTTTACTTAGTACTAGAACCAATATCCAGAGTTAACTGATAACCAGTTGTCCCTATTGGCAATATAATATAGATAATGTATAATAAACTATAAGTAGAAACCAGAAAAAAAATACTCCCACTACCATTTTTTTTTTTTAAATTTTTTGAATGAATAGCCAAATCTTAGTTCAAAGACAACAGAGAGCCAGTATTGCCCATCCATTTTCCTGCAAGGTAGGACCTTCTGCACTGATTTGTTTCACCAATGATTGCATAGAGCCAAAATTTGTGCCAATTGCCCAACCCAGGGAACTATGTAGAGGCTCATCACCCCCTTGAAAAGCACTCCAATAAAGATTATTCAAATAAAAATTTTGGCTATTCATCAATTGTTAAAGGTCATCAATTCAGGCTATTCAAACAAAAGTGAAAAAACTGTAAATGAGCCATGTTTTCTATTAGTGTTGATGAAATTTTATGCAACCAATCTCTCAGGTGTCATAAAACAAAATATTGAGGACGAGTTCATACTCCCACTAAAATCACGTGGCTTAAGTAGTTCGATTGTGAAGGTCATTTGGCATGCAATATTGTCAAATCAGGCCTTTAAATGCGATAGAACTGGACAATTAATAATATGAACAATGACCAAAATTGAAGCCAAATTAAAATCTAAATACCTTCTCTAATGATCTAATTGAACCTTTGTACAGGTTGAAGGAGAAATATCTAGGCCCACAAGTTTAATATTCAGGCCAGAAGCACCTAGGAATTCCAGTAACAGGTGGCACCGTGGCACACATGACAGTCGTAGTTATTGATCAACTCAAGGTGTTGTATAAAGTAGCTTCCCAAAATCTAGAAATGGGGACATCATGATTGGGTAAATATTTCATTAAAGATAGATATCAAGTATGTGTTCTATATGCATGGAGAGGCATTGCTTTTAATAATCAAGTAAGATCTCATTGGCCATAGTATAAAGCAGTATAGCACCTGTTCTTAGGGTTTAATGCATCATATGATATGAAACACATATGAGACAGTGAAGAAATTAGTAACTTTCACATAACCAATTAATGAGGACAGGTTTATAATTGTCCCAATTTGTCTTAAAATGTGTTGAGCCGAGTACCACATTAACAAGTATCCAATGCCAAACCATCAATAGGAAGGAAAGGAGGTAAACTCATGTCTACACTAGAGCAACCATAGATAAAATATTACTAATAAGGGATAATATATTCTCACTCAACTGCGTAGAACATGGGGCATTCCTCTAAGGCATCCAAATAAACGAAACAGTACACCCTTAAAGCAAATGAGGAGACACAGTGATTACACCTGTGTAAGTAGTCCTGTAAATACCAATTGAAATGAATGGTAATCTTGTCCTTCTAATGTGAGGATGCAAAGATTCATAACCTTCTCTTTTTAGTCAGTATAAATGTACGTTCTTTCCATAAAGTCTGGTCATCTCATACTCTTTGAACTAATATAGACTTTTCTTAGAAAAAATAATACTCAAGGAAACAAACAAAATTCAGTTACAGGAAAAACTTTCAAATACATAGTTGACAACACTGGTTGTACTTCTCAGCAATAATGCAAAGCCTAAAGAAAATCTCAGAAATTACATCCAGGTTAGAACAGATAATCTACTTACGTTGAATGCAGAGTGCAGAGTGCCTAAAACTCAGAAAGCTGGATGAATACAGGGAATTATACCTCCACATATGCAAAAACACACCTGAGGCTGACAAAGAAATTCAGTTGTTATGAGCCAATAAAAATTTTGGCTCATCACCCCCTTAAAAAAATTTCCAAACAACAAGATTTCCTGCAATTTCCTACAAACTACAAAAATTTTAACTTCAAGTTTTAAAGTGATCGATAATCTGATATTTAAACAAAGTTAAAGTTTACCTCATAAAATCAGTTAGAGAGAAGATGGATCAATCTTAGGGTTTCAGCAGGGGGGTGCAGAGAGATTGATGACTCGATCTGGGGGTTTCGGCTGTCTGCAGAGATCCTTCTACCGACAGTAAGTGCAGGGATAAATGGCCAGAAGCTAGGGTTTCAAAATCCATTCATGAGAGCTGGAAGCTAAGGTTTTGGCTTCCATTCTCGCACATGGATAGATAGCCAGAGATGAAACCAGAGGGTAGATCGATGGAAGGCCAGAGAGATGAGGGATTGACGGATCGATTTAGGCCAACTATGACGAAAGGCTCGATCTTGGGGTACTGTTTCTGAGACCGGATGGCCTGATCTAAGATCGGAGCTGGATGGGGATCGACGTGAGACCGAAGATGATACCGTAGCTGATGCTGGACGGCCGGCTAGAGTGATGACGGGAAGAATTGAGTAGGGATCGAGTAGATGAGAAGAGAAACCCTTAATCTCAGGTGAGGCACGGCTGATGGGAGAGGAAAATATCTCTGGTGAGGTACGACTGATGAGAGAGAAGGAAAAATGGCGCCCTTTCAATAGATGGGAAATTGATTCCGCGCCCTTTGCACTAAAGAGAGGATCGGGATTTCCGCCAATAATGAGTTAACGGCGTCGTTTAGGTTTAGAATAGAGCACGGCTTAATAAACCGTGGCAAGAAGAGTCTTCAATTGTCTAAATATGTGGACAGTCACAAAAGCCGTCTTCAATGGGTACATATGACCACGGTTTTCAAAACCGTTTTCAAATGTCTGTCTTCTAAAGCCTTTTTTGTTGTAGTGTTTGGTTCGTTGGAATACTCCAATTGAAGTGCTTTCTTTGGAGTATTGAAGTCATTGTATCTTGGGAGGCAAACGTTCTGCAACTCTAAGCACCATTAGGAGGGACGAAATTTGTCTTAAGGAAAGAGTGTTTAACACTTGCCTTGACTTAAAAAATTCTACAATAAGGAAGGAGTATACAAGTAAGTATTTTATAGTTTTATTTAATTGTTCAGTTTTACAGTTTGATTAATATTACAGAATATTTGGAATAAAGTTCTAACAATCTTAAGACAAATTTTCTTCTTCTTTTTATTTAATCTTCTACTTTGTTTCAAAATATTCTGTGTGAGTTTTTAAAAATTCTGTTTCTACAAAATAGTTGAATTCTAGTATTTAGTATATTGTTAATTTCTGTCTATACAAGTGTTTAAAGTATTATTGCATTTTTGTTTATAACAAAAATGACTAGTAATACTAGTAATACTGTCACTACTAATGTGCCAACTCAAGTAGCACATACCCCTATTCCTGCACATGGAGAGAAACCTGAAAAATTCAAGGGTGAAGATTTCAAGCGATGGCAACAAAAGATGTTGTTTTTATCTTACCACTTTGAATCTTGCAAAGTTTCTCTATGAAACTGCTCATGTTCTCAATGAGGGTGAGACTGATAGGATCACTATTGCGGCAAAGGAAGCATGGAATCATTCTGATTTCTTGTGCAGGAATTACATACTTAATGGTTTGGATAATATACTATATAATGTATTTCTCCATTAAAGACTGCAAAGGAACTTTGGGACTCCTTGGATAAGAAATACAAAGCAGAAGATGCCGGATTGAAAAAATTCGTTGTAGGGAGATTCCTAGACTACAAGATGCTTGATTCAAAGACTGTCGTAAGTCAAGTTCAAGAGCTTCAAATAATTTCACATGAGATACATGCTGAAGATATGTCTTTGAGTGAATCTTTTCAAGTGGCTTCAATTATTGAAAAACTTCCACCACTTTGGAAAGATTTTAAAAATTATTTAAAGCACAAGCGAAAAGAGATGAGTCTTGAAGACTTAATCGTGAGATTAAGGATTGAAGAAGACAACCGGAATTCTGAAAAAAATAACAGTAAAAATAGTTATGAATCTAAAGCAAATGTAGTTGAATAAGTGCACAAGAATAAGAAGAGGAAGCACTCGAACCAAGGTCAGTCTCAAGGTAACAAAGGTGGCAACGACAATAAGAGGGTCAAAAGCAAATGTTTTGTATGTGGCAAACAAGGGCACTTTGCAAGAGATTGTCGTCATCGAAAAAATCAAGAAAATCAACGTCAAGCTAACATGACAGAGATGGAGAAGCTTTCAGATACAATGGAAAATATTGATATTTCTGTTGTGGTATCTGAAGTTAACTTCATAGGCAATGGAAGAGAATGGTGGGTGGATACTGGTGCTACTCGTCATATTTGTTCTGATAAGAAAATGTTTTCAGAATATCAATCAAAAGAACAAGGTGATCTCTTCATGGGTAACTCATCTACTTCCAAAGTTCAAGGAGTTGGAAAGATAATTCTGAAGATGACGTCAGGAAAAGAGCTTACTCTGAATAATGTGTTGCATGTGCCGGATATTAGGAGGAATCTTATATCAGGGTCATTGTTGAGCAAGAATGGTTTCAAGCTGGTTTTTGTGTCTGATAAATTTATTCTTACAAAGAATGAGATGTATGTCGGGAAATGGTACTTAAATGATGGGCTATTTAAGCTAAATGTAATAACTATTATTCCTAAAATTAATAAAGATATATCTTCTGCTTATATTGTTGAATCTTATGATATGTGGCATGGTAGATTAGGGCATGTTAATAAATATTCTTTGAATAAATTAGTTGAGCTAAATTACTTGCCTAAATTTAATATTGATCATAATCATAAATGTGAAATTTGTGTGGAATCAAAAATGACAAGAAAACCTTTTAATTCAATTGAAAGGAATTCTGAACCTCTAGATTTGATTCATAGTGATTTATGTGATTTAAAATTCATACAAACTAAAGGTGGAAAAAAATACTTTATTACTTTTATTGATGATTGCACTAGATACTGTTATGTTTACTTGTTGAGAAGTAAAAATGAAGCACAAGCTATGTTTATACATTTTAAAAATGAGTTTGAGAATCAACTTGGCAAGAAAATTAAAGTTCTTAGAAATGATAGAGGTGGTGAGTATGAATCTGATCCATTCAGTGAGTTTTGCTCAAATAATGGGATTGTACATCAAACCACAGCTCCTTATTCTCCTCAACAGAATGGAGTTGCCGAAAGGAAAAATAGAACTTTAAAAGAAATGATGAATGCCATGTTGAATAGTTCTGGATTACCACAGAACATGTGGGGGGAAGCTATTCTTCCTGCAAATTATATCCTAAACAAGATACCTCATAGAAAAACTAATAAAACACCCTATGAGCTATGGAAAAATAAAGTTCCTACATATAAATTTTTAAAGGTGTGGGGGTGTTTAGCTAAGGTTATGGTTCCATTTCCCAAAAAGGTTAAAAATTGGACCAAAAACTATTGATTGTATATTCATTGGCTATGCTTATAACAGTAGTGCATATCGATTTCTAGTTCATAAATCAGAAATTTCTGATATTCATGAAAATACGATTATTGAAGTTAGGGATGCATCATTTTTTGAGAATATTTTTCCATACAAAAATTCATGAGAGATAAGTTCTGTAAAAAGAACTTATGACACTGCGACTAGTAAAGATAAATATCAAAGTGAACCTAGACGCAGTAAGAGGGCAAAGATTTCAAAATCTTATGGTCCTGATTTTCTAACGTATTTATTAGAAAATGAGCCTCAAAGCTTTAAAGAAGCAATGTCTACACCAGAGGCACCTTTTTGGAAAGATGTTATAAACAGTGAAATTGAATCCATTATGCATATTCATACATGGGAACTTGTGAATCTTCCTCAGGGAAGTAAACCTCTTAGATGTAAGTGGATATTCAAGAGAAAAATGAAAGCTGATGGATCAATTGACAAGTATAAAGCTAGATTAGTAGCTAAAGGTTTTAAACAAAGAGAAGGTGAAGATTATTTCGACACCTATTCACCTGTTACGAGAATAACATCTGTTAGAATGTTAATAGCTATTGCAGCTGTGCATAATCTCGAGATACATCAAATGAATGTTAAAACAGCTTTCCTAAATGGTGAATTAAATGAAGAAATTTACATGGAACAGCCAGAAGGGTTTGTTGTTCCTGGTCAAGAAAGGAAAGTATGTAGACTTGTTAAGTCCTTGTATGGATTAAAACAAGCTCCGAAGCAATGGCACAAAAAATTTGACAAAGTTATGATGTCAAATGGCTTCAAGATAAATGAATGTGATAAGTGTGTCTATATTAAATCAAATACAAGTGGCTATATCTTGTTATGTCTCTATGTGGATGATATGCTTATTATTGGTAGTAATAATAATATCATTAAAGCTACTAAGAAAATGTTGAACAGTAATTTTGATATGAAAGATCTAGGTGTTGCAGATGTTATACTAGGAATAAAGATTTCTAGAATAAATAGTGGATTAATATTATCTCAAGCACACTATATTGAGAAAATATTGAAGAGATTTGGTCAATTTGACTGTAATCCTGTGAAAACACCTATAGATAGTAATATACATTTATCAAAAAATACTGGTAAAGGCATATCTCAATTAGAGTACTCCCAGATCATAGGTAGCTTAATGTACCTAATGAATTGTACAAGACCAGATATAGCATACTCAGTTAGCAAATTGAGTAGATACACAAGTAACCCTAGTGCAGAACATTGGACTGCAATTACAAGAGTACTTAGATATTTAAAATATACTATGGACTATGGGTTACACTATTCAAGATATCCAGCTGTGTTAGAAGGATACAGTGATGCAAATTGGATATCTGATACAAAAGATTCTAAATCTACAAGTGGATATATATTCATTCTTGGAGGTGGAGCAATATCCTGGAAGTCTTCAAAACAGACGTGCATTGCTAGATCTACAATGGAATCTGAGTTTATTGCTTTAGATAAAGCAACTGAAGAAGCAGAGTGGCTTCGTCACTTCTTAGAAGATATTCTAATGTGGTCTAAACCTATGCCACCAATTTGTATTTATTGTGATAGCCAAGCAGCAATTGGTAGAGCACAAAGTAACATGTACAACGGTAAGTCTCGACATATTCGTCGCAGACATAATACCGTAAAGCAAATGCTCTCAAATGGTGTTATCACCATAGAGTTCATAAGGTCAAAAGAGAACCTAGCGGATCCATTAACTAAAGGTTTGAACAGAGAGCAAGTGTATAACTCATCGAGGGGAATGGGCTTAAAGTCTATTATATAAAATTCGCCATGATGGAAACCCTACCTAGCAGACTGGAGATCCCAAGAACTAGGTTCAAAGGGACAACCTAATTGTGGGGGACTAGAGGATATCACTATAGGAGAGAAATCTCTTACCCATTTCTATGATGAAAAAGTGATGCCTGCAGTGTATATTAGGATAAGATATGCTTTTAATGAATCTTATACTTTGAATTTCAAAGGGAATATAGCAGGATATTCTTAATAAGATGTCACCTATCCGAGTGTGAAGGGGCCGCTTCTATGAGAATGAGAAGGCTAAATTCTCTAGAGCACTCGTGAAATCAAGTTTGTTCAGGGCCAAAATGAACACAATCGTTAGAACTAAGCTTGTTAGAAGAGGATTCGTGTGAGGACTATTGTCTTGGTATGCATAAAAAGCTGAACAGTTCAAGACATCGTGTTCACTGATTAGCGAGCATATCCGATAGTCTTTCACTAAGGAAGGTTCAAAGCCAAAAGCTACCTCGCCTGATGCGGATGTTTTTCGATTCTCTCTCTCATTCAAGTCCATGCATATTTAACCAGTCAATTTTTATTCATGTGGGGGATTGTTATATTTTGAATAAAAAATTGTACACGAATAGTCGTGACTATTCACGAACGGTCGTGCCTATTCACGAACGGTCGTGCCTTTTCAGGAACGGTCGTGACTCTTGACGAACAGTCGTGACTGTTCTTTAGGGTCGCGTCTATTCATGGTGTCCTTACATAGAGTTGTGTCAATTCATGGTGTCCATCCATAGAGTTGTGTCTATTCATGGTGTCTGTCTGTAGAGGCACCATTGAGTCTATAAATAGGACATGGTCTAAGCCATTTGATAAATTCATTTTTTCATTGCATTTCTACATTGTATTTGAGTGAGAGAAAATAAGCCTTTTGGTTCGTTAGAATACTCCAATTGAAGTGCTTTCTTTGGAGTATTGAAGTCATTGTATCTTGGGAGGCAAACGTTCTGCAACTCTAAGCACCATTAGGAGGGACGAAATTTGTCTTAAGGAAAGAGTGTTTAACACTTGCCTTGACTTAAAAAATTCTACAATAAGGAAGGAGTATACAAGTAAGTATTTTACAGTTTTATTTAATTGTTCAGTTTTACAGTTTGATTAATATTACAGAATATTTGGAATAAAGTTCTAACAAAAATTGAGGAAAATAAAGGAAATTGAAAAATTATTTTTTTTTTCCATATTTGGTTTCCAAGAAAATTGAGGAAAACAAAAGAAACTGAAGAAATGGATTTTTGACTTTATTATGTTTCGATATGCAGAGTCAGTTAATGCAGGGATTGTGGAATGGAGGAAGGAGAAGATGGGATCTTGGGTCGGGTTAGCTTATAATTTGGATTAGAATATGTTATGCCCACTTACAAAGGCATTTTAGTCCAAAAAAATTTACTATGTTGTCACGTGTTCCCATGTGATGGAATGTTACAATTATTCCGTCAAAATTATAAATTGACAACTAACAGAAGGGTTAAATCTGTCAAATTTTGAAAGTGCAGGGGCCTAAATGTCTGCTTTTAAAGTACAAGGTGCAAAGTGTTTTTGGGTAATAATACAAGAGAGCAAAGTGTATTTTTCCCTAAATTAAATGAGTAGAATTAATTAATTTAAAAGCAATGTAAGCTAGCTAATTTAATAAAATAAGAACAGGCTAATTTAATTAAATGTAAGCAAGCTATTCTATGGAATTGTAATAAACTACGATGAATTGATAAAAGTGATTACAGCTAGGAATTGAATAACAATACTGAAATTGAAATTCTATAGACTAGAATAAAGATAAACTAGTAGTAGTTTTGAGCGACGTTGGGTGGTGTTTTGAAGCCTCAAAAGTCTGGTATTTATAGACAAATCCCAAGAGCTGCTGGCCTCTCTTCACACGTTCATGCTTGCTTGCCGCTCAATTTTTGTTGTTGTGCTTCTTGATGTATGCTAAGACTCCCTTGAAATTAGGAAATCACTTGCTCACTTATTCTAGGTTCCTCTCTCCACGTTGTTGCCTTACTGCTGTTGGTAATCTCGTGCAACAAGTCCCAGGGGACCACTCCTCTTTAATAGAAATAGCTTCTCTCTCTCTAGACTGATTTTGACTTAGTCAAAATCTTATGCAACCAAGACTTCTTTGAATTAGGCTTAGCTAATTTACTGGGTTTACAATTCTTAGTGGCCCAACTATAAAACGTACTCGAATTGCCCAATTATATTAGCCCAGATTTATTTATGGTATAACAATAGCAATTTAAATCACTCAATTTGGCCTTAAACAAAAAAGTTACAGTCCAAACCAAAGTCCTACAATAGAATAGAAGCCATAGTTGTTGATCAATTCATAGGCAATAGTCTAACATGGATTAGCTTTATTTGAACAGAAAGAAATATATTTTTAGAACATATATGTCACTACATACATACAAAATTACGAATGCTTTAGGAGTTAAAATTTGGTGATGATTAAATACACGTCAAGAGACTTATGGTGTTTGAGACTCTGTTCGTATATAATAAACTTTGGAAGGCACTTTCTTTGTCTTGTCCTCGATCATTTGTTTATTCCTTTCCCCATCAAGGAAAATGCTAAGATTTGTATTTACATAGAAGCCGTAGTTGTTATTCAATTAGTTAATAGGCTAGCTTGAGGGAGAAGAATTACGTTTATTGTATTATACTGAATAGGAGGTAGAAGGGCATTGAGGGCACGCAGTTAACTATTCAAAGAGCTTGTCTTGTTCTCTTTCCAGTTACATCCATTTTGAGAGAGAGAGAGAGAGAGAGAGAGAGAGAGAGAGAGAGAGGATGCAAATTAATATATATGATAAAAGTTGGTGGATATATATGATGGGTATGGATACCTAGTTTGATATTTTAATTATAGAATCATTATCAATTTCAGCATCTTTATGTCTTGTACGTGCATGACTAATTCCGTTATTCTATTTCCACATCTTCCTCCATCCTCAGCACATCCATTTCGATTATAAGCTTGATATATAGTTATAGGTCTTAGGATCTTCCGCTAGAGAGAGCTAGCATAACGGAATTAGTGAAAGTGAATCCAAGGGCAGCTTTGAAGTAATAGCATGGGAAAGAAAGTAAGTGAATCATCACTTAAAATATCAAAGAAGTACGAGAAGAAACAACTCAACAGTTTGATAAAGGTATTGCGGCCCAAGGTGTACATCACAGACACCTCAAGCTTCAAGAAGCTTGTTCAAGACCTAACCGGCAATGGAACATCTACTTTTGCAAATATTATACCTCCACAGCCTACTAAACCAGAAGCAAGTCAAAAAAGCACTCCAGTACTACTCATTGAAGATGATGGAGTTGCAGCCGAAAGCAGTGTGGAATCATCTTCTCTTGATGAAATACAGCAAACATATTTTGATGAGATGGCGTTAGAAAATTTGTCCACAAATTACCAACATGCAGATTTGTTAGCGTATCAGGACCTGGAGTCATGGCTTTTACATAAGATGGAGCCACTTCCTTCGTACACTAATTATCCTCACATAGAACAGCAGGTCTGCTTATACAACTACGACTTATCTGGGCTACTCTAAAATTAAAATATATATTGTGTGATGGATCGATCAATCATTAATTATCTAATTCTTCCTTCTCCTACACTAGCTAGCTACTTTAGGAATTCATATATATATTGAAAAGGATACTCTACTTGTGTATTTATTCTGTAGATCGAGGCCGCACCAATTAACTTGTTATGTTCACTGTTCAGTAATTAATTAGCTACTGTAAATTGTATATTATGTTGCCATACATACATATATGCTAGCTCTCCTTCAAATTAATTTCAGTCTATAAAACATATACACATATTTTATATTTGATATGGGTACGTAATTGCTTGCTTATATATATATATATATATATATATATACACAAAGATGCTATTATTAGGTCGACCTGATACAAAGTTGCATCAGGTCACTTCCATATGACCAGTTAATTCATATGAGATTTTGAAAAATCGACTGTTGGATTAGATACCCCTCTTCTGTATGTTAAGCCTGCAAAAAATCACAGTGATCTGACAGTTGGTTCTTGAAAAACACTTACTATAAAAAATAATAATAATAATAATATTTCGAAGAACAAATAAGTTTCATATTTTTACAATGAACTTTTTAAAAAACCAACCGTTGGATTACTATGATTTTTTGCAGGCATAACATACAGATAGAGGTATCTGATCCAATAGTCGATCTTACAAAATCTCATCTAAAACTAGCCATATGAAGGTGACTTGACGCAACTTTGCGTCAAATCAACATGATAATAGCATTTCTATATATATATATATATATATATATATATATATTGCTTCAATATATAGAGCTCTATGTTTGAAATATCCATATGCACGCAAGATGTTAATTCTACTGTGCATATATATATATATATGTGTGTGTGTGTGTTGGATGAGTGCCAGGCCATGTGCCAAGCTTAGGGCCGTTTGCATAAGTTTTTTCTTTTAGGATCACTTTTAGAGCTTAAAATTGCATTTAATCTGAAAAGATGGGGGTGCTAATCACTTTTAGGTGACTTGAAGGTGATGGAATGGATGACAAAATTTTCATACTAGTTAATTAGAAGTGATTGTAGCAAAAGTTGTGGCCCTTAGCTTTTGCTCCAATCTCTTCTAAGATAAAACTTTTTACATGCAATGACATGATTTGAACATAACTTAAAGGAGATCGATATGTGCAGAAATAGTTCTCCAGAAGTGATTTTAGAAAAAAAAAATGCAAACGGGTCCTTAATCATACTCATTAAGCATATATTTCTACTAGGTGGTTATAGGTATATTATATGGTTTTGATAGAGAAAGATATATATGGTGTTTATAACTTGCTTAATTGCCAATACGCTCAAGTGTGGAAGCTAGCTGCTTCAATCAGGAAAGAATAAATTTTAAACAAGACTTGAGTGCTTTATTGATTGTTAAGATCTTAATTAATTTGAGTACTCTCTTCTTAAACAAATTTAGCTATTTAATTTCTTCTATCTTATTATTTTATAACAATAAGAACAACATTGAAGTATTCAGTGGCCAATCAGGATAGAGAAAGAGAGGAACAGTAGAAGCTCATCTAAATGGAAAAATAAATAAATAAATAATGAAAAAGAAAAGGTGGAAATTAATCTCATGCATATATATATATATATATATATATATCCTAATGGCTGTTTAGAAGGTAATGTGAATGCAGAATAGGATAAAATCAAAAATAGGAATAAGATATAATGTAAACAAGAATTTTATATTCCTGAATGTCGTGAGGGCGGGGTAGGTTGTAATTCATGAGTAAGAAAAAGACTAACCATCTTATATTTATAGTAAACGTTATGCAAGTCCTAACCACATCAACGACTGCTAATTAAACCTAGGTACGTACGGCTACAACAACTGTAACCCCATATATTCATATATACTTACAAGAATGCTAAGGTTAAGTCGATCTTTCATCGGGTCATCTCAATTAGAATTATTTGCATAGTATATGTTGAAAAATTGACCGTTGGATTTGATACTCCTCTTATGTATATTATGTTTGCAAAAAATCACAGTGATCCAACGGTTTATTTAAGAAAAATAGATAGTGAAAAAATGGTAATCGATATTTTGAAGAATAAAAGAGAGTTTTTCACACCGACATTTTTCAAAAACTGACTGTTGGATCTCCGTGATTTTTGACAGACATGTTATACATAAGAGATGTATCAAATCCAACGGTCATTTTTTCAAAACATACTACGCAAATAGTTGTAATTGAGGTGACATGATGCAACTTTGCATCAGGTCGACCTTAGCATTCATGTCTATATACCTGTACTTCTATATTTTATACTTTTACTAATATATAAATCCAACACTAAAGTTTGGTGTACTCACATTTACTTTCCATAATTACCCTTTATAAAAAGTAATATTTACTATTATTTAAAAAGATAGTCACGAAAACAAAATGGTATATATGAAATTTTCTTAAATTTTTTTTTTATCTTTTTCTTTGCACGTGCATCACTGGTGCTAGAAGTCTAGTATATATATACTAATTAACCCCATATAAACTAATTGTCAATGCATTCAAGCTAGATCATAATCTACTCAATCAAGCTCAGAACATCTCCAATACATTCATGCCATTTGATGTGCCAAAGATAAAATTTGGCACCACAAATGGCATCAATGCCAAATTTTGGCACCACATATGTGCTCCAATGTATTAATGATATATCTTCGCATTTTTCTTCTTTATCAAGAGAAAATATGATATGGGGGAAATAGTAAATGTCATTTGAGGTGTCAAATATGGTAGAAAGGCCTGCCATTAATTACCAAAATGACACCTCATTGGAGCAAGCTATATGGGTGTCAATTAATGACAAATTAAGACAGCTCATATAACACCCATTGAAAATGCTCATGATCTTATTCAACTTATATATATACTACTCTCATTGATCTTATAAAGCAGTCTCCCATTGAGTAACATCCTTGACTTTTAAACTCACCATTCTTCTCACTTTGTATTCTTATTGAAAAATATAGAATCAGGCCGGCCAATTAAGTAGAAAACTATGGGAATTAAGTTGCATATAATTAGTAATTAAGCTTGAAAAAGGCACTCATATTTTGAATAACAAACTATTCGGGACCAAATATTCAAATGCATGCAAGCAACCAAAATAATAATACTTTTCGTAAATTTATGTGTATGTGAATGCCAAAGCTGTCCTATCAGCATGCTTGCTAATTAAGTCATATATGGTGGGCTAGGTTTGCGGTTTAGTTCTTGACTTCTTGGTGTTGGAGAGAGCTCAAGAAAAACAATCTCTTTGTAGGCTAAATTAATATCAATGTGCAAATGCCTATAAATTTTGTTTTGGATGAACATATATATAGTGGTTGACTCAGGAATAAAATGGTGTATAATTTTATACATATAGTTATATTATTTTACGTAGCATCATATATATATATATATATATTATTGAAAATGCATCCCTCTATATTATTTTTGAAAATCATAATTGAATTATTTATAGAAAATATGGGATATAAAGGAAAAGAAAAATAGAAAAAGAATGAGGGGAGCAGTCATCTATTGCGTGTCCAACACTGATGTGAAACTTCCTCCGAAAAAATGTCTGTTTTTCTTAATGACTTATTGTAATGGTATAACTTATAACTATTGTAGAGATAAGAATATGGGTTTAAACATACCTATTCTTTCTAACTATAAGATTGTGTTACTAGGGAAGGAAAAAAAAAATGAAAAGTAGAGGAAAATGAATTTAAAAGCAATCAAAGCATTATAGAAACTAATGTTTAAAAATACATAACAAATGGCGACTCCGTGGCCCAATGGATAAGGCGCTGGTCTACGAAACCAGAGATTCTGGGTTCGATCCCCAGCGGAGTCGTTTGTTATTTTTGCGTTACTTTTAAGATTCTTCTTCACTTCGATCCCCAGCGGAGTCGTTTTACTTCTCTGCATTCGCTCTTATTTACTTCTCTGCATTCGCTCTTATTTACTTTTAATTAGCTTTATAAAATAGCCATGTATCATCAAGTCTGGATTTGCTCCTGATCTATATTTAAATATAAAGAGCAAATCAAGCTGATGATCCCACTTATGTGGCGCACATCGGGATAAAGATTAGAATCTCTCGTGATCTTTTTGAGATTATCAGCAGATGCAAAGATTTGTAGATTTCATCCAATTTCAAGGGACCCTAGCTTTTGTTAAATCAGCGTAATAACTTGAACTTAAGTTGTCCCTCAACAAAATTTGAGACCTGGGCATGTGCTTATCAAATTTTAATTATGTTTTTGCATAAAATTTAAGCATTCCTTTCAGCTTTTATATTATATTATATATAGAGCAGTTTGCTAGGCTGATGTGGCTGTCTCTCCTTAATTCTCTCCCTTTCTTCATTTTCATTAGTTGATTTCTCTCTCTCCAAGCAGATAACCTCCTCTCTCTCTCTCAATTGGTTTTTAATTTATATTAAGATAAGATTTCAATTTTGAATTTAGATAAACCTCCTCTCTCTCTCTCTCTCTCTCCAGGTTCTCTCCTTAATTCTCTCATTTTCTTCATTCTCATTGGTTGATTTTATTTAATTTAATTTTATAAAAATCTCATATTAAGAGATAAGAATTGAATAACCTCCTATCTCTCTCTCAATTGGTTTTAATTTAAATTAAGATAAGATTTCAATTTTGAATTTACATAATTTATTTTATAAGAATAATAGGTGAAGGCCTTCCTCTCTCTCTCCATGCCTCCTCTCTCTCTCTCTCTCTCTCTCTCTCTCCACGCCTTCTCTCTCTCTCTCAATAAAAGTGGAGTCACTACAACGTAGGCAGATTGTTATATTATGCTCTGTTGAGTGGTGTTAAATGTTTCCTTCTGATCTAAAATTATGCAAATTTTAGTAATAAATTTTCGATTGTTTTCTTTTCGCACATTTTCTCTGCAACCAAACAGGCATAAAAAAAGTTTTTTTTTTTTTTTATTTCGGAATGTTTTATAATCTGTGATTTTTCATTCTTTTGGCAGTGGGAATTTTCGATAGTCAGTGGCGGGCTTGATTTTTATATTGTTCTCTCTATGTATTGGTATCTTTCTCTCTCTAGATTATTCTCTTACATAAGTTTTAATTTACTATAGGTGGCACATATGTAGGAGCTGCGGCTGGAGCTTATGATTTGGGTTTTGAAGAGGTTGCTTCAATAGAGGATGAAGAAGGAATGGCCGGGGTTGCTGGGGTTTTCATCCTCGCCGCTGCCAAAACATGGCTGCCAACGCTAGAGAGCTTGATCCAAATCCAACATTGCTGAAGTCTTTGACTTTGATTCTTGCATTATCGCAATTGGCAATTCAATTTTGGGTCCGATCTGAGTCCTAAGGTATGGTTTTTAACTGAAAATGGTTAGTTTTGTTATTGATTTATTACTGGTTTGGCCATTGCCCCCAATAAACTTTATGCATCACTCCACAAGTGTTTTTTGAACTTCCTGTTTTATTTATTGGACCATTTAATTCATCAATTTTATCATTATTCATGTTTTTAACTGAAGGTGGAAATGTTCGTATTAATCTTTGGTGTTCACTAGCAGTCCCTAGGCTATGAATAAATTTGCATCAAAACATGCCCCAGGTTATACAGCAAGCCCTAAAAAGTAAAATTACCGGCAGTGGACTAGTGATGCATCTGTAGAAAGGGCAATCACTTTTTTCCTGTATCTGTTAGTTAAATCGGACAGAACAAAAATTGTTCAGTGATACTGTTATGTATATTTGACAAATTAGAACACTGAAGCCTCTTTCTCCTTTCTAACAATTGCTCAAAGTTGTATCTACATTGGTTGCTGTTTAAGAAAAGAAGATCTAAATTAACTACTCATAAATAATGGTCAGCATTCTCATAAAATTTCACAGGTTTAAAATTCAAATATGTATACAAACCATCATATGTTGCTATTTAGAAAAAAGAAAAAAAAAATCTAAATTAACTCATTATAAGGGGCAGCAATGCAGCATGCCCATAAAATTCCACAGGTTTAACATTCAAATATGCATACAAACCACAACATATGAACGAAATTAAGACATTAAAGTTTTGCTATATCAATTGGCCTTTTCCCTTGATGGTAATATTAGAAATAGGCTTCAAGTTCAGCATAATTTTTCGCCTTTTTGTATAACCTTGGCCTTTTCTCATTGATTAGCCCCTCTGCAGGTTCAATCTCTTTATCTGATTCTGGAAAACAGAACATAGCCAGAAAGATTCTCTCCCATTCTGAATTTGTCACCACCCTGTGTAGTGGGCTTTCGAATATTCCGTTAGTCATTATCTGCTGATATCATGTAGAACCAGCTATGTAAGTCAATTGTAGACTATTAACGTTCAATTTACATTTATGGAAGGATTTATAATAATAATACAAAACTTCATATTATTTTTAAGTCGAAATTTATATTTAGATCATGTAAACTACAACAAAAACAATGATGCAATTTAGCAACTTATCAACCCAGAACAACTATTAACCTTCAATTTACATTTATGGCAAGATTTATACAAAATTCAGGAATCATAAAGCTCTCAAAATGGCAATACATCTGATCCAAAAGGTAGTTTTTGTTTGATTTTATGGTTTTGCTATCTTTTTTATTATTATTATAGATTTAGTTGTTGTGAAAACTATGAAACTTTTATGGTTTGCTCTATGATTGAGCTTATTATTGGAAATTGAATCATTGTTGGGTATTAGAAATGTGGTGAAGTAGTTATTGCTCAGTAGTTATTTGATAGAATGCTTCTTTGCAATTGGTAGTTGACAGTAAGCTGCTATTTTTTTTTATTATTTTTTTTTTCATGGTGTTGCTCTGTTTATCATAACCAAAGATTGTTCTGATACTGAGATTGGTGGCATTTTGGGTTCTTGGAGAGCTTCTTCAGTGTCAAATTTTTTTTGCCAAGGCCGGAGTTGATGGTGGGGTTCATGAAATTAAAGTGCATTTGGCTACTAACATGGAAAGAGACTATAGAATTGCTGTTGCCCACAAAAGTTGCACTAAACATTGGTTCAAGATTAGGGCAAATAAGTGAGTAAACAACCTTGCTTTCTTTTTCTTTAATTTTTTTTCATAGTAATTATAGTATTCAGGATGTTTCTTAGCATGATGAAAATTATAATTTTTACAAGTATTCAGGATGTTTTGTGAGATGCCTCTATTTATCAATTATGATTATATTTTCTCCTAATAACTGCTTAATTACTAGGAATCACTTTTGTTAATGGTATTTTCTTGAAGGTCTGCTCTTGAAAATTAATTGTTTTGGGGTTTTAGATTTTCAATTATAATATAATATTTATTAGATGAACTCTCCAAAGCATATTGGAGACGATGCCATTTTTTTAAAAAAGGCATTAACTTTAGTTCAACTAGACCTTTTCAATATGCATGGCAAGGTATATTATAAGTTTATTGCTCAATTGCTTAGTTGACATGTCATTATTTCATTTGTCCAACTATTCATCCAATATGGCAAGGTATATTAAAAGTTTGTTGATTTGAGGGCAATGTTATATTTCAATTGAGTCCTTTGTTTAATGGGAAACAAAACTTGGAAAAGAAGCATAACTATATGATGACATGCAAAGTAAATTTTTTTTTTCTAGAATTGATAAGATTTATAATTGGAGAATCTCACATATTTAAGATTATAGCACCTGTCTATTTTGAGGGAGTTTGCATCGCATTCAGTTTAAATGGCAAGGTATATTAAAAGTTTGCATCGCATTCATTCTTGGGTTGCAAAGGAAAGTATGTGTATAATCGGCTCCAATTCTGGTACATTGGTCCCATTCAGTTTGTTAAAAGATCAATTACCTAAAGACTTACTGTCCAGATTAAACACAAACTTGGAGTCTCTGGAGGTAAATGTGGTTACTTCTTCTGTTTGCAATATAGACGTGCCTGTGTTTCTTATAGTCTAAATTGTGTATGTCTTGGTGGCATTTTTAACCCACTGAAGCATTACAACTCTTTGTTTTGTATTTTTTCCCCTTTTGTGAGTCTGAAATGGTTATGTCACGACTATAAATACAAGTGATTGCTTTTGTTCATTTTATTGTGAGGGTTTTTTTTTTTTTTTTTGAGTCATAGAATCTGGGTTATTTTCCTTGGCTGTGTACAATCTTTGTGTTTGATGACACTGACCTTTCAAGTAAGTTGCTATTCTAAAAATGATGTTAATGATAAATTGATAGCTAAAAATGAAAGTTCATATTTATGGGACTTAAAAGTGCTATTTGGAAACTAAGAAGCTTTGAAGCAAAATACTATTATTGCTCTATAAAGGAAAAACATTTTGATTTTCTAATTAAGCATTTTTTTTTTTTTTTTGGATTAACAACATAGGTGCACAGAACAATGAAAAGTTGTGCCAAGGAGGCCGATTGCCAACATCTCAAAGGGATTGATCAATCAGTGCGGCAAAACAATATGGGATTTAGAGTCACAGTGTAGAGGTCCAAATGACTTTCAGTTCTATGATCAAAACTCACTTTTTTGGTTTGCATGGATAGATGTCTGCCTGTAATATATTATCAAAATTGATCGAATGAGCAATTTGTTTGGACTTTGAGTCACATCACCATTACATTAATTTCCCTCGAATCAAGTGTTATGATGTTCCTTCCATTTACATGGTGTTTTTTAGTGGCTATTGTAAACTTCTTCACTGGACTTGGCATTTTTTTTTTGATCTTTGATATAGTGTTCAAATCTTTAAGCAATGGTTAAAGCTTAGGGTTTAAAAGACAAATTGTATGATTAATTTCTCATTTATTCATTGAAGTAGATGATTGTGCCTTATTTATCATGTGCCCTTCAAATCTCTCTATAAAATGACTTAGATTATCATATTTTTCTCAACTTTTATTTATTTTTTTTATGTAGAGTTTAGAGAATAAGATTCAAAAGGTGGTGCCTTATGAATCTACCTATATCTTGGGGAAGCCACCCTACAGCCTCTTTGTGATATGCTTTTGTAAGGAAACAACAATACAACAATTCAATTGTATTTTTTTTTTCTTTTTCTTTTTGAATAACAATGGTGGTGTTTTCGATAGCTATTTTAAACCTCTTCATTGAATTTGATTTTTTAAACTTTTTTTCATTGTATTCAAAACTATTCTTCATTGGATTCAAAAGGTACAAATTTGGTAATGGTTGAACTTTGAATAGGGCTAGATATCTGTGTGTTTAACAACAATTAAATTTAAGAAAGAGATGGCTCTAGATTGGATGCTTATGACAAACAAGAAGATTAATATTTAATTGTTCATATTAAATAATCGAAGGCCGAAAGTTAGTAATATTTATATTTTGTCAAATTTTCTTTTGCGAATCTGCGCATCGCGCGGGTCAATACTAGTATATATATATAGAAGGGATGATAGCAAATAATACAAGCCCTTAGATTCTCATTCACTTAATGGAAGATTCATATCAAGATTTCAATCCAAGAGTTGGTGTTCTTTGCTAACTTTAGCTTAAAGTGTGCATATGCTCACTAGAAATATGATCTATGTTTTATTCATGGGCATGTTAATCAGAATTTCAAGTTTCTGTCTTCTACCCTTTGCATTCCTTTTCTGTCTTCATCTACTGTGGTCAAATCATTTATCCCCCTATTTGAGGACTTGGGTAAAGTGGGGAATGGTAGAGCACCACCTCAGAATTGCATATTTGGACACCTGAAATTCTTCTTTCATCTTTCTTGAAATGATTGTGTTTCTGGATTTAAATATATACTATTATTATTATTATGTAATTGGAAGTAGTCTAAGTGCTGCTATTCATCCCACCACTCCAGTCCCAACTTACGTTGTCAACTGATGTGGACTACCACATCAACTCATTTGAAAAAAAAAAAAAAAACACGAGAAAAAAATGAGTTAAAAGATGCAAGTTGGAGTCGGAGTATTGGGACAGATAACATTTTTTCGTTTCTTTAAAGAAGAAAACGATAGTTAAGTTTTTGAACCAAATCTATTTTTAGGCTGTAAATCTAATTTTTCAATGGTTAGAAAACATGATCTTAGAACACTAGCAGCTGATTGGAGAGAGACAGCGAATTTTTGCTGATTTAGGACAAAAAAACTGAGATGTATTATTATTCAACAAAGAGAAGAAAGAAAACCCAGTAAAGAATTCTATCAAACAATTCATACAAGCATCAGCTGAAACAAGAAGGGAAGCCAAATTGAAAATGAGTTATTTAGCAAACAATGAAAGGAACACCTCTTTGTTGAATAATAATACATCAGACCACCACTGTTTATCAAGGCTTTTCCTGTGTGGTTGGTTGTGGAGCTGGGAGGCTATACAAGGATTTCAGCTGCCTGGTTATGAGCTTGCTATTATGAAGAGCCAGTTGAAGTTCCAAATCATCAGACCACCACTGTTCTAACCCATGAGCCTCAAGAAACTTCTGTTTTCCCTTTGACATCACAAACAACTTTGCTGCTACCTGCTGCCCATTTGTGGGACAAACATTCTCCTTGCTAGCAGCAGCATTATTTTCCCCTGCTCCAGCCTGATCAGTATAATAGCAACAGATATAATCACTGTTGTTTACATATAGATGAGGTACCCAATTCTTCAACCCTACACTGTTGGCCTGACTCTTCTCCCCATATAAATGAGGTACCCAATTCCTCAATCCCATACCAGAAGTCTTCATCCCTCCATCACTGTTGGCCTGAGTTTCACTACTTGAAGGAAGCATTGATTTGAATCTCTTCCAAACAAACTCGGCTTTTTCTCCAATACTTCTGAAGCTCATAGCTAGAGAAACAGAAGGGGGATTGAACAAATGGGTTTCCACATATATTCCTTGTTTGGCTAATGCCTTGCCCACTTGGAGAGCAAATCCAGCCCCTAAGGAATGACCAGCAATACATACATTGCTGCTTCCATAACTGTCTGCTAGTGATTTTAGTGCCTCCAAAGCCCCTTCAAATCTGACAGAACCCTTTAAGCTTTCCCAAGCTAAAAAGCGGAGATCGTCCTCTATATCTCTTCTAATTGTCAGGCTCTTGAGTATTGTTCCTCTAAGTGCTAAAACAGCCTTTGGTGCGCCGCTGGGTCTAATTATAATCAAGTCAGCCAATGCTGCAGATCGATCCCATTCTAGTATTGCACCAAATATGGATCCATCTCTCTCGTCGATTAAGGTTTGGACCAGCTTGTATTTAAAGGGCATCCACCATTTTGGAGCAAGAGCATTCTCTTCTGGTCTGTTCTCTTGTCTGTCAAGTTCAAGCAAGTAAACTGCTTGTATGAAGCATGCAATAACTGTTCTTTTGTAATTCCCATCCTTCCTGCAGACACAACCCGTCATGTGAGGAACAGGAATTATTATTGATTGAAACATGGGGAATATGTCAAAAGAAAATAAACCTGGCTATTTCTAGTATGGGTCTGTTTGTTTCAATGGAAAGCAATATCAGGAAATGAAATATATCGCATCCAAAAAAAAATAGACAGTGAAGACAACATATCAAAGAAGAAGAGAATATAGTCAAGGAGAAAATATTAATGGACAAAGGTCAAGGAAGTTTGATTTGTTTTAATTTCCTTCTTTATATGTTTCCATCATTATGTATTTCCATAATATTGTAACTCTCTATATAACCCCCCAATAGGTTGGTTGTAAATTGTAATCAAGATATTATCAAGGAAATTCAGTTTTTCGATTCGAAGCCATTTTCTATCATTTGGGAGATGTGCAGAATCGTTATCAATAGAGGCCTAATGGCGCAAGAATAAACAAAGTTTTCTAGTACCATATCCCTCCACTTATCCCAGACAATAAACCTGGTCCAAAATGAAGCAACTCATAAGAAACAATGCCACAGAAATGCTTTGAATCATGAATACCAGTAAAGGCTCCACATATTTCACAATTAGGGAGAAAAAATCTTAGCAGAAGATCAGAGTGATCCAAGGCATAATGATCAACAAAACTAAAAAGAAACAACCACCAATCCAAACACAAATGTAAAATCACGAATTTCCCACTTTTTCCTTGGCACCAAACATAGCATTAATCGAACAAAATTTGTCAAGATTCAATAATGCTGTTTTGCGGACACATAAACAATGATGCAAGAAAAAAAGAAGCCTATACAGACTAAAAATTCAAGCAGTTTCCCACATTAGTGACTGCATTCAAAGACTTAAAAAGAAGAATCCAAAGCTTATGAATACCCCCAGGCCCTAACTATACAATTCTTAAAATGACTAAGAGGAAGTCTTATTGTCCAAATTGACAATAAGGAGAGTATAATAATAACAGATGCTATTTTGCTCATCTCCACTTCCTCTCCTCTCCAGTCACGGCATGGCTCCAACAATCATGATCTCATCCTTTCACAGGGAATTCAGTAAACCTTAACCTCCATTTGCATTTCAAAAATAATACAGTGAAATGGAAGGAAAAGGCTTAAAAAGAAAGGAAACAATTTTTAAACAATTTTCGACATTTTCTATTCCTCTGCATCATTCTCTTCGAGATCCAAACAGGGCCTTGGTTTTTCATTTTTTTTTTTTTTTTTTTTTTTGCAGCGATGTCATAAATAAGAACTACCCTCCACAAGAATCATGTTATTTGGCCAATATTCTATTATTTAACTTTCTATACATAAGGTAATGTGGTAATAGAGTAATTTGTGAACATTTGAAAGACAGGCATTTACCAGGGATTGAGGGAGGTGCTGAAACCACACATATAGAGAAGCAATTACTCCCAAAATGTAATTTCTATTTTCTTCTTTTCTCTGTTTCTCTGATTATTCCTTTACTTTTAGAATCGGCCATAACTTAACCAATTAAATCTCAAAAACTCACAAAACCCCATTTTTCAGAATCAGCAAATACTTGATGAAACACAAATTCCAAAAATTAAGGATTGCTAAGATTGTCTGCTTTTGGGATTATCCCATCTTTCCACATTTGATACTAAACATCTGAGATAAAAACGCTCAAAATTTATAAATCAGAAAGTATTTTAGACGCCTATATGGCCAAGGATTTGATTACCCCTTAATTTCAAACTTTCCTTTTAGAAATGACACGAAAACTTCTATAAGAAAAATGAAATGGGTACTGACCAACTAGAATTGATAAGGTCTCTCCAATTAGGAGAAGACACATTTCGAGGTCCAGATACATGAAATGCGTACGGATGAGCCTCCTTGTCCTCCACCTCCTTTGAAATCTCCTCTGCACTTTGCTTCTCCATCAACTCAACCCCCACAGCATATACTTCTTCTTCTTCTTCTTCTTCTTGATGTTATCTTTGCTTGAGAGAGACAGAGAGAGAGAGAGATTATTGAAAGGCTGGCTTTATCACTTTGTGAAACCTTTTCCATGGTATATGATTCGTTGCATAGCTGAGAATTTAAAACTTTTGAATAAAATAATATATGATAATTTGAAAACGACTGCTTTCTCTTCAACGGTCATATTTTGTCCGTGTTGTCGGTTTGTCCTCTATTTCAAGTTTCTCACCTGAGCATTTTTCCCAAATAGAGGAGTCTTTTCATAAAATTATCCTATCAGAAAATAAATTTTCAAAAATGACCTCTTTAAAAAAGAATATCTGAGGATTTGGCCAATTCAACGTAGACATGACATCACCCTAGGTATAAGATGTTGTTTTAAATAGTATTTTTGTGAAGTCTCAAAATCCGCTGTTCCTAACAATATTTTTAACAAAAATTTTATCAATTTGTATTTATTTGAACTCCCTTTAATTCTCTTATAACTTTTACTTTGTTTTTATTTTTCTTTCAAGTTGCTTATGATTGTTTGTAATTTGGACCTTATTTGCGAAGGAGGTGAATATGTGAAATGAGACTATGAGGCAAACAAACAGATAATAGTGGAAAATGATGATTTGGTCTCTGTGATTGTTTGTGATTTGGACTCTGTTTCTCTAATTTTTGGATGTGTTTGAATTATTCAGATTTTTTTTTTAACAAAAATTATTCTTAAAGTTACATAAATAATGTTTAAAGCCTATTTTTGCGAATTTTATCCTCATCCAAATTCTATGCATCTTTTTTACACTCCCAAACTCTTTTTATTTTATTTTTCGTATTTATTGAAAAATAATGTAATTGTGTATTCTCATACATCTCAGCGTGTAACTCTTACTATCTGGGTGTGATATATATATTCACACCCTATTTTGACACATATATTTACATCTCGTTTTCAAAATACCATTATTATGAGAAGTCGACTATTAGATTAAATACTTATCTTATGTTTGTCATGTATGAAAAATATCGGAGTGGTCCAACGGGTAGTTTTTGAAAAATATCATTGTGAAAAATTATTATATATTTTTTATTAATTAAATACATCACAGTTTTTTATAGTGATATATTTTAAAATTTAACTGTTGGATCACTATGATTTTTGGCATATATGATATGCATAAGAAAGGTATCGAATCCAATGGTCGTTTCGTCAAAATATTTATCATAGATAGTGTTTTGAACAAAGTGTAAACATACCTTTCTTATGCATATCATGTATACCAAAAATCATAGTGATCCAACAGTTGGATTTTAAGAAATGTCACTATAAAAAACTGTTATGTTTTTAATTAATAAATAAATAATAGTTCTTCAAAATGATATTTTTCAAAAACTAACCGTTGGATCACTCCGATTTTTTTTCATACATGACAAACATAAGATAAATATCTAATCTAACTGTCGGTTTTTCAAAATTTTCGACCTACAATAGTATTTGAAAATGATGTGTAAATATAGGTGTCAAAATAGGGTGTAAAGGGAACGTGACCTATATATATATATAACTTATAATATCAGGTGCACCTTATGCTTCTTGCATCAGGTGCCCTCTTGTAGAGCCACTTGCGATGAAAATTTTGAAAAACTGACCGTTGGATTAGATACTTCTATTATGTATGTAATGTCTGCCAAAAATCACAATGATCCAACGATTTGTTTTTGGAAAATATAACTTTGAAAAACTATGACTTTTTTGTTCTTTAAAATGTTATAACTTTTTAGCAGTCAATTTTCTTATAAACCAACCATTGGATCACTGTAATTTATGACAAGCATGACATAACATTATAGCGGTATCTAATCCAACGGTTAGTTTTCCAAATTTTACAGTGCAAGTGGCTCTATAAAAGGGCACTTGATGCATCTTGCATCAGTTGCACCTAACCATAGCACTTATATATATATATATATATATATATATATAGAGAGAGAGAGAGAAAGAGAGAGAAATGTTCTAGTGAGCATTTGCTGACTTTAAGCTAAAGTAAGTAAAGAACACAAACCCTTGGATTAGAATCTTGAGATGAGTCATCCATTAAGTGAATGGGAATACAAGGGCTTGTATTCTTTGCTGACTTTAGTTAAAGTCAGCAGGGGGTGAGCATCATATCCAACGGTCGGAATTTGGAACCGACCACCGGAACACGGCCAAATGGTCGTGCAGTCCACTTGCAGTCCGGACTGCAATAAATCATATATATATATATTTCCGTATGCGACTCTCTGTGTGTTATTATTATTATTTTTTGAAAATTTTCCTAAACACACTGTTTACAACAGCGTTTCTTTTAGTTTTCCAAAGAACGTTATTTACAATAGCATTTTAGTGCATCGAATTGCCACGTACTTGTTGACTTATTAATAGGGTCAGATCCTCTAATATTTTTTTAATAAGGTTATTTTCGAAAATTTGTTTTGTGAGAAGACCGTTTTAGAATCCAAGGTTTCGTTTCTTAGAGGGGCAAAATTGGAAAGTAATTTTCTTAAGAGCCTTAGTCAGGAAGACAATTTTGGATGACAGGATTTTCGCCTGGCGGGGTGATATTTTTTTTTTTTTTTTTTGGATAATTGATATTTTGTTATTGATGTTGAAGGGAGTGTTTATACTGGAGCTTAGGTTCATCATCCTCAATACTCCCTCAATCTCAGAAAGTGTATAGGACGACTTTGATTGGTTTTACCGTTGGATATGGTGGTACCAAAAGGGGTGTGATAAGAATTTGGAAAAATTGTTGCTACCCACTATACTATTTATCAAAAATACTTTGCACTCCTATGATTTTGATTGTAATACATTGACCCCTATAGTTTTTATTTGTAACACACTTTGCACTCTTTTGTAAGTTAACTATTTGTTTATTTAATTGAAAAATAGTGTTAGACATGTTTTTTTTTTTTTATGCAGTTGTGGACCAGCCACCGGACGGGGGCTTTATGAGGTGAGTCCACATCATCACCGGGCGATGTGATTAGGGGGGTCTAGAAAACAAACAAAACAAAGGAGTCGCCACCTTATTTTTAAGGAATAAGGAAACCATAAAAATATTTTATTTTTAATAAAACAAAACAAACTCCATTTTCAATGAAAAGACAGTCTTCGAACCAGAGTTGGATCCGGGGGCTAGGTTACGACGTGGGAAGGTTCCAAGCTTTCACTTGTAGGCACCCACCTCGCCCTAATTAAAGGACTTCTAATTTATTTGGGCTATTTAAATTTCTTATTACAAATAATCCTAAATAATCTAAATCAACCAATAAAGTAGTGATATAAATGCAATAATCTATATTAGTTATATTAATAATAAAGAAAATATACAAACAAACCCTAAAAACCTAGGACACCCTACGGGCATTCTAGGGCGGACTTGAGCCCTATTAGCGCCTACGTAACTTACTAGTATCACTTAGCAAGTATCAAAGTCCACGTAGTTCGACTACCTTAGGACTCTCCTATTGTAATCGATCACATCATCAAAGGTATTTCAACCTAATTCAAGACTCTAACTTCGAGAGTTTTTATTCTTTCAAAATCATTTACTTGAAATCATTTCAAATTAAAAGACTTCCATAAAATCCAAATATTCCAAATAATTCTTATCTTTAGAATTCAATTCCAATTGAAAATCTTTTTCAAAGATTATTCAAGAAAACAAATCATATCGGGAGGAATCTCATTCCAAGATAAAAATCTTAAAACACTTCAAATTCTTTTGAAAATCATTCAATAATCAAATCATTCATAAAATCATGTTTATTTCATAAACATTATATCAAAATCTTTTTTTAGAAAATCTCTCGAAGATTGACTCTTAAATTGATTAAAATACTCAAATCTGAGTATGACTTTTACAACAAAGGAAATTCCTAGGGAAGGTCAAGTGACCTTCCTAAGCCTAGGGTCTCTAACTAGCCCTAAAGTTTGTCTAAAACCCTAAAATCCTAATGCCAATGCATGCTGGAATTTTAAATAAATTAAACAAATACACATGATATTATTCTAACAATGCATGAAAATGCTCATAAATGCACATTAATTTTACTATGTGATCCTAGGCATATTTCTAAGTTAGATTTGACCCTAAAATAATTTTTAGAAGTGATTTAAGGGCATAAACAAATCCGGACAGATTTGAATATGAACCTTTAACCACTCTAAAAATCATGAAAACAAAGAATAAAAAATGTGAAAATGTCCTAGCATGCTTTCTACATGAATATATTAAATTACTATGCAAAACATGTCAAAAATTACACCAAAACATGCTTAAACGATTAATTTAAACACAAGGGAAGGATCTCACATTTGCACGCTCCCTCGTACACATTTTAAATATTCAAACCAATAAATTCATGCCAAGTGTTTAAATAATCATGAAAAGCATAAAAAAAAGACTCAAGACTCATCACATGTCAAAACAACCTACTAACACATTCATATCATCATTAATGCCATCAATCAAATATTAAGAGATTCAAATAACAATATGAATACATCAATATTTATTCTAACATGCTTGTACATAAAATAATAACAAATCTAACCCTACTCATGCATGCATGCATAAAATCACGACAAAACTAACTAATCCTAAACATGCATACTAACATAAATCACAACAATGCTAACCTAATCATACACATTAACCCTAATATGCATATTCACATAAAATAATAACTAAGCTAAACAATCCTAAACATGCATTCTAACATAAATCACAACTAAGCTAAATAACCCTAATATGCATATTCACATGAAATAATAACTAAGCTAAACAACCCTAAACATGCATTCTAACATAAAATCATAACTAAACCACACTAATCATACACATTAACCCAAATCACATAAAATCAACATAAAGAAAAACCCTAACTATAACTACTCATATAACATCATACAAATAACTATTCTAAACATACATGCTCATAATAAATAAATAACCTAAATACATTAACTCACATAAAATCATAACTAAGTTAACCCTAACATGCATACTAACACATAATCAAAATAAAACCAACCCTAATCATGATGAACTTACTATTATCCTATATTAAAACTACATCCTATTCTAATCATGCATATATATTAAATCAAATAACAAAACAATCAAACTCAAACTAATCATAGTATCATTCGATCATGAACAAATAAGAACATATTATTCAATGATAGGACAATTACCTCTCTCTTTTCTCCTTGATTGATCTCTTTTAAGCTCCAAGCTTATGGCTCTTCTTCTTTTTCTTCCACACTTTAGTTCTCTCCTCCAATGGTGTAAAACCAGATCTGTAGCCTCCTTCCTAAACCCTAGAATTCTCTAAACTTTTTTGAACCTCCCCTCTCTAACTCTATAGTAGTGTATTTATAGAGTTAGGGTTTAAATCATTGAATGGTGGAGATTAATCCATCTAAAATCCATCCTAGGGCTTAGAATCAATCTTCCTAGGGTTTGCAAGCTGAACCAAGTTCGAATTCATTCCAAAAAATCAAATTAAATCAGCCAAAACAAGTGGGAAAGTCACAAACATTGCAAAATTGCAAAATTGGCTCGACCATCCTGATGGCCGTCCTAGCCTGGATGGCTAGCCGTCCTGGGCTGGACGGCTGGCCGTCCTAGCTAGGACGGTCACCTTAGTGACTTTCCCAATTTTTCCCATTTTCAATGGGATTTCGTATTTTGGCCATATTTTGGTCAAATCTGATTCAAATTCGATGGTTCAGGGCTCAAAACGACCGTGTTTTGATCCTCCATACTTTTAGAAGGTTTTTGGGTCAAAAATACTTGATCATGGTCAAGATTTTTGGTAAAAAGCTAGCCAATTGACCCGGTTGTGTCAAAATTGGTCATGTGACCCTTCTTTGTTTTGTAAAATTGATCAATTAGGCTTGAACCACTTCTAAAAACATGGTTTTAATATGAAATTGGTATTTGAAAACATGTTTTGAAAGTCTTTAATTTTGGTGAAAATGACCAATTCACGGTTGATTTGAATAAAACCCTAATTCAGCTCATTCTTACCCGTGGGATCGATTTTGGGCGAATCTAACCCAACCATTCAAAGGCTCAATTGATACTTCAAATACACTCCCCACATCTATATAAACCTCATGAGACAATCCGTTTCGAATTCGGAGGTCATTCGGAAATTATACGAGAAAAAGGACGAAAATGCCCTTCAAGTCGCAAAAACCTTAATTACCTATCGAGCTCTCATCAGAATGCCATGAAAATTTACAGGGATGTTCTAAAACACCTCAAAATTCAAATGCAATACAAATGGGTTGATTCCAATCCAAATGTACACATGAAATAATGAATTGTCTTTTTCCTCAGAAAAGGGCAATTTAGGTAGTTTGGTCTTTACAAGGCCAATTCCTCACCAAATAATCCACTCTTCGAGTTGATCATTTGTATAAGCATATGGTAGAAATAATTGGTAAAAATGGGGTGTCCACAGCAGTATTTATTACAAATTGTTAATGTGTCCACAAGCATATTGGTGAAAATTCACAATTTTTCTCAATATATATTTATTTATTATGAATCTTATTTATTGTATGAAGACAATAATTCATAAAAATGATGTTCGATTATTATGACTTATTTATTTATCATGAAACTCCATCGATATGCTTATACACACATTAGCAAATAAAGATAAATATTGTATAAAAAAACAAGTCTAACACTATTTTTCAGTCCAAAAAACAAATGACTGATAAAATAGTAAAAAGTGTCACAAATCAAAATTATAAGGATCAATGTATTGCGATCCAATATAAAGTATTTTTAACCAATAATACAAGGGTTAAATTCTAATTTAATTGCCATAAGAATTTTCATGAGAGCTTGAAGGAACGGTGAAATTTGTACGTACATGTTATCCACAGCTCGAAATTTCGAATCGTATATTATTATTATTATTATTATTATTATTATAAAAAATTAGCAATGCATTAAAGAAAAAAAATACAAAGCAGTCAAAAGTAAAAACAATCCGGCAAGACTGGAATCACATAATATCAAGTACCTCTTTGGTTTAGAAGATTAGTAGTCTAGCTAATCATATTTTCATTTTTGGGGGAATTAAAATTTCATCATTTCCAATTATTATTGATTTAGATTTTGCACTCCTATAATTTTAATTGCAGTACATTGATTTCCTATAGTTTTGATTTGTGACACTTTGCACTCTTCTGTTAGTTAGCCATTTATTTCTTTGACTGAAAAATGATGTTCGATTGTTTTTTTTTTTTTTTTTTTTTGCACTATTTATTCGAAATTGCTAATGTATTTAGAAACATATCGGTAAAATTTCATAATTTTTCTCAATATATTTTATTTATTATGAATTTTATTTACCATATGAAAAAAATAATTAATAAAATTAAAACATATTGAGAAAAATTATGAAACTTCACCGATATGCTTGTAAAGATAGATTAATAATTTAGGATAAATACTATATAAAAAAATAACCAACCTGACACCATTTTTAAGTCAAAGAAATAAATGGCTATCTAATAGAAGAGTGCAAAGTATTACAAATTAAAACTATAGGGTCGTGTTTGGTTGGCCGGCTTCCCGATGGGTTTGGGGTTTCATACCCCAAACCACCCCAAACCACTGTTTGGATTGGCGGGTTAGGGGTGTGACGAAAGAGCATGGAAAACGGTCGTACTGGTTTCGGCGACCTCTTGCAGCTGGCGGGTTGGAAGCTTGGAACCCGGGTTTGCAATTTACAAATTTTGTTAATGACGAGCGTGCCCTTCAGTTTTGCAGGCAACAAAAATGATTTCCATCTCTATCCCACATACAAAACTCACCATTAGCATTTACAGCCACACAAGAAACCCTAGCCGCACAACAAATCGGAAGAAGAAGAAGAAAAAAAAGAAGAAAAAAAAAAAAAACTGCATCGCTGTCGAAGAAGCTGCTGCATCGCCGCCTTCCCCCTTCCCCCTTCCTTCTTCCTTTGCTGCTGCGTCACATATAAACCCACTGTTATGGGTTTATATATATATATATTTGGGGGTTTGATTATAAAGGTCATGCATTCCCAGGCTTGAGATTCCCAGCATTCCAAACATTGGTTTGGGTTTACAAAGTTACAAACCCAAACCCCACGGTTAGACATTCCCAGGTTTCAGATTCCTAGCCTGCGTACCAAACGCAACCTAGGGGGTCAATGTATTGCAATTAAAACTATAGGTGTATAAAGTATAAATCGATGATAGTTGAGGGGGTCAAACTATAATTTTTCCTTCATTTTTAGTCCATTATTTTTGGTCCGCCTTTGTTCATAGTCCATAACTTAATTTTATTTCAAGCAAGCATTTCCAATTCTATTTCAAGCAAGTCAACTCTCATTTCAAGCACTACAAGAGAGTAATAACCCGCGAACCACGTCTCATATTAATACTATGTGTATGACATGTTGAAATTTGATTCAAAGGGGACTAGTTCAATATTTTATACACTATGACTCATCAAATGGAAGCTGTCAATACTAAGTATAGGTTCAAGTCTTGGAGAGACCAATACCTATTGCATGGTATATAAGTTGCCCTCTATATATTTTGATGTATTTATATAGATTTTAAAGTTTTGAAATTTGTGGGGTATTGTTGAGAAATAAGTATAAATTTTCAAAACTTTTATTTATTTATTTATTTTGATTTTATTGATATGATTAATTTGAGAGTTACAAAATTGAAGGGATTTTAAGGCACTAGCCATTACATATTAACCAACCTATAACGACTAGTTTTGGCCTATAAATAGAATGATTTCCATTCTTCATATGATATAATCCAATTTCTTATTCTACTTTTTATATTCTTTTCTTCTATCATTTTCACTATTTTGTTATTATATTTGGGCAACATGATCGAAGATGGGTTCATTTGTCTTCCAATGGACGTACCCATCGAAGAGACGAAGACCTGTCTGTGAGCTGATTGAGATTGTATCTCTGAAGGATTGTTAGTCGCTATTACCTGTACATAGGGAGGCAAAAGTAGCAACTTTAGGACAGCGTGGTCTCACGTGTTTTCCCACAGGCCAGCTACTCTTTACTTTTTGTTGATAGTAGGAACTGGGGAGGGTTGTTGACCTGGAGGTTGGCCACGTGAGGTGATGATGTGGGAAGAGAGAGAACCGGGAGAGATGAAAGAACAAGAGCTTCTCAAGAACTTCGAAGGGAACCAAGGCAAAAATGTTGAAGGTGACCGGAGTCGACCTTGCACTCTTCCCAAAAAGAATATTGCTTTCTCCAAGGGAAGGATAATTATAAACGAATGCAGCAGCAGCCTTCTAGGTTAAGGTAGGTAAGCCCAAGAATGAATGCTTGTTGTTTTCCATTTGGAATCTTTGTTTTATAGAGGGACAAAGGGTGATGTACAGCTAGGGGACCAGAGTCGAGCCAATAGAAGAGTATTGCACTCTGATACTACCTGCATGTATGCATGCATGCCACCCTTGTCTCACGGAGCTGTCCCTTTCACCTAGGTTAGAGGTGAGTTGTCTGAGGTCAAAGGTTCAGGACCTGCACCATACAGGACCTCAGCCCTATATGGTGTTGATATGATGTTGTCGGGTGCATGACCTGAGCCCTATATGGTGTTGATACGATATTGTCGGGTGCAGGTATAAGCACGCTTTTGAATGCGATGAGTTAATGGCTGCTATCCGGGGATTGTGCTGCATTCACCACGTGTCCGGAGACAACGTCATCCTTGCCCGTTCCTTGAGAAGGCCAAGACGGAGGTCGACCTTCCTTTGGTCGTCGACCTCGAAGGGGATGACCCTCCGCCTTGGCGAGCCTCTTGTTCTACCCTCCAATCCTCATTCTCTCTCTTAACCCCGTGAAGTGTGTGAGTCCATTCCAAATACCAAGCTCAAGGTTGAGCCTCTAAGATCTTGCCATCAATCCTAGCAAACTTGATCGTTTGGGTTTGTCCTTTAAAGGATGCCACATATGGCGTACATCTCTAACTTCCACCTCGAAGAGTAGGCATCCAAGAATATGGGCATCCCAGCTATGGGGCATCCACCAAGAGGTGGGCATCCTTGTTGGGATGGAAGATCCCAATAGGGTCGACCCTGAGGTCCCATGTTGATTGTGGTGGTGGTTTCATATGACAAGGTCGAATATGAGACCACCAAAGCAAAGTAGCGTGTTGATATGATTAGTCCCCTTTATGTACCATGAGATCCCATGAGATCCCGTGCTATGGGGTTGACCAGAGTCAACTTTAAGAGGCAAGGTCATGGAGACCTTGGGTGATGGTAGGGTCATAGCGAACCGATGGTTGTGAACCAGCCAACCTGGATTGGGAGGTCCTCTCGTTCACTCTTGAGGTGGTGTCTATCTTGAGTGGATTATGGATGATGTTTATCCGTCTTGATTTATCCTTCTCTATTATCCTTCTCTATTATCCACTTTTATCCTTCTCTATTATCCACTCAAGATAGGGTTTTTTGAAAAATGATAAGAGTTTTGTAAAAACTAGGAGTCGCCACCTTATTTTTAGGGAACAAGGAAACCACAAAAAATAGTTTTATTTTCAATAAAACATTGACCCCATATTTTGGAAAAACATGGTCTTTCGAATCAAAGTTGGATTCGGAGGCTAGGTTACGAAGTGGGAAGGTTCCAAGGAACTCCTTGTAGGCACCCACCTCGCCCTAATTAAAGGTCTCCTAATTAAGTTTGGGCTTTATCAAAATCTTTTCAAAACAATCCTAGTATATCTAATCAATCACAAAATATAAATAATAATATATATAATAATAATAATATATAGTATAAAAGTATACACAATCCTAAGGGTCTTAGGAGACTAGAAGTCAACCTAAGATTGGACTTGCGCCCTATTGACTGCCTACGTACCTTATCAATTGCTTGATAAAGATCAAAGTCCACGTAGTTCGATTACATAGGACTCTCCTATTGTAACAAACCACATAATCGTAGATATTCTATCTTATCTTGGACTCTAGCTTCGAGAGTTTGAGTTGGATCAAAACACTTGTTATTAGAGATGGAATTTCATTCCATTTTGAATTCTTTCAAAATCACTTTTAGAATTGTTGTAGAAGTAGAATCCTAGGTAAAATAGAACTCTATTCTTATTGTAATTCTTACAACAAAGAAGAGTCCTAAGTGGGGTCAAGTAACCCCCCTAATCCTAGGTTTTCTAGCTAATCCTAGGTTAGTCTAGATACCTAAAACACTAAGGTATGCATGCTGGAATTTCTGGAAAATAAATAAAAAATATAATCAAGAGTGCAAACAATGCATGAAAATGTCCTAAATACAAATCTAAGTTAGCTATGGGAACCTAGGCATATTTCTAAGTTGATTTAAGCCTAAAAAATGAGTTTTAATGCACTTTTTGGTTACTTTAAATCTATGGACAGATTTGAAAGTAATTTTGAAGTGTATTTAAAACTCTAAAGCAAATAATAATAAAAAATTGGTGAAGAATGCATTAAATGCAACCTAGTATGCATACTAAGCTATCATCAAAAAATGGCATTTAATCATAAGGGAAGGGACTCACCTTTGCATGCTCCCTCGAACATGCATGAACCTAACTCTTAATAACCAAATCCTATAAGGGTATGATAATATAAGAATGGAAAAAGAAGAAGAGAAGAAGAGAAGAAGAGAAGAAGAGAGGGAGAAATATGCATGCATATTAAAAACAAACTAGCCTATTATGCAAACTAATATAAAGCCTAAACTATGCATGTTAATAATAAACTATATCCTATGTATACTAAAAATAAACTAAACCCTATACATACTAAGAAAATAAAAACCTAACCTAACATGATTAAAAAAGAAAAAGAACAAGAACAAGAACTTAAAAGAAACTACTAACCTCTGCCTTCAAGCTTCAAGCCTTCTCCTCAAGCTCCAAGCCTTCTCCTCAAGCTCCAAGGACTCCAAGGAACTCAAAGACTCTAAAACTTAAGCTAGAGTGCTATGGGGGAAGCTTGTGCAATTGCTCAAGCCTCTACTCTCCAAGCTAGCTCTCTAAAGCTTTTACTGTCTGTTGAAACTGATTTCAGGGCCCTCTATTTATAGGGATGCCTGAGTTTGATCAATGGCTGAGTTTAAATCTCCTAGGAATGATCCAAGAGTTCAAAATCAGTCTTTCAAGGTGTTCATACTCATCCAAAAGTCCCCATGGCCGAACTAGACACATGGCAGGGCTTGGAAGAGTCCCGGGCAGGAAAAACACTGAAAAAGAACAATTATTGGCTGAGAGGATCGACGACCATCCACCCTAGGACAGTTGGCCATCCCTCATGGATGGTTGGCCATCCCTAGGTGGACGGCCATTGGTCCTCCATGCCATATTTAGCCTGTGTTGACTTACCTTTGCCCGTTTTTACCCGGTTTCGGCTTTTTTCGGCTTTTCGGGCTCGTTTTAAGTCCAAATTTGACGATTCAAGCGCCGAAACGATCGTGATTCGATTCTCCATGTTTTAAGAGGTGTTTTAAGTGAAAATTCATTGACCTAGGTCAAAGGTTTAGGGAAAATTCGACCGATTAGCTGTTTAGAGCCTGCCGGGCTCAAATTAGGGTTTTGAAATTTGCTAACCGATTGCTTTCGAAATCATTTTTTTTCTTGAAACAAGTTTAAAATATTTTAGGAAAGTGTTTTGAAGCCTTTGAAGGCTTTGGTTTGATAAAAATATCCAATCTCGGTCGCTTCCGGTTGAAACCCTAATCTGGGCTTTGAAAGGGCCTTTCAAGCTTCAAGAGCCAATCATGAACCAGGAGGCTCAACTGACCTTGCCACTGACCAACTTAGCTACAAAACATACTTTAAATATCCATGCCAAAGTCTCGAGACCATTCGAGACAAGATCGACAGTCATTCAGGGCTTTTGTGATTCTAAGGACCAAACTGCCCTTTAGTCACAAAAGGCCTTATTTTCTATCAAGCCTGGCTCGGAATGCCATGAAATTTTGCAGGGATGTTCCTAGACTCTCTGAAAACCCAATGCAAAAAGAATCGACTCAATCTGACTTAAAAACCTACATGTGATAATAACATCTTCTTAATTACTCACAAAGGGTAAAACTGAGAACTTAGGGTTTTAACACCCTGTTTCACCTCAAATCAAAGGCAACCGTTCATGACCATAATCATGGTCAAAAATGGATGTCTACAATGGTGTCCATGTGGCATGAGACAAATCCCATATTCCATGTATCAACATTATGCCCCCTGCATGACGTCGATCATGTACTTTCATTGGGGTCGGGGGAGTGCACTCTGTTGCAATTGGTGATGCTGCCGAATCTTGCGTATGGGATATGAGTGCAATAAATGTTAAGTAGACGTTGTAGTGTTGTAGTGGCTGAAGTAACTGTTCATGTGTCGGGCTTACAGTGACTTTGTAGTGATTGTTGGGTATTACCATTCGTTTGGTATAAATATGAGGGGGGCCCTACCATCATAAGTTACTTTCAACCAAAGAGACAAGATCTCAATACTCCAAAATTTGGGCTTTTCGACCTCGCGCAATTACGCACAGTCGACTTTAGGTTGTGAGGAACTGACTTGCTGGGACCTTGTCTTGGCGCCCTTGTGCCCCTTGAAACACTGCCATTTCGAGGTAAATCAAAACCGTCTGACATCCACATCTTGAGTCGCCATCAGCACTATCCTTGAGCTTTGGAGGTCAATCTCGCGCCATCGATCTCTCACTGTAAGTGTATATATATTTTTTATTTGCTTTAGATTTGTAAAATTGCCATAACCCCAGTCTCACAAGGTCGACTTTGGCCCAAGTCCAACATATCGACCTTGCCATATAAATCTCCACCATAAAAAAAATGTTTTTTTTTTTTAAAGCCTTATGGAGACTGCTGTCAACCATAAATAATGGTTGCTGCCCCCACACCATCATTATATATATATATATATATATATATATATATATATATATATATATATATATATATATATATATATATATATATATATAAATCAATCTTGCTCTGCCCCAAAGCTTTGCATACGACCCAGCCAAGTCGACCTCGCTATAGATTCAGCTTCGATCTCTGGAATTGCTCCCCAGCCAATTTGGTATTGACTAAGACGCATTAGCCTGGCCCAATATCGATTTTTAATTTTCTATTTTAGGCCTGTCAGTCACGCAATTAGCCAGTCTTCATCTCACATTGTCATAAGACCCCACGTGATCTTGCCTAAGCACTCACCCGCGACCTTGAGCTTTTTTTTTTTTTTTTTAATAGCGGTTTCGCCCTTGACCTGTGAAGCCACTGTAGCTTCTAATTTTGCCAAAAGTCGACCTTGGCCTCCTTAAATTTCGCACCAACAGAAATATTTCTTCGCGCGACTCCGGGGTGAGAAATCCTCTTGCGTATTCACGCTGGAGACCTTGCTGCTGGGGGGCCCACCATCATAAAGCACACCAAGTCGACTTTGGGTCATCACCGACCTTGACATAGTGCCACCATCAGACTTGCGTTATAATCCCTTCTGCCCATGCACAATTACCATTTTGCCCCAATATCTCAAAAGTTTAAGAGATAAGTTTTTCAGATCAAAACCTTCTAAAATCACCTCACTGCCACTATCGACCTGGATGGTGAGATTTGCGCAAGTGCCCTTTGTTCTCGAACTCGGCCAAACATCACGCGACTGGTTTTACGAAATTGCCATCCTGTCTTGATTTCATAATCGACCTCGGCAGCCTCTCGAAATTGCCATCTCGATTTCAACCATTGTGTAATTTCCTTTTCTGCCCCAAGTTTTGGCTTAGCGTGCCAACCCTTGTAACCACGACCTTGAGGGTAGTATCGGCTTTTCTCGATTTCCTCTTTATTAAACCAAATAAAATCCCCAGCCAATCTTTAATTTCGATCTTGCCCGAGTATCAATCCCTTCAAGTATCGACCTTGGCACCATCAGACCCCTCAACAGCGTGACATCGACCTTGGTGTTGTCGACCTTGGCTTTGAAACACCTCAGCTTTCTCGCTTTTGATGTCGTGGGCCATAAACCTCGACCTTATTATGCCAACTCGACCCTAGGTTTCGCGCTGCTGCCTCAAATCTCGATCCCTAGGTTTCACGCCCCCACTGCCTCTTGCGCGATCTCGTTGGCCCGCGCGATAGACTCCAGGTTTGTTCTTTTGCCCAATTACTCATAAAAAGTCGCCCTTTCATCAAGCTTTTGGTCTCGTGACCCTGAGTTAAAAATCCCGACCTCGTGCTCCTAGGTCTCGACCTCGCGATTTTGCTAAAAAATTTTATTTATAGCACCGTCGACCTCAGCCATCGACCTCAGCCCCTTTCTAAGATCATCTCGACCCCACTCTGTTGCAATCTTGGACCCGTGAAGCCGCTACCATCAAACTTGAACTCGCGATTTCGAGCATCTCGGCCTCGCCCATATCTATCGACCTTGAGTTTTAGGTCTCACCCGCGACCCCACAAAGTCGATCTCGACCTTGGGTTTGCGACCCTACTTGAAGTCCCATACCGAATCTGCACCACCAGCCAAAGCCGCGCGATTGTGCACTGTCGACCTTGCAACTTGCGAACTCACACCCTTGCATATCTGCTCTCATTCGACCTCGGCCTTAGCGCGATCTCGACCCTAGCTTGGGTCTCGACCTTGAACCTCTCGGCCAAGTAAGGATTTTTTTGAAAGTCGACCTTGCTATATTGACCTCATTAATTTCGACTTTGCATTGGTGCCCAGTTTCGGCCTTGACAAAATAACCTCGACCTCGTGCATCTCCAATCTCGGTCTTGCGCCCCTACACACCCATGCAGTCGACCTCGGCCCTTAGTGCGATCTCGACCCTAGCTTGGGTCTCTCTCGGCCATCCACCTTACTTTGCATTCAAGTCATCATCGACCTTGGGCACCATTGATTTTGAGCTATTACTGACCTTAGCCTTCACTCACAATCTTGTTCATTTTGATCAAGTAAGCTTTTTTTTTATTATTCAGCACCAAGAACCAGTACATTGCTTGTGATTTTGTCATTGCCCACAGGTTGCCAATTTTGTATTGTAGGTTGTAGTTCAGAATCTTCTGTACCATGTCGAACGTGCCAATCTTTAATCCAGTCGTTAGTGAACTTGCTCATGGGGACAAGAACAAAACCGTTCCACAAGCGCCACCAATTGATGAATGGTCGTCTGCTTCATTCTTGGATGATAATTTCTGGAACATAGCGGATAAAGGCGAAATTGTAGGTGCTCCTGCCTCATATGATAGCTTTTATCCATATGAGGAGCTACCAGCTGAAAGAAGTATCTCATTCGAGGGTAGTTCCATTATTCGATTTTCTGTGGAAAGGGGGGATTTTCCAGAGTCACCGATGAATTATGCTTCTTTCTCACACCCTGCGTTATTGTGGGAGGAATGGGTTGATGACATCTTGAAAGTTGATCAGTACAGGAAGTGTTTGTCAGAAGCTGGGGTGCTCTACGCCATCCGCATGAGCAGGTCGCTTGATATCACAAGGAATAAAGTTGACCTCAGTTTTTTGATATCGAGATGGTGCTCAAAGACCCACACTTTTGTTACAGCCTGGGGTAAGTTTACCCCTACGCTTGAGGTTGTGGGCATACTCATGTGCCTGGATGTATATAGTCGGGATGATATAGCTACTATGGAGCTTTCTGCAGATGAGAATAGAATTAAAGATCGCCTCGTGGAGGCCGTATTGAATTCTTCCAAGTTCAAATCCAAGTATGCTAA
>JAESVK010000205.1:155911-188734 GCA_017140935.1 Hamamelis virginiana | reverse complement strand
AAACTTAATATACCCTTTAGGATTGGTTTTAGGGCATACTTCTAACAGTGACAAACAAGGGTCGGTTGTGATTGTAATGAGGGGCCTCGAGATCTTCGTCTATGAATGTGATTGAAGTTTCCTGGGCCTTAGCTTGCCGCCTAATGGACCCTCCTTGAGCGAAGGCAACCTCATGTTGGTCATGGGCAACCTTGGCTAGTGCTCTGGATGCTTCAAATCTGGAGGCTTCACTGAAGCCAAGCTGATCATAGAAATGCTTGAATTTTGGATTTTGTTGAAGGGATGCAGCAATATTGTCATTCTGCGAGGGGATCATTGTACTCAACTTCATGGGGGACGGAATCGATCTGCATGGGTTCCTCATGAGATACCATGTTTACTTGCCCTCCGTTACCGTGGGGTGGGAAGGGATTGGTGTGTACATCTGCTGGGACGGTAGTGATCTCAAGGTCTCCGTCCTTGATTTTCTTCTGAAAAAGTCTCCTGAGAGCCCAACAATCCATGGTAGGGTGCCTTCTAAAGCGGTGAAAGGCACAAAAGTTAGGATCGCTGCGGTCAGCAGGAGTGGGTTCAGTCTCAACTGGAGGCAAGGTCATAACTCCATCCCTTATCCACTGCTCAAGGATTGTAAGAACTTCTCTAGTCCCGCAAGGGAATGGGGGAGGTTCGACCACCTCCTTTTTGGCAGGTCGGCCTCCCTTTTGTCTTTTTGCACCTTCAGCTGCTGCTACCACGGGCGCAGCACTTCTTTTATCCTTCTTGTATTCCACCTTGGTGGTGGTGACAGTGGGAAGGCTGTTACTAATCTTGCGAGCTGCTTCATAAAGCTTTGAGAAAAAGGCCAAACCAATGTTTTCGAGGTAGACTCGATAAGTTGGTACCATGCCTGCGACACACAGGCTCACCAAGGCTTCTTCTAATATTGGATCATAGCATTCCACTACTCTTTCTCTGAACCTGCGGACATAGGTGATGAGGTCCTCACCTTGCTTATGTCTTTCTTGGCTGAGGGTGATCGCGGTAACTCGCTCATCTACCCAAAAGAACTTTTTATAGAAGGCATTCACCATGGCCTCCCAAGTGGGCATGGACTCTGGGGCTAGGTTGGAGTACCAGGTGTAAGCTCCCTCAGTCAGCGACTTAGAGAACTCACGAAGTCGAAGTGATTCATGAGCACGGTGAGGGCCAAGTGAGTCAATAAAGCGAACAACATGCTCTCTTGCATTTCCTTTCTTCCCTTTGAACAAAAGGAACTTTAGGGGCACCACGTACCCTAGGGGGTAAGGTGCAGATACAACATCAGCAGGGTAGGGGGGACGAGTGTCAAGTTCGGGTAGAGGCAGAAGAGGTCGAACCAGTTTGGCTCTTTCCTGTTGAAGAAACTTTTCCACCTCCGCCAAAGTAATATATTGTGTCAAAGGGGGTGTTGGGGCCTCCTTAGTAACTTCTTGAGGAGTTGCTGAGTTCTCCCCCCCCCCCTCGAGGAATAGGAGGTCCTGTCCCAGAGGCATCTGCTTGAGGGATTGCCTTGGGTTGGGGGTTTGCTAGAGAGAGGGGAGTGGTTTCTTTTTAAGCATTGCTTTGTAAGGCTTGAAGTGCTGCTAACATTTTGCCTTGGGTCTCCTGGAGGGAGTTCAAGGTCACACATATTTCCTGGATGGAAGGTGTGCCTTGAGGGTGGGACTGGGATTCGCTGGCTCCTTCTTCTTGGTCACCACGGGCTGGAACTATGGTGTTACGTGTGGTCACCATCGTGTGTGCTACCTTTCCAGTGGAGTGGCCAAAATGTTGATAGTAGGAACTAGAGAGGGTTGCTGACCTGGAGGTTAGCCACGTGAGGTGATGATGTGGGAAGAGAGAGAACCAGGAGAGATGAGATAACAAGAGCTTCTCAAGAACTTCGAAGGGAACCAAGGCAAAAATGTTGAAGATGACCGGAGTCGACCTTACACTCTTCCCAAAGAGAATATTGTTTTCTCCGAGGGAAGGATAATTATAAACGAATGCAGCAGCAGCTTTCTAGGTTAAGGTAGGTAAGCCCAAGAATGAATGCTTGTTGTTTTCCATTTGGAATCTTTGTTTTATAGAGGGACAAAGGGTGATGTACAACTAGGGGACCAGAGTCGAGCCAATAGAAGAGTATTGCACTCTGATGCTACCTGCATGTATGCATGCATGCCACCCTTGTCTCACGGAGCTGTCCCTTTCACCTAGGTTAGAGGTGAGTTGTTTGAGGTCAAAGGTTCAGGATCTGCACCATACAGGACCTGAGCCCTATATGGTGCTGATATGATGTTGTCGGGTTCATGACCTGAGCCCTATATGGTGTTGATACGATATTGTCGGGTGCAGGTATAAGCACGCTTTTGAATGCGATGGGTTAATTGCTGCTATCCGGGGATTGTGCTGCATTCACCACGTGTCCGGAGACAACGTCATCCTTGCCCGTTCCTTGAGAAAGCCAAGACGGAGGTCGACCTTCCTTTGGTCGTCGACCCCGAGAGGGATGACCCTCCGCCTTGGCGAGCCTCTTGTTCTGCCCTCCAATCCTCATTCTCTCTATTAACCCCGTGAAGTGTGTGAGTCCATTCCAAATATGAAGCTCAAGGTTGAGCCTCTAGGATCTTGCCATCAATCCTAGCAAACTTGATCGTTTGGGTTTGTCCTTTAGAGGATGCCACGGATGGCGTGCATCTCTAACTTGCACCTCGGAGAGTAGGCATCCAAGAATATGGGCATCCCACCTATGGGGCATCCACCCAGAGGTGGGCATCCTTGTTGGGATGGAAGATCCCAATAGGGTCGACCCTGAGGTCCCATGTTGATTGTGGTGGTGGTTTCATATGACAAGGTCGAATATGAGACCACCAAAGCCAAGTTGCGTGTTGATATGATTAGTCCCCTTTATGTACCATGAGATCCCATGAGATCCCGTGCTATGGGGTTGACCAGAGTCAACTTTGAGACGCAAGGTCATGGAGACCTTGGGTGATGGTAGGATCGTAGCGAACCGATGGTGTCCATGTGGCATGAGACAAATCCCATATTCCATGTATCAACACTTTTCTTCTTAATAATTTCTTACATATTTCTTATAAAAATACTATTTATTCATTTTATTATTTGTTAATGGTTAATTGTTAAAATGGCTCAAATTGATTTATATTTGCACTCAAATTGTTTTGTATTTTGTAAAAAATAAAAATGCTTACAAAATTATCTCTAACACCCCATTCTGTTTACATCCATAGTCGTACTACACATAAGCTCAACAAAGTAATATGCTACTTGGATTGACGAAAACCTTTTTTTTTTTTTTTTCAAAGAATCCCATTGCGCAGAGAAGCTACACAATAGGAGGTAGTTTACATTTTTTGTTTTTTGTTTTTTTAAACCCTTCTCATTTTGATGAAGTCGAAATATGAATCCACATCTCTATTAGAATCACTGAGAAACTTTACAAGTAGGCTTGATGGCAGCTTGGTACGGCAAAGACTCGAGTAAGTGGAAAGTCTCATTTTCTCTATCACCTGCTTTCGTTTAGAAGACCTAACAATATTTTGACACGTGTCAATTTCAGGGGCCTACACCACCCTTTAAAAATCTAGTAGCCCCTGGCCCCTGCCGGACCTGGAATATATGTGGAGGAGCTCTTTTCTCCCATTCAAAATTGAGGTAGTTAATGGAAAGCAACTGAATTATAATAGCCTTACAAAGCAAGTGATGGAAACAAAACCCCAAAACTGGGAGAGCTTGGAGAGGACATATATTTCCCCATGGCCGTGAATTTAACTTCTACTTATCTTCACCCAAACACCCCTTCTCCTTTATTTCTCATCCCAAAACACAAACACATCTTCAAGCCCTGCTCTTCTTCTTCTTCTTCTTCTTCTTCTTCTTCATGTTTCAAATTAGCTGCTCAATCAGAAGGAACTGAAGGAGGGGTCACAGAGGGGGATCCTTCTCCTGCTTTCTCTGGTATGCATATGAAGTTGTTCTTTTTATAGTTGTCTTGATCAGTAAACACTTTGCAAAGTAACCCATAAGAGACAAATGTTTGTGTGTGTATTTGATCTCTACTACTTGAAGTTTAAAGGAATTTGACCTAGTTAATCCTGCAGAACTGTAATTTTTCTTAATTCTCTGTGTTTTATATATGGAATTAAAACTTGGGTTGGTAAAATATTTTTAAATATACTATGGGTTCAGTGTGAATATCTATTCTAATTATCAAGAAAATGGAAAACCTCGTTCTTTATATCAAACAGACTGGATATATGGACTGATTCTGAAGCCTTCAATTCCTAATGTTTATGTAGTGCAACTGGATTGGATTGTCTTTCAAACCTTAACACAAACACTTCAATGGCAATAATTAGAAACAGTAGATAATTATGTAAGGATCATTTGCAAGCCCATTCTTTCAAAGGTTACTTGCATATAATTTTGTAAATAACATAATCATGAAATCTGGTTTCAAGTTGAAAGCAACTTATATATATTTTTAGCAGTAACTACACTTTTTTTACAAGTTGTCCAAAAGACTTTGAGAGACAATCATTAGTCACTTTTTGTGAGTTACTTGAACTTCGTCAGTCTTGTGGCACCAAATAATTTTATTTGGTGGCAAACAATTACACCACTCATATAAATGTTGTTCCCATTAACTATCATCTGCAATTCCTTGGTTTGACAGATGAATTGTATTGAATTTAAGGTGTGTTCGTTTGGTGAGAGTTGAGATTCTCAAGAGTCTCAACCTCTCGAGAATTTAAACTCCCAAGAATTAGAATTCTTGAGATTTAAAGTTTGATGTTAGTAAGAATCATTAACCAAAATTGACTTGCTCACAAAAATTAAACTAAATATACAAAAGTATACATATGCATCAAATATTTATATGGAACAAACCCAGGATTATCTTCACAAGCAAAACTATATTAGAAAGATGCAAATAGTTTAATATTACATTAGATGCAAATTTTAATATTAATAATTTGGTATGGTTGCCTAAGTCAGAGAAGTTGGCTTGTTTTATTATGATTATTATTTTGGTTCCAACTTGGAAATCTGGGGATAATAGTCAAGTTGAAAGTTGATTTCAGAAATTTGCAGACCCAAAAATGCTGAACGAAGGGTGATCTAAGCTTTCAGCCATCAGCCATGGATCTTCAACAAGCTTATACAGATTCAATCCCTAAAACCACCATCATTTTAGTAGATTGTGGACCAATCTTGCAGATTTTCAAGAACAAAAGGAACAAGTGCTGAGAGAGAGCTCGCGCATAGGTGAGAGAGGTAAAGCAGGAGAGAGGAAAGAGAGGGGTGAGAGGATGACGGTGGGCGATCCCGGCAATGACGATGGATCGCGAACCTCAGTGATTAATCGCCTTTCGACTGTGACAGCGATCAATGTGGGTTTGATGGCTGATCGATTTGGTTTTGGGGAGATTGCATATCGGGATCAACCACGGGATTTATTAATTCCTCTCTTTTAGATGGGAGTTCAATTCCCAAAGATTGCGTGAGTTGAAATCATCCAGGAAATAAGAATCCTGTGAATTTTGCGAAACGAACAAGCGCCAATTGTTCAACACCCAAGAATTTATATTTCTCATCTCTAATTCCCGCTAAACGAACAGGCCCTAAATGTAATTAGAAATTTTTCTTTCCAATTCAAACAACAATTTAAGGTAGCATGGCATATTTATAGGAAAACCAAACTTCTTTATCTGTAGTTTCTTTTTCTTTTCCCATTTCTTTCAAATGAATTCAACTCCTTCTCTACAACTTCTGAGCAAGATGACTAAGATGAACAATGTCAGTCAGTCACTTGAAGATAAATGAGTACTTCTGAGCTACCATTGAGCAACCTTATTAAGATATTATGATCTCTAGCATTCCAGCTGTTCTTAAGATAACAATTTGCCTCAACTTTAGTAGAAAGTAGAGCACTTAAAATAAAATAATAGAGGACTCAGCACTCCACAGTGACCCATTTATAGCTTCATAATCTAAAATTCCCTACTAGGTTTATTATACTTCAATAAGACTGCTTAAATTGCTAGAAGCTTTCTCATTCCTACTACTGTTGTAGAGCAGAATATTCTAGTAGTTCATTCCATATTTGTTCAATGCCTAGGCTCTTTCTCTTCTACGCGGACGCAGCTGGATCTCTTGGAACAACTCACTACCACCAGCTCATCTGTTGATGGTATGCATATTATGTCCTTACACTCCCTGCTTGGAAAAAAAAAATCTACGTTGTTACCATTTTGATTTAAATTAAGCTGAGATTCTTTATATGTTGAGCAGGTTATGAGAGTGATGGTAGCTCCCAGAAACTTAAAATCCGTGATCAGCTTGCGCAGTTGGTCGGGGACAGAGATGATGATTTCAGCGTCCCATTGGGTAAAAATCTAAAGAAGTTCAGTGCCAAATTCTTAACCATTTCCCAGAAGAGAAACATTAGAAGACAGGCTTACCTGAATGAAGTATCTCAGAGGAATGATTCTGTTTTCTTTGCCACCATTGGAGCATTTGTAATCCTTCCACCTCTAGTCATATTAGGGATTGCTATAATAACTGGGTATGTGTAGCTTTTTCCATGACATATATTCATTATTCTATCATAGAGAAATCATAACTTCTTCACCAATCTTTTGATTTTACGGTTTAATTACTAAGGTACTTCACAAAATTTTTTCCATGAAATTGATGAAAAGGTTGTTTGCAAGCCAACCTTGCACCAAGGTTCGGACCGAGAGGATAGATACGCAATGCCACAGTAAAAGCAGGAGAAGCGAGAAAATAACCAAAGGTCCCAAAGACAATGATTAAACCATTGTCATTCTCCTATACCAAGTCCCTTCTGCTCCTCTCCAATGGGAAGAGTAGAAAGAGCCTCTTCCAAGTACCAGAACCTTTGCTTTGCTCTCAATATAATTAAGTTGGGAAATCCCTTGCCTTTTGTTTACTAGTGACCTCTATTTACAAGGAAATTAGGTTCAATGTGGTGTCCAAGCCATGCTAATATCCACTAGGAAAAGTGATAGATATGTCAACATGTAATGTCCCTATACTACTTTCCCAACATCCTAGGCTTTACTTTTCCAATTTCCTAGGTCCAATGTCTAGTCTCATTTTATGCTCCTTATGCTTTACATTAGTTACACCACTTATATTGAAAACAAGTAAGGGAGTGATTTAAGGGATCAAGTTCCCCATAAATGCACCCTATACCTCGAGCAATTATTGCTCCCGTACTTGCCATGTTAATTACATTAACATCCCACCTCGAGTTATTAACCAAGTTTGTTGAAGTTAGTTGAGGTACGAGGTAGGGTAGCTACGTCACACTTAAAAAGCACATCTTGCCCCATCCACGAAACCATACTCTCCCACTTTTGCGTATCTTATTTCCATATCAAAAGTGAGCCAACCTCGACATTAAAGTGGGTTGACATAAACTTTTAACATCCTTACCAAGTCTCTTGACTTCGTTTATTTCAAACCAATTAATGCCCATTAATTCATACAAGCCATTCTATTTGACACACACACACACACACATATATATATATATATATATATATTTTGCAATTATTGCCAAGGTGGCATCCACATGTCATGGTGACACGTCATATGGGCCCTTTTGAAAATTTCCATATATAAACAGAGGTATGTGCTGAATCTATCATAGAGAAATCATAACTTCCTTCACCAATTTTTTGATTTTGTGGTTATTTACTTATTTTAGTAAGGTAATTCACAAAAAAATTTCCATAAAATTGATGAAAATCATCTATTCATAAATTTTTGTCTTCAACTCTACCATTGGGCCGGAGGACATTATACTATAAAGTAAGGGATTGAAGGTTTCTTACAATTGCTTCAAAGAAATTCTTTATTGAAGTATCAAAGCCAAATCTTTCAAACAGCTCAGAATGAAATCTCTTCTAAACCTCACATCTAAACATAGACACATCCACTACACAATCAATGTGGTTTCTGCTGAAAAAAACAAAAAACAAAAACAAAAAAAAAGATCTGATTCCTTTCCAAGAGTCGGCAGCTATCTATGTAACAAGGACACAAGGGAATTTAAGGCGATGGACACACCAACACTTGTACATACTGGATGTTATTTTGAGGACAGTTCATTTTGCTTTGATTTCTCATTTCTGATGCTACTTTTCTCAGCATCCATGCAGTCTGGGCAGAGAGGGGGAAGAGCCCCCTATCTGTGCGCAGAAGGTTTCTACTAATAAAGAAGAGACTGGGAACTTATCTGTGAGTGCAGTCTAAGTGTACTACATGATATAAACTTCCAATAAACTTGGGAATGTTTAGATGTCCAGTGGGGGCAAAAATTGTTTAGGTTTTGAGTTTAATCGAATTTGAATGCATAAATCCTTTGATTAGAATGTAGACGTTACAAAATAATATGGAGTCATTAGCGAAATGGATGACAGAAAATTTCATGCCATTTTTTGGTGTCTTAGATGATCATGTACATAATAGAAGATAAACTCATTTCAATGAAATGTTATTCAACGATTTTACTTCCATGGGATGTCCAAATCCTCCCGTAACATTTTTACAGGAATGGCGTTAAAACCAGAGTCTATTGCATTTGCCTCATATTCATTCACAGATATACACCTGTGTGCTTGAGAAGGCCAGACATGGGCTTTCACAGTTGCCTCAAATGTTGGTTTAAGGGATGAGAATATATCTACAGTTACACAACTATGCTGCTTTCTCCATAATTAGTTTCACACAACTATGCTGCTTTCTCCATAATTAGTTTCTCATCGATATAAATCTATCCAGGGCCATCTATTGAAACTTCAATGATATGTAAGAATGTATATGTGTGAGTGTGTGCGTAAAAAAAGAAAGATTCGTCATTATTATGATTAGTTTTTTTCTTCTTTGTTTCCGTTATTCTAAAAATCTACTCATGTGATATGTGTGTGCGCGGGCGTGCTAGGACTAATCAAAGTCCGGAGATTGTTGAACACGACCCCAAGCACCTTACTAGGCAGGGAACTTAAGATCGGGAATCTCAAGGCCTAGAAGGTCACTGTTTATGTGATCGGGCGAGTGGATGGAAGTCAGGGATACTAATTCCTATGGGTCTTTAAAGTGAATGATTTATGTAAGAAATCACTATCAATGAATAAAAGCAAAAACATAAGAATGAAATCAAGTTGAAATGAACTTAAATTCCATTGATGAAATTAGAATACTTACAAAGGATGAACTTACCTATCCCTTGCAGGTCATGATAAATGCTTGAAAGAAAACGTTACTGAATGCAGAATTAAATACAATGTTGAACTAAATTAAAAGATTGAACGAAATTGATTGAAAGAAAGAAAATTGCAAGGCATTTGATGCTTGTAGTTTGATTGTTGAAGTTGTTTGGGGCTTGGAACGTTGCACTTCATCTTGCTTATATAGCTTCACGGCTGAAAAACTACTCCTCCATGATCAATAACCGTTCCATGTTGCTCTATTCTCTAATCATGGCTTCCCCATGATCTCCATTACCTTGATTGTGGCTGCTCCATGATCTTCCAATCAACAGAAACGTGGCTTTGAGCTTTCCTTCCCATGCGTGGTCTTCTATCATGGCTAAAACTCCTCAGCTATTATCTCTAATGTAACAACCTTTTATTTAATCTCTTCTAACAGCTTGCCACGTGTCCAATTGCTATCTCCACTTTGACTTAGTCTCTAATTAGCTTAGACTTCTATTATGATTTTGCAACGTGTCTAACCAAATCTGTTAATTTGATTTATCTGATAAATTCCTATTTAATGCCACATGTCCAATTATAATTGGCCGAATAAACAGTTTCCATTTCCTAGTTCTCATTCCAAGCAAAATACTGTTAGTAGCGTGAACCTAATGAGACATGCCAATAAGTTGTTTAAATCATTATCTGTTGAACATCAGCACCGGCCAAGGACGCACATCATAATGAGATAGCGAAAGAAGACTAATGCAGGAGACCAGAAAATGCCGAACCATACCACAGGTTAAAATGAACTAATGATTCGTTTGTTTGCAGATAAAAACAGAGGAAAAGAAGACATTTTTGGAACCTTTTAATTATTTGGACTTGAAAATTAGTTGTGAGATTCCGATTCTTTTTCCTCTGTCTTCTTGGCAACCAAACAAAACATAAAATGAAGTTTACATTCCAGGAACATAAGGTTGAATTATATGTACAAAGGCATGGTTATCATGATACCTGATACCCAATTAGATTTAAGTAACCCACAAGATTTCAAGTATTAGATGTAGCCCTGGTACCTCATCAAGCTTTGAAGTTGCATTACCTTAAAACCTACCATTTTGATAATTGTAAGATAGGAAACTCCCCCACTTCCAATTCACAAATTAACTTTGACAAGTCACTGTTAAATTCTATAAAAATCATCTTAAAAGAAGTGAAAAAGTTGTCCATTTCATCTTTTAAGAAAGAGCCTCCATTTCCATTTCCATATCCAATGCTTCATGTGGTCTAAGACACCATTCTTTCATATGTAGGAGAAAATCCAAGAAAGGGAAGATAATGAGAGTAGTGAAAAAGAATCCCAAGTTAGTAGAAATAAGTTATTCCTTCCATTCGCTTTCTCAACAAGGCTCAATAAATGATTCTTTTTTGCAATCACTTGGAGAAATTTCTTTATCAGTGGGTCTTATCGGTTCATTTCCTAAAATCACTCCTTGCTTTTGTATATATTCCCATTTGTCTTGGAACAGATAGAAGAAGACAATACAAGAGACCTCAGCAGTGAAAACTATAGTCCAAACCCTTATGCTCCTTGATGTCTTTTTGTGGTATGCTTTTAGACCTGTATATATGTTGATGATTCCCAGTAGAGACACAGCAGTTCCAAGTACCCAATGCACAAAAAACCACACACTTCGTCCTTTAGTTCCCCTGTAGAAAAAGAACAGGGAAAGTAAAATAAAAATGCTCTCTCTCTCTCTCTCTCTCTCTCTCTCTCACACACACACACACAGAAACACAACTTTCTCGAAGATGCAGAAAGCAATTGTCACTCATGCAGTGGTAAACCAATCATCATGCTTTTTAAAAGAAAATTTTAAAACTTGGAAGGAGGGAAATTAAGGATGGCAAACTTGAGATGCCAATTCTGTATAAAATTTTTAACTTAGGCTTCATTTAGTTGCTGGGAAGATTAGAAAAGAAAAGGGCATCAGTGATCCATCTCTTACAACTTTTTGATAGATGTAGGATTTAATTTTCTTCTATTTTCCTTTGTCTTCTCAGAAACTAAATGAAGAATGTAACAGAAACATTAGGGAGTCAAGCAAAATAGAGGGGAAGCCAAACTAGCTAGTCCAGTCTTGCATCTGTAGGCCTGAAAACAGCTTGATTTAATTGAGTTACTTAGGTAACAAAATTGTCCCATTATGAAAGAATTAGATGGTTTACCTTTGAGGCCTCAAAACCCCAATTGAGGCTTGCAACCATACAACACCATAAAGACCAACCCCTATCCTCTGGTGATAATTGTTAAAGGAGTTGTCGAAGTTCTTGATGGACATTACAGCTCCAGCCGTAACCAAAAGTACCGAAAGTGTCTGTTGAAGAAAATATACTCTTTCAATATGTGAAAGAAAAGTCATGTCATAATTGAATAGATCAGTGTAACAGTAGTCACTGTGAAGTCATGTATAATTAATTACATCAGTTAAAGAGGGTTAAGGCACTGCATGTAGTATTAGTTGGGCTAATAATAATAATAATAATAATAATAATAAGGTTTGAACTCAACTTTTATATATATATATATATATATATATATATATATATATATATACATATATAATTTTAATCAGGTAATGAGTAACGACGTCCTTACCTAGCTTATCGTTAAACCACTCCTTCTTGGAGCTACAAGACATGTGTTTTGAAAAACCGACCGTTCGGTTACACAATCTTCTTATGAATGACATGTCCGTAAAAAGTTACAGTGATCTGACAACCAGTTTTTAAAATACAATCCGTGAAACACTCGAACAGTATTTACCGTTAGATGCTGTATTTTGAAAACCTACCGTTGGATCATTGTGATTTTTGGCAGACATGACATACATAAAAAGATTATCTAAATCCAACGGTCAGTTTTCTAAAGTACTTCTCTTAATGAAAATGGACTTATGATAAGAAGCGTAAGGACGTCCTTACCGGATCGGTTCTATATATATATAGCTAGCTTGTGATTTGTGATTGGAAAAGAATGGAACACCTAACATCATAATTGTGTTAAACAACCATGCTTATTTCCAAACAATATATAAAAATGAGAAACTATAAGTTTTTTATGAAGTAGAAATAAATAATCACGTACTGCTCTTTTCTTTGCCTCCAAGCATTCATGATAATCTTTGCAAGCAAAAGTTCTACTTGATGTTAAGTTAGCAATCAACAAACTGTGGGCTGCATATATAAAATACTTCACTTTTGCTATCATTAAAAGTTAAACGTGGGGTATCTACATCTAACAAACAAACTTCAATTATTTATTGATTAACTTTTGTGCCGACCACTGTAGAGATATTGTTTGTCATGTGAATTTATGAGTGTAAATTATATATTTACATTAAAAAAATTTATTCGTAAAAAAAATGAAAATGTGATCGATGGAGAGAAGATCGAATAACAAAAATGAACTTGCCTGTGAAATAGCATGGACATAGAAAAGAATTTTAAGTCTTCTTCCACATTCCTCTCTATTTGACATCCTGATGGTAAGTATTCCAACAGGCATCAAGAACCCCACTGAAGCCCAGAGGAGAAACCCATGGAGTGTAATTTCAAATGACAGTTGAGGACTTAACTGCAATTATAACCAAAATTAATCTGCCATTACCAAATTTAATACACATATGAAATTCACTTGCTATATATAATTTGCGAAATTTAGTAAGATTTTTTTTTTTCTTCTAGCTGTAGATTAATTTGAAAGGATACATATATAAAAGAAGTTGAGTATGCAAGTTCATGGATATATTCAAAATGAAATCCAGAGAGAAATTAAAGGGATTACGTACCTTATGATTGTCATGTTTGTTGCCGATTGATTTCACGTGTTCTTGAGATGAATTGACAAACAATGGAAGAAGAAGAAGAAAAACCAAACATGCATGAATGGTGAAAGAAACCAGATTCTGCAGCATTCTCATTCTTCCTACTCTTAAGAGAATCTAGCACATGTAATGCAACTCTTCTAATTAACAAACTACAATACCCTTATATATTATGCGTTGAAGCCAGATGAAAAACGTACAGCCTCTCTCTCTCTCTCTCTCTCTCTCTCAAAGTAGTATCAGCATCGCATACTTTCTCTCAGCTCATTGATAGAAATGGACCCATTTGAACCATTTTTATTTTGGAAAAGGCCATATATTTTTAGGAAGTTACACCAAAGTTTATGAAATTTCACACTAGTTGTGGAAACTGAACCATCTTCTTTTTGGTTGTGATATAAAACTGTGGGTTTTTTTAATCCCAGTGATTACGTTGATGGTTTAGATGAGCAGATTTGAGTAAGAAAAGAAGTGGGGAATGGGCATAGGTTGCATTTTTCTCCCATATGTGGGGTTCATTTTGACAGGCGCGCGGCTTTTTGGTTTGATGGAATTTCAGAGAAGAAGAAACGTCAGATTTTAATGGAGAGAGTTGAAAAGAGTGTAAAGTGGGTCAGTAGACTATACACATTATCTTCTGCTTTCCCACTACTTGAGTATACACAATAATAATATGTTTGAATATCATCAGTTGAGTAATGCTACATGTATCAACTTGTAGCTACAGTACATATGTTTTTTTTATATCCGAAATTAAAATAGGGATTTTATCATGCTGTTCGGTTTGATGATTTAAAAAATATAATATAAAATTTAGATGTAGATATTGGATGAATGTGATTTTTGGCATGCATGATATGTATAAGCGGATCACCAGTCCAATGTTGGGATTTACAAACCATGTGCCAAATCATGAACAAGAATAATATATGTATCACTGAAACTTGTCTGGTTAATTATATAAATAAGGCGGTGTTTGTTTGCATTTGCAGGAAACAATTTTGGCATAGAACATCATTCAGAATCATAAAATCCAGCTGGCTTTCACTAAAACAAAAGCAAATCTCTTGTGACTTGTTTTTGACGTATTATAAATTTTTTTTCCCTTGTTTTTTAGTTCAGAAAAAATTCTTAGTTAGAAATTCCATAATAAAGTTGTTGACGAAAAACAACCAAACACAGCCTTATGTTAAAAGTATGAATCATGAATGTATGCATGTTAGTCTCTGGATTAGGAAAATATAATGCAGATATGACTAGAATGAGGCACGTGAATGGATAATTGAGAAGGGCATATATTAATACAATTCTAATTTATGTGGAGGTGCATTGCATTGGATTGTATATGATTTAGTCTGCGCTGGCTGGGAATTTCCACTGCTATCATCACTACAAATTCTTATGTATAAATTACATCCCCAATAATAAATTCAAAAAATAAGTAGAGAGAAGGACATTTCATTTCAGAATTTAAGTATATAATATATTCAGACCATGTGGACCAAGACAACTATTTGCTTATGCACCTTTTGGTTGTGGGAAATCTTTTGCTGCTTCTAGTCTGTGCCTTATCAAATACTGCACTCGATCCGTTTATTGAAAAATAATTATGATAATCACTAAATCCAGAGAGAGAGAGAGAGAGAGAGAGAGAGAGAGAGAGAGAGAGACTGTGGTGCATGTGATTAGTGGACATATGTATATATATGTGGTCCACCCATCCACCCATGCCCCAGAAACAGTACTTTTTAAACGTGATCCAACCACATATTGGAACAATTACAACTCTGGCTGTTAGTATGTTGTCAAAAGCATATCATCAAGCTACAAAGGTATTCATTGAAAAATGAGGGAAATTTATTACAACTCTGGCTCTTTGCATCTTGTCCAAAGCTATTCATTGAAAATTAAGAAAAAATTGCATTTTCATTCCTTCAACTTATACATATATTACACTCTTATAGGTTTTAGTTGTGCCCAACTTATAAATTAACTTTCCATGTGAGACAGCATTTCCTAAAACAAAATTGGCATCTCTCCTTCATAATATTACAATTTACACTCATCATCATTTTGCAACACAAGGTGAACTAATTTAAAATTTTTTCCCCCTTTTTTGCCAACGTATATAGGGTAAGTCCTACTGAGATTTGAGCCCAGACTAGTCTCTAGGACGGACGAAATCACCCGTAAATTAATCCCTCCCATCACGATTGTCAAGGTTCAATCCCAAAACCTCCGCTTCATGAAAGCCCGCTAGGTTATTATTATTATTATTATTATTTGGTTGCATAGTTAGGTTGGAGGGGATATGACTCATACTTCTGGTTTGATCCTAAATCTCTTTTCCTTTACATGTCCTCATCATCTGGGCTAGCTAACCTCAATGGCTTACTATTACTATTAATAATAATTAATATTATTATTATCATGTACGTTTCAGTCAAGTAGTGAATCATATTAGTGGTTGTAAACTTGCCTGGATTATATCCAATGATTCAATGGCGACCTTACAAATTTAGTTGTCCAATCTTTTCTTGAGATTTTGGCTCCACTCACACGTCTCATTGTCTGCTCATAATCATCATATATATTAAAGCCAAGCGTGGAGCTATGGGCAGCTCCTACTCGTGGAATGGTTTGTAAGACTAGCGGCCGGCTTAATTAGTTTAAGGTTTTGTTTGGATTGGTTTTGTATTAAGTCGATCACTTTTGTTGCTTAATTAAAATGGGAATTGATCGAAAGATGATTCGAGACGTGCATAATAGGATGGTTAACCAAAGCTAAACCAACTCCCTTAATTAATTAACTTTTGCCATAATCACTTTTATTAATCTAAAAATTTTTAAAAATAAAACAAAGAATTATCACAGGCAACTCGCGTATCGTGTGGGTCGATGCTACACATGAGGAAATGACACCATTTTCCCTTGTTGTTGACGTTGCAAATGTGAATCCAGCAGCGCTGTCCACCATACAATCATGAAGTTGAAAGAAAATAATCAACCAAAATGAGGTCATTCAGTTGAAAAAAACAGTGCTAAAGTTAATAAAGTGAGTTTGTATTATAATTCTATATTAATTAGGAATGCAGAAAATGCAAATTAAGAAGAACCAATTAAGCTCGATCTTGTCATTGACAAATTGTCTTTGAAGAATAATCAAGTGGGTACGTGTTTTAAGAAAAGGTTGTATTGATTAATTAGATGCTCTCCAACAACCTCCATTTTTCATTTTTGTCAAGCAGGTATATCTTGATTGAAGGGGAGGGTCCCCATCTATGTAAAGAAGGCTACATAACATTATTGACGACCCATATTCATGGAATTTTCCATGCCACTAGGGTCATCTTGTCACATTAATCATTATTTTTTATTTTATTTTATTTTTGAAAGCACAAGAAAAAAAAAAATACTGAAAATAACTTATAAATGAATTTCATTCTTTGACATTTTAAGTTTTTTAGCATGAAACTTATAAATAATTGTGGGATACATATTTTGAAAAATTGACCGTACGATTATATACAATTCTTGTGCATGTCATGTATGCCAAAAATCATAATGATCCAACAGTTGGTTTTTCAAAAATATCACTAAAAAAAATTGTGACAGTTTTAAGCTGTTATAGTCTTTCTTATTTATATTTTGAGATTTTGACTTTGGATCGCCGTGATTTTTGACGCTGATGGCATCCATAAGAAGAATATCTAATCCAACTGTCAGTTTTTCAAAATATGTATCTCACAATTATCTATTAACTTCATGCTTATATAATTTTGGTCAGCATTTGCTTTCTAGATCCAAATAGATGTGCACTTTATGTAGAGCGTTGCACGTTGATTGATATAAATTTGTTAGAAACCACCCCAATTGATTTAAGTCGATCAGCATAAAGAAAATTAATAGACACACAACTTTGTTATTTTGTTGCGACACCATGGCCAGGAGCTAGACTTGATTTGGTGAAGCTATATATATATATATATATATATATATATATATATATATATAGGGACAGGTTCCCCTTACACCCTATTTTGACACCTATGTTTACACCTCGTTTTGAAATACCATTGTAGATCGAATATTTTGAGAAACCGGCCGTTAGATTAGATACTTATCTTATGTTTGTCATGTATATACGAAAAAAAATCGGAGTGATCCAATGGTTAGTTTTTGAAAAATATCATTTTGAAGAACTATTATTTTTTTTATTAATTAAAAACATAACATTTTTTTATAGTGACATTTCTTAAAATCTAACCATTGGATCACTATGATTTTTGGTATATATGATATGCATAAGAAATGTATTGAATCCAACGGTTGGTTCGTCAAAATACCTGTCATAGATAGTGTTTTGAAAACAAGGTGTCAATATAGGTGTCAAAATAGGGTGTAAGGGGAACTTGACCCATTTATGTCCCGTTCCTACTAGGATTTCCTTATAGGAGGACTTGGCCTTTTGGCCAATGTAAAATGGGTATTTTGAAAAACCGACCGTTGGATTTAATGGTTTTTTAAATACAAACTGTGAAAAATTAAATACCTATATAATGCTTAACAGTCTATATTTAAGACACCAGTGGTCCGATCACTGTAATTTATGGCATGCCTGTCATACATAGGAAAAATATTAAATCCAACGGTCGGTTTTTCAAAATACCAATTTTACATTGGCCAAAATGCCAAGTCCTCATATAAGGAAGTCCTCACAGGAACGGAACTCATATATATATATATATATATATATATATATATATATATATATATATATATATATATATATATATATATATATATAGTTTGATTAAACCAAATGTAGTTGGAACTGAATAATTTACACTAAATTCATGTCTTAATTCAGGATTAGCGGGTGAATTAGCTACGTTTTCTTTAACAAATTAAGGAAGAGGAAGACGATCTCTATGTTGTTGATGATCTTGGTATAGTGATGGGATCAACGGGTGTGGATCAGGGGCGGAGGTAAGCTTAATTTATACAAATTCTATTAATCTAATACAAATTAAATTTTTGTCCAGTTAAAATAGGTAGCAGCCCAATCCCAATCCCCACTACAAAATGTTAGAGCCCTGTTTCATTAACATAAGAAGGTTGATTTTGCTTTTATTTCTCATATTAGGATGTAATTTAGTGCCCTATCAGTTGTATATATAATTGCAATTTAAATTGGTTTCTTATTGAATATTTTATTTTAATTACATAATTACCATTGAATAATTAATAAAGTAATATAACATAGGGTTTTAAAAATTCCCCTTACCACTTGTTTTACCATTATTTCTAACATTTGTTTTCAAAATACCTATGTATGTCGAATATTTTGAGAAACCGACTGTTGGATTAGACACTCTTCATATGCAAGTCATATACGCCAAAAATCATATTGATCCAACTGTCAGGTTCTAAAAAATCTCACTGTAAAAAACTGTGATGTTTCTAATTATAATAGTTTTTCATAATGACATTTTTCAAAAACCAACCGTTGGATCACTATGATTTTTTGCCTACATTACATACATAAAAAAGATATCTACTCCAACAGTCGGTTTCTCAAAATATTCGACCTACATTGATGTTTTAATAATAAATGATATAAATAATGGTAAAACAAGTAGTAAGGAAATGTGAGCCTATAATATAAGAAGGGGTTAATTGTAAATTACAAATTTAATACTACCCTAGCCTAAGGTAGTATTAAATCCTAGCTCCGCCCCTAGTGTTTGGATTCACTTTCGCTATGAAAGAATCCCAATTTTTTGCCATTAGTGTGGTGTCCTTTCCCATGATGATAAGAATTGTTTGGTGAGGTTCAGCGATCAAAAGGCCGGGTTAGTGAAAACCAATCAATACACGCCTTGGTTGAAAGCCCGTTCAAAGCCCAATTGGGTCTCTAATGAGACTTATTCGAAGAATACAAGGATGCTCACCCATTTCACCCTAATTAAAGGTTTCTTAATTTACTTGGGCTATTTAAAATCTTATGCACATAACTCTTACTAACTAAAACAAGTAATAAAATAAAAATCAAACAAAATCCTAAAAACCTAAGACACTTGAAATTGTAGGGCAAATTTGAGCTCTATTAGCGCCTACGTATCTTACTAGTTTCCTAGTAAACTTCAAAGTCTACATAGTTCGAAATATCATAGGACTCATCCTATTGTAGGGAACTACATTCATGCAAATCTTTTATCACAAAGCTTATCTTTAAATAATCTAACTCATTTAAAACTCTATTCTAGAGAGATTTTGTTTCGTAAACAATTTGATTTAAAACAAGATTCCTATCAAAAAAGGAATTGAGGAGTTTGAAAATAACTCTTTCAAAGAGTGTTTGGTTTTGAAAATAACTCTCCTTCTAAGAGTTTAATTTTGACTTTGAAAACAACTATTTTTCAAAGAGTTTAATTTTGATGAAAACACTTTAAAAACAGAATTTTATTTGAAAACGAAGTATCTCAATACTAGAATCTTAATTAAGTTAAAGGACTTAATCATGATTGTAATTCTTACAATAAAACAATCATACGGAGGTAAGAAACCTCTCCTAACCTAGGATTTCTAAACTACACTTAACCTAATTGTATCTAAAGGCTAATTCCAACCTAAACTAGGGTTAATGTGAACCTAAACATATTTCTAAGTTAATGTGCAATTATGAACAAAAACTTAAACATATGAAAATATGCTTTAAAAATATGCAAATGAATGCTAAAATATAAAAGACTTTACCCTAAAGATTTCTAAGGGACCTAGAGTGTAATTTCTATGTTAATTTCTACCCTATTGTTTATAATGATTTCTATGTTTAACATTCTGGACAAAATGTTAAACATACTTTAATTCATCTTTTGAATGTCCTAAACATGCTAAAAATCATGAAAAATGATAACTAACACAATTCTATATATTAGTATGCAAAACAATGTTAAAAACATGCAAAAAAGTGACCTTAAGGGTGTCAAATAACTATTACCATGCAAACAAACATGCTATCATAAAAATAACCATGACAATAATCTAAACTTCACAAGGGAAGGGACTTACCTCCACGATCGTTCCCTCATCTACAATTTTATATTTCACACTCATGCACAAAATAAGGAAATAATCTTCTAGCATACTTACTATCAAGGCATTCATAAAATATCATGTTATTCTACATGCATGAAATAACAATTATTCTAAATCCTAACAACGATTCTAACCATGCATGCAAACACATAAATTATCAAATCCTAGTATGCTCCTAAACAAATTAAGGAAAAACAAATCTTATTCTAGACATGCTTCTAGTTACATGAAATCTTAAACCCTAATCATATGCATACTATTCTAAACAACAAAGTAATGATTCCTATCATGCATACTAAAAACAAAAAATAGAGAACATTCCTGATCATGTTTTCTAACATGCTAATCATAAAATAACATACAATAACATGCTTACTAACATTAAATAATACTAAACCACACATAAACTAACAATGAATGCTTACTAACATGAAATAATACTAAACCACACATAAACTAACAATGCATGCATGCAAACCTTAATATGCAAATACTAATATGCAAAACCTTAACATGCAAACTCTAACATGCTGTGGACACCCCATTTTTACCAATTATTTCTATCATATATCTATGCAAATGATCATCTCGAAGAGTGGATTATTTAGTAAGGAATTAGCCTTGTAAAGACCAAATTATCCAAATTACCCTTTTCTGAGGAAAATGACAATTCATTATTTCATGTGTACATTTGGATTGGAATCAATCCATTTATATTGTATTTGACTTTTGAGGTGTTTTAGAACATCCCTGTAAATATTCATGACATTCTGATGAGAGCTCGATAGGTAATTAGGGTTTTTACGACTTGAGGGGCATTTTCGTCCTTTTTCTCGTATAATTTCCGTATGACCTCCGAATTCGAAACGGATTGTTTCATGAGGTTTATATGGATGTATGGAGTGAATTTGAAATGCCAATTGAACCTTTGAATGGTTGGAATAGATTCGCCCAAAATCGATCCTACGGGCGAGAATAAGCCAAATTAGAGTTTCGTTTAAATCGACCGTGAATTGGTCATTTTTTCCAAAATCAAATATTTTCAAAATCTGTTTTCAAATACCAATTTCATATTAAACCCATGTTTTTAGAAGTGATGCAAGCCAAATTGATCAATTTTATAAAACAAGGAATGGTCATGTGACCAATTTTGGCACAACCGGGTCAATTGGCTAGATTTTTGCTAAAAACCTTGACCATGGTCAAGTTTTTTTGACCCAAAAACTTTCTAAAAACATGGAGGATCAAAACACGGTCGTTTTAATACCTGGATCACCGAATTTGAATTCAAATTGAGCAAAATATGGCTAAAATACGAAATCCCTTGAAATTTGGAGAAAATTAGGAAAATTAGCATGGTGACCGTCCTAGCTAGGATGGCCAACCGTCCAGCCCAAGACGGCTAGCCGTCCAGCCTTGGATGGTCACCAGGATGCTCGAGCATATTTTGCAATTTTGGAAAGTTTGAGACTTTCCCACTTGTTTTGGCCGATTTGGTTCGATTTTTTTGGATAAATTCAAAGGGGATTCAGCTTGCGAACCCTAGGAGGAATTGTTCTAAGCCCTAGGATGAGTTTTAGTGCATTTAATCCCAACCATTCAAGGTTTAAAACCCTAACTCTATAAATATGCCATGATAGAGTTAGAAGAGAGAGGTTCACAAGAGGACTAAGAGGCTAGGGTTTAGAATTTCATTTTTTGATTCATCATTTGGGAGAAAACCAGAAGCTAAGAAGGGAGAGGGAGGAGGAATTCAAAGGTTGGAGATTGAAGGAAGATAGCCAAGAAGGAATAAGAAAAGGTAAGGGTTCCATCATAGTTCAATTCTTGTTGTTTTTATGTAAATTTTCTCTTCTATCTCCATGTTTTTTTTAGTATGTATGATATGTATGGATTTTTAATTGTTTGCATATGATAGAATAATATTAGTTTATGCATGTCATTTGTTTAATGTAGTTTGTATGTTAGGGTAGAATATGATTTTCTTAAGATAGTAGAGTATTTGTATGTTTAGGAATATGTAGGTTTGATTTTATGTTAGTTTCATTATGATTGTATGTTAGCAAGCATGATTAGGGTTGTCTTTTATTGTTATTTTATGTGAGTAAGCATGATTAGGGTTAGTTTTGTTATGACTTTATATGAATATGCATGATTAGGGTTAGCTTTGCTATGATTTTATGTGAATATGCATGATTAGGGTTAGCTTTTTTATGATTTTATGTGAGTATGCATGATTAGGGTTAGCATTGCTGTGATTTTATGTGAGTATGCATGATTAGTTAGCTTTTTTTATGATTTTATGTGAGTATGCATGATTAGGGTTAGTTTTATTGTGATTTTATGTGAGAAAGCATGTTTATGATGAATCTTATTATGATTTTATATGATTAAACATGTTTAGGATGAGTCTTTTGTAATTAGTTTATATATGTGAGCATGTTAGGGTAAGTATTAGTATGTTTTCATGATCGTTGAAATCCTATGGTGCTCATTTGATAACCATGCGATATTAATGATTATGTAAGAATGTTAATGCATTATTTCAACATGTGATGAGTCTTGGGTCATTTTTTTTTTCCATGTTTTTTATAATTATTTAAGCACTTGATATGGACTTGATGATTTGAATATATAAATTGTGTACGAGGGAGCGTGCAAAGGTAAGATCCTCCCATTGTGTTTAAAATAATTATTAAAGCATGTTTTTTGTTAGTTTTCGATGTGTTTTTGCATAGTAATTTAGTCAAGCATGTTAGATTGTATGCTAGGGTGTTTATTTGTTATTTTTGTGGATTAAAAATTATTTTTGGGGTATTTTAAACATGTATTCAAATCTGTCCAGATTTGAATATATGTTTTAAAAAGGCTTAATTATCATTTTTAAGCCATGTTTTTGCATGATTATTATAGCAATTTCACAGTATATTCATGTAGAAAGCATGCTAGGTCATCTTAATGATTTTTATTCTTTGTTTTCAAGGTTTTTAGAGTGGTTTAAAGTTCGTATTCAAATCTGTCCGGGTTTGTTTATGCCTCTAAATTATTCTAAAAATTGTTTTTAGGGCCAAATCCAACCTAGAAACATGTTTAGGTTCACATAGTGAAATTAGAGTGCATTTAGGAGCATTTTCATGCATGGTTAGAATCAATTTCATGTATATTTGATTAATTTATTTAAATTACAGCATGCATTGCATTAGGATTTTAGGTTTTTAGACTAACTTTAGGACTAGTTAGAGACCCTAGGTTTAGAAAGGTCACTTGACCTTCCCTAGGACTGTCTTTTGTTATAAAGACTATTATCTGATTTGAGTATTACATTTGATTTGAGAGTCTATCTTCGAGAGGTTTCCTAAAAGGTTTTTAATGTGATTTTTATGAAATAAACATGATTTTTGTGAAAGATTTGATTATTAAATGATTTTCAAAAGAATTTGAAATGTTTTAAGATTTTTACCTTGGAATGAGATCCTCCCCATATGATTTGTTTTCTTGAAAAATCTTTGAAAAAGATTTTCAATTGGAATTGAATTCTTAAGATAAGAATTGTTTAGAATATTCAGATTTTATGAAAGTCTTTTAATTTGAAATGATTTCAAATAAATAATTTTAAATGAATAAAAAACTCTCGAAGTTAGAGTCTTGAATTAAGTTGAATACCTTTGATGATGAGATCGATTACAATAGGAGAGTCCTAGGGTAGTCGAACTACGTTGACTTTAATACTTGCTAGGTGATACTAGTAAGTTATGTAGGCGCTAATAGGGCTCAAGTCCTCCCTAGGATGCCCATAGGGTATTCTAGGTTCTTAGAGTTTGTTTGTATTTTTTTATTATTAATATAACTAATATAGATTATTGCATTTATATCACTATTTTATTGGTTGATTAGATTATTTAGGATTGTTTGATATTAAGAATTTAAATAGCCCAAATAAATTAGAAGTCCTTTAATTAGGGCGAGGTGGGTGCCTACAAGCGAAAGCTTGGAACCTTCCCACGTCGTAACCTAGCCCCCGGATCCATCTCTGGTTTGTAGACTGCTTTTCCATTAATGGAGTTTGTTTTATTGAAAATAAAATATTTTTATGGTTTCCTTATTCCTTTAAAATAAGGTGGCGACTCATTTGTTTTGTTTTTTTTTTTTTTCTAAAAATCCCTAATCTTTGCCCGATGATGATGTGGACCTATAAGCCCGTCAAAAAGGTGGCTAGTTCACAGAACTGGCGACTCTGCTGGGGATATCGAGGGCTAAACTTCATTGATTTAATTGGGCTATTTAATTTCTTAAATTAATTAAAATCAACCACTTGCATTTGTGTGACTGCATATCATTTTAGTTATATTAGCTGCATGTCATTGTGTGATAGGACGATGTTGTCTTGCCAAACGATGGTCTAGTCCTGATCCCTGTCTCCACTCTACACTAGGGCAATCATGACGAAACCATCAACCTATTGTCAAGTACCCTTCGGGGTATATCAAAGACCAATCAGTACTGTTTGACCCACGCGGCACGCCATGTGTCACATGTGGTTAGGTATATGAATTGGTCTACAATAGGAACCTTTATACCTACCATTTGCATTAGTCCATGTAGACAGCCTGTAAGACACTCTACCCTCCAGTGCTTGCACACACCTGTTATGTTGCCCGATTTTCTGCAACACAATTGTATCGTTATGCTGCCGAAATTCCCTTTTGGCACATAGTTGTACCATTATGCTGCCGAAATTTTAATTTTGACACACAACTGCGCCGTTATGCTGCCGAATTTCTTTTAGCACATAATTGTGTCGTTATGCTCCTGTTTGATGTGAGCCTTGTTTGTGAATGCTAGAACCTTTAGGGATATGGCACCCTTGGATAAACTTTGATATTTTTGATATGGGCCTTTTATTTCAAGGATTTTAGTCCTTAGAACGAAAGGACTATTTTGAGAATGGAAAAGAATATCTTAAAGGTGCATACCCCTATGATTAGGTTGTTTTGGCTGGTTTTGACTAAGACCTTCAATTCAAAGGAAAGTGTCCTAAGAATGAAGGACTGGTTATTTGCGTTGCTCTTTATGCCCTGTGTGGCTGATCATGTTTTATTCCCCTATTGGTGATTTTAATTTACTTCCTAATTTCTAAGGAAGTGACCTTGTGAAATAGGAAAGTGAATCGAAATTATGATAGGATGGTTTTCTCCTTTTTCTTCCCTTCTATTTGGATAACACCTCTACGATAGTCTGTCAACATGTTTTAAGCGTCATGGACTGTTCCGTTTTTCTAAAAAAACTCACATCTTATGGTGTAGAATTCTGGCCTGGCATCGTGATTCTAGAGGTCGCCTTTTCAGTATCGAACCCCCAACCACACCCTCAATGGCTGACGGAGAATCCAGCACCACTGCTACAATGTTGAATGCTATCATGGACCGGATTGATGCCCTAGCCCGTGAGACTTAACAGATTAAGAAAATGTCCTGATAAACAGACAAATACAGATCAGGTTAGGGAGGCCTACTTAGAGAACTCGAAGAGTACCTCTGATCCACCTATCCCGGCCCAAGTTGATGACAGTGCCAAGGCCCAGATAGGTGTCAAGTCTAAGCCCATCAATCTGGATGGCGAGCCCGATGGATCTAGGTTCCTCTCTGGGGATCCGATTCTATTGTCAAGTAAGGTTGAAGCCTTAGAAAAAGCCCTGAAGGGGATGCGTCGGTCTGATGACATGGTTGATGTTACTTCTTATTCATTGTTTCTCAAGGCCCGTATGCCGTTCAGTTTTAAGATGCCTGAGCTAGAAAAGTTTGATGGGATGGGTTGTCCTAAAACCCATTTGAAGATGTATGTGAGGGCGATGCAACCTCGTGGAGCTGATGATGAGCTGTTGGCTCAGATGTTTCATGAAACGTTGAAAGGGTCAGTCTCGAAATGGTTTCTATCTCTAGATGAGACTAAGTTGAAGACATGAGAGAATGTTTGTAATGAGTTCACTGATCATTACAAGTACAACACTGAGATTGATGTGACTCGTAGGGACCTTGAGAGTACTAAACAGGAACCGATGGAGAGTTTCTTTGCCTTCATTTCTAGATAGAGGGCAAAAGCTTCGCAGATGATCCACAGGCTTACAGATGATGAGCAGGTGCAGATGGTACTGAAGAGTCTCTCATCCATTTACAACAAGTATTTGTTCTCGCAGTATTTCCCCAATTTCAATGCCCTTGTTATTGCTGGTACTCAAGTTGAAGATGCTCTGGCTAGTGGAGCTCTCAAAGCCGATGAACCTTTTAGAAACCGCCAACGACCTCTCAACCGTAAACCCAACCCTAAAGTCAATGCCATCACCCAACCTATTCAAGCTACCCAACCAAATCGCCCATTCCAAGCTAGAGAGCCAACCCGCCAGTTCACCAATCTATACATGTCCCCGGAACGTGTCCTTGAGAAATTGAAGGCACGTGGTCTCCTTACCCCTTTGGAACCCGACCTCTTCTAGATCCTTTGCCTAGAAATTTCAAAGAAAATGAGTATTGTCAGTTCCACCAATCCAAAGGCCACCACACCAACCAATGCATGCACCTTCGCCATGAAATCCTAGACCTCATTGACAAGAAAGTTATCGCCCCACCAAACCCTCCTAATCAACCAAATGTCACCAGGAATCCTCTCCCAACCCATGTCGTACCACCGCCAGCTCAAATCAATGCCCTGAGCCTCGACGACCCAAAAACTCGTCACCCAATCCGCCCACATGTCCCACTCAAAACTACCTTAACTGAAACCTTTTACCAAGCCCAGTCCCAAGGCCTCATAACCCCACTCATACCCCGCTTCCATAAGCCTTTTTGCCAGTGCCACAACATCTTTGGACATGACACCGAGAATTGCATGGTCTTAGGGAAATTAGTTCAAGACCTACTTGACTATGGCGAATTGTATCAGCCTGAAGAACCTGAGACTCCCGAGGAAGTTCCTAAAGGTGGATTTTCTCAACGTCAGTTGAAGAAGAGATATTTAGCAAGAGACTTGGAGGTCGGTTTGTTAGGAGAGTCGAGCGGCAAGTTTGACTATTATGTGCTTTATTCATCGAGGAAGATTTCTGATGAACCTATCATTCCTACGGGGTGGGATGATTTACCTGCAGAAATTGAACCAGTTATTCCTTCTTCACCCGAAGAGTTGAGTCAGGATATCTTGCGAGAACATTTTGAGAATAGAACCTCTTCAGTTGCCAAGGTCACTAGAGAAGACGGAGAAGTTTTCTATCATACTACTTACCCTAGACTTCCGTGGGTTGATTCCCACAAATGGCCTAGTTCTGCCTATGCATCCACTGTTGCTAGAGATTTGATTGGTATGATCGAGTGGGAAGATCTCATGAACACACCTGAGACCATAGAGAACCTGTGGGCCAGTGATGAGGAAGTAGACCATTTGACTCGAGACGGGCGCCATTTCAAACCAGCTCATTTGGAAGCCAGTAATCCGTTGGGGGAATTAGAGAAGGGTCAGCAAGCAGATGTTATAGAAGAAGAGGAAGAAATATTGAAACAGTTGAAGACAACACAGGCAAACATTACCATTTAGGGATTGCTCATGGCTTCACAGAAACACAGGCAGACGGTGCTTCGGTTGCTCAATCAGGTGCAGGTTCCTATTGATACGTCCCCTGAGGGTTTGGTAGGTTTGGTAAACCCGATTCATCATGGACCATCCATCTCGTTTACTAAATCTGACATGGGGGGTAATCATCTGCAAGCTTTGTACATCACAGTGGACATTATGGGAAAGAGAGTTCCTTCAATTTTAGTTGACAACAGATCAGCATTGAATGTATGTCCGCTCAGTACTATAACCACATTGGGGATCGAACCATATGAGTTCTTACCATCAGGACAGACCGTCAGGGCTTATGACAATACTCGTAGAGAAGTTGTGGGAATGGTGTCTCTTCCAGTTGTTATCAGGCCAGTTGAATTTAAGGTTGATTTTCAGATCCTATATGTGCCAGCCAGTTTTAATCTGCTTTTGGGAAGATCGTGGATTCATCCAACCGGGGCTGTGCCGTCATCACTTCACCAAAAGATTAAGTTTCCACATCAGGGGTCAGTGGTCACTTTGAAGAGAGATATGAAAATGAACAGAAATAGTCGAGTGCCAATCTGTGAGATCAGCCAGGAGTCGTCAAAAGTGTTACTTTCAGGATTTGAGTATGTACAAGTTATCGAAGGAGATCCCGAACAGAAAGACCTGATACCTCTCGATTATAATCCTCATAGGAATTTGCATGTAGGACAGATCATGAAAGGAATGAGATTCTTCCCTGGAATGGGATTAGGCCGAAGATTGCAAGGCATTTCTGATACTGTGAAGTACCCCTCTACTATCTATCCTTATGGGTTAGGCTACAAACCTACTAAGGAAGATAAGAAGACAATGGCTCAGAAGAAGAAAGAGAAAGACTCTGCAAAGGCAAAAGAACAAACCCCTGATTCAACCCTTGAGCCATACAGACCAACTTTGAATGGGGCTTTCGTCAAGGAGGGTGATGATTTTTCGTATTGTGGCTTCCCTGAACCATATTACCTTGAGGGTCGGAAGATCAATGTACTTGGGTTTGAGATTTTTTTTATGATGAATGGTGCTCTCTCACTGCTTCGGATGATGCTGTAGTTACTGGTGTGGCTCGTAAAGAAGAAAAGGATTGGGTTGAAGACCTTGATGCTGGTGCCATGACAAATATGTTCGAGCAAGCGGTTCTGTGTCTTGAAGTGCATACTTATGAAGTTGAGGCGATCTATCCAATTAAACCCACGACTCCACCTTTACCAAACTGGGGCTTTGAAGATTGTCCTTTCATCCATGATTGTGAGGAGATCGAGTCACTTCTACCTGATGATAACTTGTAGGTGTCTTCAATAGAATAGGATTTCCCTACTTTCTTTGTAGTAGTGTAGGATTTCCTTGTTTCCAATAAAAACCTCAACCTCATTTAAGGAGGTACGAGTGTCAGTTTGTTTCATCTTCTGTGTTCTGTTATTCAACTTTCAATCAATAAAGGAAATATTCATTCTTTTTTCATCTCTCTTGCAGTGTCTCCTTTTTATCATCTTTGGATTTGTATGGCATGAATATAGACCCGCGAGAAGATGTTCCTCCTGAGCTCGACGAGCAATATGGATAAGGGCACGCTCAACCTAACATGGATGAATTAATTTCAATCAATTTAGGGACAGATGAATCACCTAAAATAATTAAAATTGGATCAACACTGTCGCCGCAAGAGAGAGAATTATTGGTAGAGGTTTTGAAAGAGAACATTAAAGCTTTCGTATGGTCGTACCAAGATATGCCAGGCATTGACCCTGATATTGTGCAACACTTCATTCCCACTGATCCGAACGTTAAGCCAGTCAAGCAGAAGCTACGAAGAATGAAACCGGAATGGGCATTGAAGATCAGAGATGAGGTGATCAAGCAGATGAATGCCGGATTTTTGCAAGTAGTGGAGTACCCAGAATGGCTAGCCAACATTGTCCCAATGCCTACGAAGGATGGGAAAGTAAGGATGTGTGTTGATTTTAGAGATCTCAATAAGGCTTGTCCCAAGGATGACTTCCTTCTGCCACATATAGATATCTTAGTCGATAACACTGCTGGCCACGCACTCTTGTTTTTCATGGATGGCTTTTCGGGTTATAATCAGATCAATATGGCTTCCCAAGACATGGCAAAAACAGCTTTCATTACACAATGGGGGACATTTTGTTATCGGGTTATATCATTCGGCCTTAAGAATGCTGGCACTACATACCAGAGGATAGCTACCACGTTACTGCACGATATGATTCACAAAGAGGTTGAAGTATATGTGGATGACATGATCGTGAAGTTTGTAGATAGGGAAGGACATCTAGCTGCTCTGAAGAAGTTCTTTGAAAGAATTATCAAGTACAAGCTGTGTTTGAACCCTCAGTAATGTGCCTTCGAAGTGACTTTTTGGGAAGGATTCAGTTTATCAGTCGTTTCATAGCTCAGTTAACTACCATCTACGAGTCGATTTTCAAGATGTTAAAGAAGAATGTACCGACTAAGTGGAATGAGGAATGTCAAGAGGCATTTGATACCATCAAAAGATATTTGAGCAATCCACCAATATTGGTTCCCCCGCGACAAGGTGAACCGTTATTACTCTACTTAAGTGTCACCAAAACCGCAATGGGAGCTATGTTAGCTCAATATCTCGAGGAATCCTTAAAAGAGAATGTCATCTACTATCTCAGCAAGAAGATGACGAATTATGAAGAGAACTATAGTGCTTTGGAAAAGACATGCGTGGCATTGGTGTGGGTAACTCAAAAGCTTCGTCATTACATGATGTCTTTCCAAGTACTCTTGATCAGTCGAATGGACCCATTGAAGTATCTGCTTGAGAAGCCTGCTTTGTCCTATAAAACAGCGCGGTAGTTATTGTTATTGTCAGAATTCGACATTCAGTATGTACTGCAGAAATCAGTGAAAGGAAGAGCTATAGCAGAACACCTGGCAGAATGTGCTACTTCACAAGCAGACAATGGCAATTACCAGTTCCCAGATGAAAAGATCCTTGTGGTTGAGAAGAAGATATGGAAAGCACACTTTGATGGAGCATTGAATAGGAAATGATGTGGCATAGGAGTTTGTCTGGAGACGCCAGAAGATGTGATGATACCTGTGGCAGTGAAACTGAACTTTAAGGCAACCAATAACATAGCTGAATAAGAAGCTTGCATTCTAGCCTTAGAATCAGCATTGGCCTTAGGGGTGGAAGAGCTCGAAGTGTATGGGGATTCGGCCCTTATCATATGCCAAACTAGAGGGGAGTGGAAGACTAAGGATGAGAAGGTGTTGCCGTATCATGATTATTTAGAGACATTGGCAAAAGAATTCCGTCAAATAAAATTCTTTTACCTGTCAAGGCAAAAGAACAAGTTTGCGGATACCTTAGCCACTCCAGTATCCATGGCAGAGATTCCAATAGAAGGGGGAGTAGCTGTAACACCCCACACAGGGTAACCCCTATGCGGAAATGCCACAGTGACATAAAACACCAAGCGCTTATCTTTTGAGTAATTTCTTTTTAAAATTAACACAGTTTAAAACAGTTTTTCAAAAAAAAAAAAAAAAAAAAAAAAAAAAAAAAAATTTTTTTTTCAACATCTCAACAATTAAAGATAGCGCTGAGTACTAGTTTGTATCATGAGTACAGTCCCGTAATGTACTCGAACTCCAAAAACATCCATTTAGTTTACTGAGTTGGATAGAGTCTCATGCTGATAATGTGTCATCCTCTTAAAGAAAACACATAGCAGAAAAATAAACAAACACCAGGATTTACGTGGTTCGGCAAAATTGCCTACGTCCACGGTGAGTCATTTTTATTATTGTAATTCATATTACAAGAATACAATATCTTCTTGTCTCAATACATTCAGAAATATTCACATCCTTCCATATTATCATATCTGTCAACAAATTTTATCATCAGCCAAATATCACATAAATAAATCATCATATCTGTAATTCATTTATATATATTACAGAATATATCCATCACTTTTTCACAATAAATAATTTTACAGTACATGCATGCTTTATGCATATGACAGATATATGATGCAATGCTCATGCAGTCATACCTGTCATTTTCTCTGTTCTGCTTTTCCTGCAAAACATCAACCATTCACATAACAGATGGCTACCTCATTTTTAAGGTACTCAACCATCTTAACCACAACAGCATCCCCGCCTTTTTAGGATGTATATCACCCAGTCCCCGCCTTTTTAGGACCTACCGCGATTGTCACTCATTGACAAGAGGATTTACGTACTGTTTTTAGCAAGGGTGATATATTAGTGCACTAACTGTTTCCAGGATCTTTTGTCCATCGGTGGTATCTCAACTCCTCGTTTCCACAGTTACAAAAATAATCATAAATGCATATAATTTTCTATGCAATATATCTCACATGTAACTGTGTCTCATGCCAGATGCAATTATTACATGCAATACATATGGCATACATCTCATATCAACAATTCATGTATGTCAATTCGTGCATACATTTCATAGTATATCAACTCAACATGTATCTCATATCAACTGTTATATCAGTGATATACAAATAAATCATTCTGCTCACTCAACTTGAGCCACCACATGTAACTGTGCCACTGTAACACCCCGTACTTCTCCAAGTAACAATATTGTCCGCTTTGCTTGCATGCGTAACATGCGCGCCCATTTACGCATATCCACATGACAAGTGTACGGTTTTATTTTCTTAAAACACATTGTTACTATGAGATGTATGGAATTTACTGTTAAGCCCAGTCACTTTCTCATAACATCATCACCACATGCCATATGCCAATAATTATGGCAAATATCACAAGTATGTATTTTATACATAACAATTAACATGCTGTTATTATTATGAATAAAATGATGAAGCATGTTAATTGTTATGTATAAAATACATACTTGTGATATTTGCCATAATTATTGGCATATGGCATGTGGTGATGATGTTATGAGAAAGTGACTGGGC
>JAESVK010000205.1:134453-155511 GCA_017140935.1 Hamamelis virginiana | reverse complement strand
TTTTTTTCAACATCTCAACAATTAAAGATAGCGCTGAGTACTAGTTTGTATCATGAGTACAGTCCCGTAATGTACTCGAACTCCAAAAACATCCATTTAGTTTACTGAGTTGGATAGAGTCTCATGCTGATAATGTGTCATCCTCTTAAAGAAAACACATAGCAGAAAAATAAACAAACACCAGGATTTACGTGGTTCGGCAAAATTGCCTACGTCCACGGTGAGTCATTTTTATTATTGTAATTCATATTACAAGAATACAATATCTTCTTGTCTCAATACATTCAGAAATATTCACATCCTTCCATATTATCATATCTGTCAACAAATTTTATCATCAGCCAAATATCACATAAATAAATCATCATATCTGTAATTCATTTATATATATTACAGAATATATCCATCACTTTTTCACAATAAATAATTTTACAGTACATGCATGCTTTATGCATATGACAGATATATGATGCAATGCTCATGCAGTCATACCTGTCATTTTCTCTGTTCTGCTTTTCCTGCAAAACATCAACCATTCACATAACAGATGGCTACCTCATTTTTAAGGTACTCAACCATCTTAACCACAACAGCATCCCCGCCTTTTTAGGATGTATATCACCCAGTCCCCGCCTTTTTAGGACCTACCGCGATTGTCACTCATTGACAAGAGGATTTACGTACTGTTTTTAGCAAGGGTGATATATTAGTGCACTAACTGTTTCCAGGATCTTTTGTCCATCGGTGGTATCTCAACTCCACAGTTACAAAAATAATCATAAATGCATATGATTTTCTATGCAATATATCTCACATGTAACTGTGTCTCATGCCAGATGCAATTATTACATGCAATACATATGGCATACATCTCATATCAACAATTCATGTATGTCAATTCGTGCATACATTTCATAGTATATCAACTCAACATGTATCTCATATCAACTGTTATATCAGTGATATACAAATAAATCATTCTGCTCACTCAACTTGAGCCACCACATGTAACTGTGCCACTGTAACACCCCGTACTTCTCCAAGTAACAATATTGTCCGCTTTGCTTGCACGCGTAACATGCGCGCCCATATACGCATATTCACATGACAAGTGTACGGTTTTATTTTCTCAAAACACATTGTTACTATGAGATGTATGGAATTTACTGTTAAACCCAGTCACTTTCTCATAACATCATCACCACATGCCATATGCCAATTTTATGTGCAATAATTATGGCAATCATCATATGTATGTATTTTATACATAACAATTAACATGCTTCATCATTTTATTCATAATAATAACAGCATGTTATAAACTTTACAAATATCACATGCATATATTAACAGTTTATATATATGCCAATATAATTTCCATAACTTGTATTTCCAAGATCTTTCACTAATCATCATGATTTTATAAAAATCAATTATTCATGATTTTTAACTATTTTCCAAAGACTCACAATTTGGAAGATAGTTAATTTTCTATCCACATGTATTTTTCTACAAAATAATCCATTCTAGGATACTTGTTTGATTTTTGTAGAATTTATCAAATTTTGTTAAATTGAAAAATCATACTAGAATAGTCAAAATACAATGAGGTCACATGGTAAGCCTTATGGTGCACCTTCACTATGCTCCATAATTTTCTAGGCTCTTTCATGCCTCCCAAACAGCAACTTTTGTACCCATTAATATCAACTTAATTTAATAGGATTTTTAAAAATAATTCCAAGTCAAAATGATATTCACAAGCACTAATTTGCAATCAAGGTTGCATGGTCTACTATGCACCTTCACCACACAGGATTATACATGCACACTCACGTACATGTTACGTCAATATTTTCCATCTTTTTGGCCAACTTTGCACACTTATATCTCCTTCGTTACTCATCCGATTTGGATGATTTAAGGTGTTATAGAATCTGTGTGATACAATCTTTCAAAATATCATAGTGGTGTATAACACCTCCCATCCGAACATATTTAAAAATGATGCCAAAGTAGGCTAGTTAATAAAATTTCAGATTTTTCGGTAACTTCGGTTCTCAATTTCTCTCACAATTCACATCCAATTGAAGTGATTCAAAGTTCTAAATTCATATAAAATCAATCTATACCACATATGTAAAAATCATAATTTTTCAATAAACTATGAAAATACACCATGTGTCTACCATTAAAGCTTCAAAGAAGCTTTCTCTCTCTAGAAATTCTCATTCACCCATAGGTCTTTTTCCATGATTATTGTCTCTAAAAATCCATAAATTCAAGCTTTACAATATACTCAAATTTCAGAATTTTCGGACATATACACAATATAATACAAATTTTCAAAGTTTCAGTATTTCTAAACTTCAGAAAATTATAGAAATTAATCTACTCATCGGAAAATTCCCAAATTTGATACACATGATCCTGAGTTGATATAATTGATGGGAAAAATAGTCCCAAAGTTTCAGCTTTTCATTTTCATATAAAAATCCAAGATTTGAAATCCCCATATTTCATTGTCATGATTTAAACCCATCCAAAAACAGTTTTTAGTGTTTAGGCCGTATCTTCTAGCTCATTTATCCAAATTTAATGAACTTTAGTGTTCTGAAAAGAAGACTCAAAGATCTACAATTTCATATTTCACAACCGTAGCCTAAATTCAACATTTTCATAGTCAAAATAAGCAATTATAGTAGCCTTTCTATTTTGAACGAAAATATCTTTTGCTGAAAAACCAGTTTGAGTAAAACAGTCATAACTCTCCACACAAAATTCCAAATAAGTCAATGTCGGATTCGTTAGAAAGCTAATTGAAAGACCTACAACTTTCATGAAGAAGGTTTAGATCAATTCGGCCTCTAACTAAGTCAATAATACCCAAACAGTATACTCTATTTTGGAGCTCAATTTATTCTAAATTTTCCTAGAACTTTCTAGGCAAACAAACACCTCCCAATTTCACCAAATCATGATATAAACTCATCAATTAAGCTAAAATCAAGATAGAAAAGAGTAGGAACCTCACCAATTTTCGAATTTGAAGAAGATTTGGAGTAGAATTTCCCAAATTCTCAAACTTTCTCTTCTTTCCTTTTCTCTTTTCTTCTTCTCTTCTTTCCTTCTCTCTTTCTTTCTTTCCTTTTCTTTCTCTCTTCTCTCTCCCTCTCCCTTCCGAAGACTCCCCCTTCTCCTTTTTTTTTAGTGAGGGGTGAATGCATTAATAATTTAAAATAAGGACCTTATCTTATCGGCGGATTTGTTTGAATTATTATATTCCCACCAAGTGCATTACAGCATTCTAATAAAATCCAAAAGCATCTTTATTTGATCTATATCTCAATGCCATTAATTATAACATATCCTAATTGTCTAATGTTTGGAGCCAATGGTTAAGATCACTTGGCTGCAGGTGGCATGAATATATACATATTTAATATTTTAATGGGTGGAGCATGTAGTATGCCATTATTGAGCCATGCACTAGCAATATAAATGTGTAATAACGCCCAGTGGCATGAATATATATATATATATATATACACACACACAAACACACACACACACACACACACACCCCACTACCCAACAAATTGGGTGGGGTCTCACCCTATATATATATATATATATATATATATATATATAATCAATCATTCACTCCATTATAATTATAATGCATTCCTCCACCACTTGCCGACATAATAATGCATTTCAATTATAATGCATTACTCCACCACTTGTCGACACAATAATGCATTTCAATTATAATGCATTCATAATACTCTCATGCACCCTTCTCAAAAAGTGTCCACATGGCACACTATGGCCAATAACAAAATTCCATGTGTGCAATAAATAAAATAAAATAATAATAATTAAGAAAAATTTACTATTGAAAATTTTGGGGTCTCACAGTAGCACTGATGATTATCGAATCTAGAGAAGAGTCTATCTATTGTTGTGCACTAAGGGAAGGAAAACCAAACGACGGAAGGCTGTGGTATCATGATATTCAGCAGTACTTAGAAAAAAGGGAGTATCCATCGGAGGCATCCTATGTTAATCGAAGAACTTTGAGAAGGTTGGCTAGCCAGTTCATCTTGTGCAGTGGGAAATTGTATAAAAAGTCTTTTGACGGTGTCCATCTCTTGTGTGTGAAAGAAGATGAAGCGGAGCGGATCATTCAGGAAATACATGAAAGGGCTGGGGCTCCACATATGAATGGGTATATGCTTGCGAAGAAGATTTTGAGATTGAGTTACTACTGGTCTACCTTGGAAGGTGATTGTTGTAAACATGTCAAGAAATGCCATAAATGTCAAGTGTTCGCAAGTGGTAAGCATCAACCATCCATGCCACTCACTATCATGTCATCATCATGGCCATTTGCAACATGGGGCATTGATATCATCGGCAAAGTCACTCCTACAGCCTCGAATGGGCACGAGTACATACTAGTAGCCATTGATTACTTTACTAAGTGGGTAGAAGCAGCATCATACAAGACTTTGAATGCTAAGCAGGTTGCCAAGTTCATATAGTACAACATCATTTATCGGTATGGAGTGCCGCGCGAGTTTATTTCCGACAATGGGCAGCATTTTAGAAAAGAGACTGAAGAGCTTCTTAAGAAATATGGAATAGTGCATCATCATTCTTCTCCTTACCGTCCGCAAACTAATGGAGTGGTAGAGGCAGCCAACAATAATTTAAAGACGATTTTGAAGAAGACCACTGATACATATAATGATTGGCATAGCCTTTGGCATTGTAGGGCTATCGCACATCCATTAGGGCGTCAATTGGGGCAACGCCTTATTCATTAGTGTATGGTATGGAAGCAGTGTTACCAATTGAATTGGAGATACCTTCACTAAAAGTAGTTATGGAAAGCCAATTAACAGAAGTTGATTGGTTGAAGAGCAGATATGAACAACTGTCGTTGATCGATGAGAAGAGACTAAGAGCTCTATACCATGTTCAAGGGTATCAGAGAAGGATAGCTCGAGCATTCAACAAGAGAGTTAAAGACAGGAGCTTAAAGAAAGAGGATTTGGTACTCAAAGAAATCAGAATGTCGATTCATGATCCAAGAGGAAAGTTCAAGCCGAGCTGGGTAGGACCCTACATCATCAAAGAGATATTGTCAGGCGGAGCAATGCGTCTCATGGATATATATGGGAATGAGTTCTCTCAACCTACCAATTTGGATCAATTGAAAAAGTATCATGTCTAAATAATAAAAAAAAAAAATAAAAAAATATATATAAAAAAAAGCCCGCTAGGTAGAAAACCTGAAAAGGCTGCTTAGGCAAAAATTAAGGCAAGAGCTCGCTAAGTAGAAAACCTGCAAAGGCTGCCTAGGCAAAAAATAGAGCATAAAAAAAATCATTTTCAATTGATCCATGAACTACAATGACCTGATTCTCCAAGTATTCAAAATGGAGATATATAGGCAGCTCATAAAGTCACCTTGGATGCGGTCCAATTCTTTAAGGCAAAACAACCCTGTGTTTGTTTTCAATTGTAATTATTTGCAATCATTTATTCAAAACTAAAAAGATAGAATTCTTTTATTCATGAAATGAAGAGAAACATTTCAAAGGTTTATTACATGTCATATGATTCTAGTTTCGTTTATTCTAAATAATAAAAGCATGGGAAATGTGTTTCAAAAATTCTGCCAGGTCCTTTGTTCCTTCCTTGAAGTTTCTTCAGAGTCATCGTCTCTTCCCCTCTTATAAAGTACCATTTGCAAATTATTAGGTGGGAGTGACGAAGTGTCCCCTTAATCATCAGATGAGAGACTCTCGATAAATCCTGAAATCCTAGCCTTCCTTTCTTGTCCCCGAGTACCCATATTCTAAGATAACCATTGCCTATACGCTTCATCCAATTCAAAAGGCCCATGAGAGAAATCGATGTGAGTTGTGTGTAATACAGATGGCCACCTTGACATCAAAGCCTTCACCATCGATGGAGAGATCGCCTTGGAAGTGTAAGTATGCTATGGAAGAGATGGAATCGTCTGTTTGGTCCCCATTTGGCGAAGCAATAGGGTTGCCCAATAGAAAGAAGTACGCTTTAACCCTACCAAAATCATCGCAGAATAACCTGGAGAACGGAGCAGATAATGGCCAGAACAGCTATAGTCATGCACATATCACTCGATGTCATTCCAAGAGAGAGTAGAAAGAAAAGTCAACCATTCTAGTAAGGTACACTCTTGAGGAAGGGTAATGACACGACGATGATAGGAAGCATGGTAAGAGGTACTAGTGGAAGAAGCAATGAATTTAAGCCTCTTGGTTAACCACATTTGCAGTAGAATGGGACTACCTTCAAAAGAAACCTTGGGGTCGGCGTGCAGTTTGTCTAAACCGTTCAGAGTTTCGGCAAGGACCATGGGCATCATGTTTTGAGATGAAGAAAGAGGTGAAACCAGTTTGCACAGTTCTAATGGAACTAAGAAAGAGACAGTATAGAAAAAGAATTGCCCGAGAAGGCATAAAACTAAAACATGTTGAACAGGCCGTAAAGTGGTGAACTAATTCAAGCCGGGGTGAAAAAAAGAAGTAGCTAGTTTCAAAATGTTAGGATTGGTACCTTCAATGAATGTGGAAGTATCTCCTTCACTGATCTTAAGAAGAGAAGCGAGAGTTGCTGTGTATTTGCGTCGAACTTGTGGGAATATGAAAAGTTCTTTGAGAGGAACAGACATGATCGTGCAGAATTCTTCTAATAACAGGCATATTTCTTCAGTGCCAAAGTTGAAAACAGAGTTGTGGGATCCCAAAAGTGACTTACGGCAATGAGGAATGTAGTTTCCATTTTGATTTGTTGAAGAGAAAAGCACGCGTTCAAGTTGAAGCGATCGAACACCTTTTTGTCTTCCTTCGTCATTCTCGCCATGAATCTTTTCAAAACTTGGGGAAGAGCCTCCATGATGCTTAAAACTATTGTAGGATGGTTGTAGAGGCTGTTAAGGGTCCCTTTTTATAAGCCTAGGTCAAGTTTGAAGAGAAAATAGAAACCAAAAAGGCTAGAAATTGGAAACTGCCAAAAATAGGCAAAATTAAGCGGGCCAACTCGGTGACCGTCCAAGGTAGGACGGCTAGCCGTCCTGTGGTGGACTGCCAACTGTCCTGGCTTGGATGGTCACCGAGATTTAGCCGCCCATTTTTGCCAATTTTGCTTATTTTCGACTTTTTTTTTCGAGTTTTTGTGCATTTGAGGCCCCGATTTTGATTTTTGTTGACTTTGTTGCTATTTACAAGTTGTAAAACATTGGTATTAGTTCAATCATGATCAAAAGTGAGAGATTTAATAGCAGTGAATGAGTTTTAACAGTGCATGTACACCATAAAAGTGAGAAAAATTGTTTTAAGCACAAATGGTTACAAATTTCAAACGTTTTCCAAATAAAACCCTATGTCCCATGAAATTAATCAGCGTCTTCGAGAGCTCCTCCTCATCCCTCTACTAGATTCCTCTCCAGCTGAAGAATGACGTGGTGGGTCAGGTGCCTGAAATAGTGTTCACAGTTAGATTAGTTTGTGAAAAGGAAAGAAGATGAACTTTTGAATGTGATTTGAGGTTACCTGTTGACGAGTGAGAGCAGAAGTCCTCAAGCTCATCCTACCAAGGTCACGCCTCATGGCGGTGGTGAGATCGATGTAGTCCTGGCAGTATTCCCGAGGGACCTGTCAGAAAGGAGTGATGTCAGTGTATTTGTGGGCATGCGAATGCAGTTATTTGATTCAGTGGGAGGTTTACCTGTTTGTAAGAAGGATCTATGTGATATCCCTCATTGACTGCAGGGCGAGAAATAGTAGAAGTCACGAAGTTATCTTCAACTATTAGCTCAATGTTCCAATCTGCAAGCTGTAAGGCAGGAGGCCTATTTGCGTCTTGATCATCATCACTAGCTGCAGCTCTAGAGCTTTGACCCCGGGAGCGACGACCCTGTTGACAAAAAGATAAAAGTGTTGTAAAAGTTTTTTTTTAGAGATGAAGGAAAGTATTTTATTTACATACCCTCTCAGGTAGCTCTCCAGTTGCTAAGGGACGCGTCAAGAATTGCTGGCAGAAAACCTCGTAATTTCCGTCAGGAAAAAGGAAAGCGGAAAGATCCACTCCTCTCACAGATTCTCGCAGGCTTTCACCCTTCATCTTATCTGTATGGCGCATATTTACAGGAGGTAGAAGAGGCACCCTAGCTTCATTAATGTTCCCGTAGACTTGGCGACATACTCTCTCGCCTAAGTACCAATATCTGCCAGCAGGCCCCTCAAACAGGATTTGCCTATGAGTCAGGAGTACGCTCTATGCGTAAGGGGGAGCCAAAGAAGTCCTCCAAATGCCCCATGGATCCCAGTTCACTTGAAGATTATAAGAAGTGTGAGAGTCGAATTCGAAGGATTTGAGCGAGAGATGATTTGTTGGGATTTTACCTGTTCTGCAGTAAGACTGGCTAGGATGGCCTTAGCAGTGGCGTAGTCATATCTGTGAAGGTTGGATTTTCTTCTATTCGATGGATAGAAGCGTACTAGAAATGGCCAATGGTTAATCCCCACTTGTAAAAGAGGACTACCAAGACCCAAGTAGATGAAAGCCTACACCTGCATAAGAGAAAAATCAGGAAATTGACAAAGATGTAGAGGGATTTATTTTTTAACATTGGGTGAGATCAATACCTGCCATATGAATGCCAGGCCACCAAAGTCTTGAGCAGCATTTCTAGATTTGTCACACATAGAGCGATACATGGTTGCCAAAGCTGCTCCGCCCCAGTCATATAGGTGAACACTGTCCATGTCCTCCAAACTCTCTAAGAAGCCTAGAGGGGCTATGTCCTGTGTACCCGCGAAGAAAGTGCATGAAATCAGATATAAGATGAAGGCTCGGGCAATATCTCAGGATCCCCTCCCTCTTCCTCAACTTGGATACTGAAATGATTGTAGAACCAAGAGCGCCTGGCCCCTTTTTGGTTAAAGGAATATTTTCAACACCCAGGAGATTTAGCAAGTATTCTTCATTTTTGTGAGCTTCTCTGTAAAAAAAAAAAAACAAGCGGTTTGCCTCCAATAGGAAGCCCTGTAATCATGGTGAAGTCGAGTGGGGTCATAGTCATTTCCCCAAACCCGAAGTGAAATGTGTTGGTGGTGTCCCACCAGAGTTCAGAAAGAGCTATCATAGCCATCCTATCCATGTTATCAAGCCAGAGAGAATCTAGAAAGAATTTGAAGCCTGCATGCTCTACAATGGCCTTGGCTTGAGGTTGACGTGCCTCCATCAATTCCCACCATTTGATTAGCTTACCCAAGTAGTATCGTGTACGGATTTCGAAATTGGGCTGCACAAGCACATTTGTGTTATCTTCTCATCAAATAAAATGTTGTTATTTCTAAATGAATTTTGATTCAAATGTAATGCAAGCATGGTTATTGATTTACATATCATGAGCTGAAGTAAAATTTATGCTTTGAATGAGCCAAAATGATCAATGTACTTTCAAAGGGTTTTTGCAAAAAAAGATGCTTGCATATTACATGACACAATTTATTATCAAAGGCATAGGTGGTGACACCAAAATTAAAAGTGTTTCAATTTCAAAATTAATGGTGTTTTAATCAAATTAAACATCATAGAAAGTTTTTGAGATACTTTACATGTCATGAGATGACTTTTAAGGAAGAAAATTGAAAAATGGTGTCACTTAGGCATTTTATCAAACATGTGATATGCATATTTTCAAATGTAATTGATCATGGCAAATGCTTTCTAAAATCCTACAAAAATCATTGAAACATGATTAGGATATGTTTGATTTAAAAAATCAAAGTTTACTTCATTGAGGCATTTCATCAAACACTTGGTGTGCACCATTGACAAGCTTGTGAAGCTATGAAATGGGGCTCCCATGCTTTTCCCAAAAGTTATAATGATATGAAAATCAACAATCACAACATGCAAGCAAGCCTTTAAACTTAATCAATCACATATGAATCAAAAGTTATTGATGAGATCTAACTTACATTTTCTTTGGAGTGGATGTATGAAAGATGTGTCTTAGATTCCAAGAGTAGAGATAGTGGATGAGAATCCCCATATGTTGGTGCTTTGTACTTAGCCTTGACTTCTAAGAATGGGTATTTTGAATGAGGTGGAGGAGATTGATTTCTATCCATTTTTGAAGAGAATGGAGTATGTGGGAAATGGAGAGGTTCACACCAAAAGAGAACAAGTTGAAGAACATGAGAAGATGAAGATGATTTTGTGTTGGCAAGAGTGCAAACCAAAGATTTGGTTGAGTATGTATGGATTGAGGGTCAAAAGTTAGGGTTGTGGAGCAAAACCAAGTTAGAATGTGGCTTAGAATGAGCACAAATGGGGATGAATGAGCATGGGGGGTTTTAAAACAAAAATTTTCGGGTCACACATGGTGACCGTCCTAGCTAGGACGGCCACCAGTGTTCCTCTTTTGATTTCTCCCAAATTTTGGTTTTTGATTCAAATTTTCTCAAAATTGGTTCATGCTTTGCATAAAAAATTATTTCTATTGATGATTTTGAATGATAATTTTGAAATGATGATTTTGAAAGCATTTTATATGGGAGATGTACCATATAATTGATGATGTGTTCATATGGGAGATGTACCATATGAACAATGAGTTTGAAGTTGTTTTATGTGAGAAATAAAATAACGATTTGAATTGTTTTATATGATTTGAAATTGTTTTATGTGAGACATAAAATAATGAGGTGAGATTATTTTATGTGAGACATAAAATAATGTTTTATATGGGAGATGTGCCATATAATTGATGATATGTTCACATGGGAGATGTACCATATGAACGATGAGTTTGAATTATTTTATGTGAATCATAAAATAATGTTTTGAATTATTTGAAATTGTTTTATGTGGGACATAAAATAACATTTTATATGGAGATGTACCATGATGTGTTTATATGGGAGAGGTACCATATAAACAATGAATTTGAATTGTTTTATGTGAGAGAAGTATCGCATAAAATAATGAGTTTGAAATATTTTATGTGAGAGAAGTATCACATAAAATAATGATTTGAAAATATTTATATGGGAGATGTACCATATAAATAATGATTGTGAAATATTTTACGTGAGAGAAGTATCACATAAAATAATGATTTGAAGGTGTCTTATGTGAGAGAAGTATCATATAAAATGACGATTTGAATGTGTTTATCACATGAAATGATGATTTATTTTGTGAAGTGCATGAAACGTATATAAGAATGGTGTTAAATGATATCGGTGATATTGTAGAATGTACATATTGGTGATAACATGAAGTTATCTAAAAAGTATTGGCAAACTTGAAGATAATTGGAAAATGAGTTTTCCAAGAAGAGTCGTCGACTCCAAGATAATTGGAAATGTAACTTCCAAGAAGGACTACGGTCCCTTAAGATAATTGGAAATGAGTTTTCCAAGAAGAGTCGTTGACTCCAAGATAATTGGAAATGTGACTTCCTAGAAGGACTACGGTCCTTTAAGATAATTGGAAAATGAGTTTTCCAAGAAGAGTCATTGACTCCAAGATAATTGGAAATGCAATTTTCAAGAAGGACTACGGTCCCTTAAGATAATTGGAAAATGAGTTTTCCAAGAAGAGTCGTTGACTCCAAGATAATTGGAAATGTAATTCCCAAGAAGGACTACGGTCCCTTAAGATAATTGGAAAATGATTTTTTCCAAGAAGAGTCGTTGACTCCAAGGATAAGATAATTGGAAGTGTGACTTCGAAGTATTATTTCAATTCTGAGTTTATTTGGGAAGTAGATTCCTAAGAATGATAATAATGCCAATGTTTGTGAGAAGTTGGTTTGATTATCCCTCTTTTGTTGTGGCAAAAATGGGATGCCATTTTATTTCGTTGGTATTACACGGCGAAGTCATGAAACACCAACGAGGGGCTTCTGTGGACACCCCATTTTTACCAATTATTTCTATCATATATTTATGCAAATGATCATCTCGAAGAGTGGATTATTTGGTGTGGAATTGGCCTTGTAAAGACCAAATTACCCAAATTGCCCTTTTTTGAGGAAAAAGACAATTCATTATTTCATGTGTACATTTGGATTGGAATCAATTCATTTGTATTGCATTTTGACTTTTGAGGTGTTTTAGAACATCCCTGTAAATTTTCATGACATTCTGATGAGAGTTCGATAGGTAATTAGGGTTTTTGTGACTTTAGGGGCATTTTCGTCCTTTTTCTCGTATAATTTCCGAATGACCTCCGAATTCGAAACGGATTGTTTCATGAGGTTTATATAGATGTATGGAGTGAATTTGGAATGCCAATTGAACCTTTAAATGGTTGGAATAGATTCGCCCAAAATCGATCCTATGGGCGATAATAAGCCAAATTAGGGTTTCGTTTAAATCGACCGTGAATTGGTCATTTTTACCAAAATCAAATATTTTTAAAATGTGTTTTCAAATACCAATTTCATATTAAAACCATGTCTTTAGAAGTGATGCAAGCCAAATTGATCAATTTTATAAAACAAGGAATGGTCATGTGACCAATTTTGGCTCAACCGGGTCAATTGGCTAGCTTTTTGCTAAAACCCTTTACTATGGTCAAGTATTTTTTACCCAAAAACTTTCTAAAAATTCGGAGGATCAAAACACAGTCGTTTTGATACCTGGATCACCGAATTTGAATTCAAATTGAGCAAATATGGCCAAAATACGAAATCCCTTAAAATTTGGAGAAAATTAGGAAAATTAGCATGGTGACCGTCCTAACTAGGACGGCCAACCGTCCAGCCTAAGACGGCTAGCCGTCCAGCCTTGGATGGTCACCAGGATGCTCGAGCATATTTTGCAATTTTGGAAAGTTTGAGACTGACCCACTTGTTTTGGCCGATTTGGTTCGGTTTTTTAGGATAAATTCAAAGGGGATTCAGCTTGCGAACCCTAGGAGGAATTGTTCTAAGCCCTAGGATGAGTTTTAGTGCATTTAATCCCAACCATTCAAGGTTTAAAACCCTAACTCTATAAATATGCCATGATAGAGTTAGAAGAGAGAGGTTCACAAGAGGACCAAGAGGCTAGGGTTTAGAATTTCGTTTTTTGATTCATCATTTGGGAGAAAACTAGAGGCTAAGAAGGGAGAGGGAGGAGGAATTCAAAGGTTGGAGATTGAAAGAAGATAGCCAAGAAGGAAGAAGAAAAGGTAAGGGTTTCATCATAGTTCAATTCTTGTTGTTTTTATGTAAATTTTCTCTTCTATCTCCATTTTTTTTTAGTATGTATGATATGTATGGATTTTTAATTGTTTGCATATGATAGAATAATATTAGTTTATGCATGTCATTTGTTTAATGTAGTTTGTATGTTAGGGTAGAATATGATTCTCTTAAGATAGTAGAGTATTTGTATGCTTAGGAATATGTAGGTTTGATTTTATGTTAGTTTCATTATGATTGTATGTTAGCAAGCATGATTAGGGTTGTCTTTTATTGTTATTTTATGTGAGTAAGCATGATTAGGGTTAGTTTTGTTAGGACTTTATATGAATATGCATGATTAGGGTTAGCTTTGCTATGATTTTATGTGAATATGCATAATTAGGGTTAGCTTTTTTATGATTTTATGTGAGTATGCATGTTTAGGGTTAGCATTGCTGTGATTTTATGTGAGTATGCATAATTAGTTAGCTTTTTTTATGATTTTATGTGAGTATGCATGATTAGGATTAGCATTGCTATGATTTTATGTGAGTATGCATGACTAGGGTTAGTTTTATTGTGATTTTATGTGAGAAAGCATTTTTATGATGAATCTTATTATGATTTTATGTGATTAAACATGTTTAGGATGAGTCTTTTGTAATTAGTTTATATATGTGAGCATGTTAGGGTAAGTATTAGTATGTTTTCATGATCGTTGAAATCCTATGGTGCTCATTTGATAACCATGCGATATTAATGATTATGTAAGAATGTTAATGCATTATTTCAACATGTGATGAGTCTTGGGTCATTTTTTTTCCATGTTTTTTATAATTATTTAAGCACTTGATATGGACTTGATGATTTGAATATATAAATTGTGAACGAGGGAGCGTGCAAAGGTAAGATCCTCCCCTTGTGTTTAAAATAATTATTAAAGCATGTTTTTTGTTAGTTTTCGATGTGTTTTTGCATAGTAATTTAGTCAAGCATGTTAGATTGTATGCTAGGGTGTTTATTTGTTATTTTTGTGGGTTAAAAATTATTTTTGGGGTATTTTAAACATGTATTCAAATCTGTCCAGATTTGAATATATGTTTTAAAAAGGCTTAATTATCATTTTTAAGCCATGTTTTTGCATGATTATTATAGCAATTTCACAGTATATTCATGTAGAAAGCATGCTAGGTCATCTTCATGAATTTTATTCTTTGTTTTCAAGGTTTTTAGAGTGGTTTAAAGTTCGTATTCAAATCTGTCCGGATTTGTTTATGCCTCTAAATTATTCTAAAAATTGTTTTTAGGGCCAAATCCAACCTAGAAACATGTTTAGGTTCACATAGTGAAATTAGTGTGCATTTAGGAGCATTTTCATGCATGGTTAGAATCAATTTCATGTATTTTGATTAATTTATTTAAATTACAGCATGCATTGCATTAGGATTTAGGTTTTTAGACTAACTTTAGGGCTAGTTAGAGACCCTAGGTTTAGGAAGGTCACTTTACCTTCCCTAGGACTGTCCTTTGTTATAAAGACCGTTATCTGATTTGAGTATTGCATTTGATTTGAGAGTCTATCTTCGAGAGGTTTCCTAAAAGGCTTTTAATGTGATTTTTATGAAATAAACATGATTTTTGTGAAAGATTTGATTATTAAATGATTTTCAAAAGAATTTGAAATATTTTAATATTTTTACCTTGGAATGAGATTCCTCCCCATATGATTTGTTTTCTTGAAAAATCTTTGAAAAAGATTTTCAATTGGAATTGAATTCTCAAGATAAGAATTTTTTAGAATATTCGGATTTTATGAAAGTCTTTTAATTTGAAATGATTTTAAATGAATAAAAAATTCTCGAAGTTAGAGTCTTGAATTAAGTTGAATACCTTTGATAATGTGATCGATTACAATAAGAGAGTCCTAGGGTAGTCCAACTACGTGGACTTTGATACTTGCTAGGTGATACTAGTAAGTTACGTAGGCGCTAATAGGGCTTAAGTCCGCCCTAGGATGCCCGTAGGGTATTATAGGTTCTTAGAGTTTGTTTGTATTTTTTTATTATTAATATAACTAATATAGATTATTGCATTTATATCACTATTTTATTGGTTGATTAGATTATTTAGGATTGTTTGATATTAAGAATTTAAATAACCCAAATAAATTAGAAGTCCTTTAATTAGGGGCGAGGTGGGTGCCTACAAGCGAAAGCTTAGAACCTTCCCACGTCGTAACCTAGCCCCCGGATCCATCTCTGGTTTGTATACTACTTTTCCATTAATGGAGTTTGTTTTATTGAAAATAAAATATTTTTATGGTTTCTTTATTCCTTAAAAATAAGGTGGCGACTCATTTGTTTTGTTTTTTTTTTTTTTAAATCTCTAATCATTGCCCGGTGATGATGTGGACCTATAAGCCCGTCAAAAAGGTGGCTAGTTCACACATGCTAATTTGCAAAACCTTAACATGCAAAATCGTAACATGCAAACCCTAACATGCTACTATGAAAATACTATCATGCAAAACCCTAACATGCTACCATGCAAAATCCTAACCATACTTCTACTTAAACATGCTTTCTAATTTAAAAGGAAAGAAGAAGGAAGAAGAAGAACTATCGAAAAAAAAACTAATAAACTAGAAGACCTTAAAACTAAACCCAAGCATGCTTATATTAAACAAAAATAAAAGAAAGGGAAAGAGAACTTACCACTAGGGTTCACTGGAGTTCCTCTCCTTAGCCTTCTCTCTTCACGCCTCTAGAAAGTCCGTAGCCAAACTCTTTTAGAAATTTAATGTTAAAAGCCTTAAACTAAGGTCCCTATTTATAGAAATTGGCTCAAGCACGGACAGTCAAGATTAATATGATCAAGATGATCCAAGGGCTCACATTGAGTCTCCTAAGGTCTAAGATAATCAGAGTATGTCAAAAAGTTTGAAAGAAATCGAACAAAAGATCCGAAAACAATTAAAACTCGGAGTTTCACAAAATTAAACTGGGCATCAAAAGTGCTCGTCCAAGCTATGGACGGTTGGCTGTTCACCTTTGGATAGTCCTTATAGAGTTTTGCTAAAAAAAACCTCCAAATTTTAAAGGAATCTGAGGTATTTTGGGACTTTTCAACTTGTTTTCGATGTATCTTCCTCATTTTAAGTCCAAATTCGATTATTCAAAAGCCAAAACAACCAAGACTTCATCCTCTATGTTTCTAGAATGGTTTGGGTTGAAAAATAAAATTGACCATAGTCAAGGGGTTATGTTAACCAAGCCGGTTTAGCCGTTATGAGCCAATTTAACTCAAATTAGGGTTTTGAAACTGACTAACCGATTGATCATGAAATAAAATGCCACTTCTTAAAACATGTTTTAAAAAATATTTAGGTTTTAGAATCATTAACTTTGGAAAAACGAATGAACCCTGGTCATTTAAAACCCTAAAGATGGGCAATTGACTCATATGGACCATTATGAGCCAAATCGATCTCGAACCATGCCAATGCTCAATTATATCTTCTAACTAAACTCTAAACATCCATAAAAATTCAATGAAACAAACCAGGACGAATTCGAAGGTCAAACAAAAATTATGTGAGAAAAAGAACCATTCTATCTTTCAAGTCACAAAAGTTCTCATTACCTATCGAGCTTTGATCGGAATAACATGAAATTTGACATGGACACTCCTAGAATCTCTAAAAACTAAATAAAAATGAAATCACTCAATTTCGAGTTTAAAACCTACATGAAATAATAGCCTTTATCTACCTAAGGAAAATGGCACTTTAGAGAACTAGGGTTTTGAGGCCTCTTTCTCTAAAACTAATTGGTCATTCTCAACCAATTGGGACATGAAATGATGACTTATATTACACAAATAAAAAATAGGGTGTCTACAAAAGCCCCTCATTGGTATTTATGGTTTCGCTAGTGAATGCCAACGAAACGAAACGATATCTCACTTTTGTCATCTCAACAAATTTAGGGTAATCAACTCATACCAAGGATTTTATCTGTTAGACTTATGGCTTCAATCCAACTTTGTTGAATGCTTTTGATGATAACAAACATTGTTCTATGTATATTCAAATGTGCATATGAATACTTGGTTATATACTCATGCTTAATTGTCAAACCTTATTAAGTGTTTATTTGTCTAACCATGTTGAGTGATTGACATTATCCTATAGTTCTTGTGTATCCATTTTAGTATATGTGTTTATAAGAACATGATTCAAGTTTTCAATTGAATAAGGCTTAACCATTATTAAAGTTAAGCTCGAGTGAACTTGTTGAACATTCACCTTTGAGCATGGAGCAAAGAGCTACAACATTATTGAAGTCATAGATGAAGCCTATCTCAAGCCAAGCTCAAGACTTGAAGATTCATTTATGAATATCTTTGTTTTATTCTTGTGTGAATGTTTAGGAATTTACTTGTATAAATCTCTCTTTAGGATGAACTACATTGGCTCAATTGACTATGACTTAAAGACTATAGGTTTTAACTTTGGAAAATCTTATTTTGGCCAAAAGTTGATTCAAACTCATAATGGAATAAATGGATTCAAAGAGAAAATGTTTTATACTTATTATTTTGGCTTAAACATCTTTGGAAAACATTTTGAACTTAGCCAAAAATGTCTTTAAACACTTAGTTAACTTGTTCATATGTTGTAAGTTGTTCTGGACTTGAGAAATCTCAATTATTAGCTTTGCAACATTTTTAGTCGACCAAACTAGTTATTCTAGTCGACTAAGAATGAAGACAGTAGTTGGTATTGAGAAAATCCAGTTCTAGTCGACTAACCATGTGTACTAGTCGACTAATCCTTGTCGTGGTCGACTAACTCATTAGTGCCAGTCGACTAATCGACAAGACAGTAGCCATGTTTGAGAAGCAGAGTTGCTAGTCGACTAAGACCTCTCTTCTAGTCGACTAATCGATCCCGAAAAATATTTTAAAGTGTAATTTTAAGTTTCTAGTCGACTAACCCTTTTGTCCCAGTCGACTAAGAAAACCCAGAAATGTTTCAAATGTATTTTTCATGATCTAGTCATCTAACCTCTTTGCATAGTCGACTAACCGTACCCGGGAAGCTTTTTTTTAAAGGATTTTAAACTCTCTAGTCGACTAACCCTTTTGTCCTAGTCGACTAACACTGCTCTGCTACAAATAACGGCTCTATTTTTGTGCCTAACGGTTATATTCTTTTGTGGGCTTATTTATACTCATTGTATGAGTCCTAAATCAACTAATGAACACACACAAACATATACAAACATAGTTTACATCATTCTTTGTGTGAATTCGTCAAAGATTCATCATTCTCTCTTGAAGCCAAATTAGTTCATCTATTTGAGAGATATTAGTAAGAGCTTATTATTTGTACATCATCTACTATTTGAGGAGTTCTCTATTCACTACTACAAAAAACATTTTTAAGGACTGTTTTAAACCGTCCTCTTAGATTGAAGAGAACGGTTTTAAATGTGTCATCATGCTCGATGTCTTTATAAATCAATGATTTAAGAGTACGGTTTTACAAGTGTCCTTAAAAATATGAATTAAAAGGATGGTTTTACGAGTGTCCTTAAAAATATTTTTAAGGACAGTGTTAAACCGTCCTCTTAAATCATATTTTTAAGGACACTCGTAAAACCATCCTTCAATTCATATTTTTATAAGGACATCGCGAATGAGGACACATTTAAAACTGTCCTCTTAAATCATATTTTTAAGGACAGTTGTCAAACTGTCCTCTTAAATCTATTATTTAAAATATATATATATAATTTTGTATTTCTAATTGAACCTATTGTATGGAAGCTTACCAAAATTATTTTCATTAAGCCTATAAAATCTAAATAATTCACAAGAAATGAAAATATAATCAGTAATACATAAAGATACTATTACAAACCTATCCTAATACCATTTCTACTTTTAAAAAGAGGAAAATAAACTACTAAAATTTTCTCTATCAAAGTTTCAACTGATATGCATATATCTATTCAAATTTAAAAACAAAACAATGACTATATGTAATTATGACTTTAAACTTTATTACTACTAGAGTAAAGCAATTCGAAAAAGTTTTAGGAATTCAACCACCTTAGAGAAAAATTGCATGAAAATATGTATATGGAGAAAAATATAGGTGTTTTTCTACTTCTATTATTGGTATAGAAATGTATGCTTTAATTTCAAGACGAAAATTCGGCAATTACGTCTATTTTTGCAATATTCTCAAAATTTTTCCAGTAAAAATTAAAGTTTGTACAACTTCTATAATTATATCCAAACAACATTACAATCTTGCAAAAGTATGAAGCTAAACCTCAATGAAACAAATGTACATCAAAAGCTCAACAATTAGAATAATGGTATAAGGATGCAAAAGTGTCTTTTATTAAATCTTGCAATAGAACAAGCATTAGAGATAGAGAAAATCTAAAACTTTAAAAGATTCAATCCAAATCAAAGCTTAAAAAAGCGGAAGGTAAGAGCTTGACCAATGTATGCGAGGCCCTAATATTGTTCATACAATGACACCAACCTCAAGACAAAAATCCAATAGAGTTTCTTAAGTTTTTAAAACATTTTACAAATTTTAACCTATTTAGATAAGAGTTTATATAGCACATCTTTACTCATACAATCTTAAAATTTTACTTAAACTAAGTATTAAACAAAAACAATTATTCCCAAAAAAAAAAAAAATTAAACCAAGTGGGTCTATGTCCACCTCCAACCCCCGAAAACTACAAGAATTATAGATATCCCAACCAATCAATACCAATAACACACTCACTTCTAAAAAAAGCATTTAGGCGCAATTAAATCTATATGTCGTATTATATATATATATATATATATATATATATATACAGAAATGATCCATTGGGATCCAGACCCCATTTGGATAAATACGGTCCACTCTTCATTGAGATAATTGGGACAGGTATTTTGAAAAATCGACCGTTAGATTAAATACTCCTATTACGTATGTCATGTCTGCCAAAAATCACAGTGATCCAATGGTTGGTTCATGAGAAAACTGTCTGTGAAAAAAATGACACTTAAAGAATGATAAAATGTCAGTTTTTTTCACAGTCAGTGTTCTCAGAAACCAACCGTTGGATCACTGTGATTTTTGGCAGACATGACTTACATAACAGGAGTATCTAATCCAACAGTCGATTTTTCAAAATACATGTCCCAACTATCCCAATGAGGAGTGGACCGTATTTATCCAAATGGGGTCTAGACCCCAATGGATCATTTCTGTATATATATATATAGGGTCACATTCCTCTTACACCCTATTTTGACACCTATGTTTACACCTCATTTTCAAATATCATTGTAAGTCAAATATTTTGAGAAACCGACCGTTAGATTAGATACTTATTTTATGTTTGTCATGTATGAAAAAAATCGAAGTGATTCAACAGATAGTTTTTGAAAAATATCATTTTGAAGAACTATTATTTTTTTTATTAATTAAAAATATAATAGTTTTTTATAGTGACATTTCTTAAAATCTAACCGTTGGATCACTGTGTTTTTTGGTATACATGATATGCATAAGAAAGGTATTGAAGCCACTAGAGATGCACCATATAGCCATCTACAATTATTAATTACATCGATTTGATCAATCATAAATCAAATGAAGCACAATCTACATAAATAAAGTGACCAACCAGGCAACCACACATATAAAATTTAGCATTTCTGAACATGAGCAAGCCATACCAAGAGTAAAATTTCAGTACATTTGGATGATCTAGAGAATGAAGAACCCTA